>CM050175.1:18458666-18581166 GCA_027410445.1 Discoglossus pictus
AGGATATGGGCATTAGGGTTTGAGGTCAGTATGTTTTTACCTTTTTATTGTCATTTTTTTTATTTTAAAATTCTCTTTACAATTAAAAGATTAGATGTATTGTATGTGAGAAGGTTCGATTAGACTTTGTAATCTTTATTTATTTTTTCATTAAATCAGCAAAATAATCTAACTGGGAAATTGGGATAGTTACTGTAAAAAACCTTCAGGTTGTGACACAATTTTTCTAATGAACCACTGTTAGTTTAGGAAAAACTTCACATTTTCCAAAGTGTGTAGCAGACCAATATTAGCATAAAATCATTTTTAGACAAAAATCTTTATTTTAAAACACTCTGATAGTTTCTGTTTAAGGCATTTCTTGATGTCTTTGAGCCTAAAAGGGTGTACTTTTCTTTATAGAGCATTGGAGGGAGAGTTGAGGAGGGACAAGAGGGGAGGGGGTGTTATCTTATTGTAAACTGCAATTCCTCTTCCTGTAGAGATGTACAAGCCATTCTAACAAATGCAACTTCTACCAGGGACCAGGATAGACATCACGATTTATGAACTTTTTTTTTAATTAAAAGCTCGTTTATTACATTTTCCCTGCCTAATGAATTGCTTTTTATCAGACTTAGGGCCTCATTCTAATGGGGGCTATAAAACATCTGCAAGTCTGCGATTCATTGTGACCGGGTTACAGCCCCGCGTAGCTCTACGTCTACTCTGGTATTCAATTGGGCGGCGCCACAAGGAGGTCCCCCTTACGGCCGATTGCAAACCATGCTATTGGCAGTAAGCACATCCGTCCTTGAACAGGATCACTTTAACTTGTGTTTTCAAGGCCGCAGTCTCTGAGAAATGTAAATGCAGATATAAACTCAACATAGCACTGTAATGCACTGTAAATGATGGGGTACACAATGGGTGACATTAGGATTAAAGGTGCCACATTCTTAAGATGGCACATCGCCACAATACAATACTTTAATTCACGTTTAATTTATGTCCAAATTAGAGTGAGGCCCTAAGTAACATGAAATTAACTATTTTTATTTGCCGATTTGAGTGTTTTTTATTTGCTTAATTGGAGCTACAGTTTGTAAAGTAAGAGAGTTGCGGGACCTTCTTTGGTGCAAGTAAGCGGCGGCTCGATTTTAGCGATTTCCGGGCTTGATGGAAGGTTGAGCGTAGCATTTAAATAGCGTTTTCTGATTTCTTGCGGCTGCAACTCTCAGGGGCGTGCAAGATCAAAGACTTTGACGGAAGTAAGCTGCGATTGAGCTAATCGCAAAGGATCGCAGCTCGAGGCTCGTAACCCAATCGGAGGCCACAAATTGAAAAGCTAAGTAGCTTGCGGCCTCCCCTTGCGGCTGCTTATTCCAAATAAGTGGGATTAGAATGAGGCCCTTAATATTCGAACATGAGAAGTTTTCAAGTACATTTTTGGTTTGATGTAGAAAAAAATCTGAACTGAAGATGTTTTGGATGCATTTACTGATATGGACTCCTGTAAATTAGCTCCATATGTGTGTTTATAGATTTTATAGGAGCCAAACAGAATATTTCTAAAAGCCAAAATATTTTTAGAATATACAAAATACTTTTTGCACAAGGGCCCTCCATTCTCTAGCTCCGACCACTGGATATAGCCTTTAATTTAATAGGTATTACATGTCATTTAGCTTTACTGAGAGCCACCATTGCTGTTTCTGCTTTTCTTGTCAAACTTGAATGCAGACTTAGACAGTGGGGGGTATTTAGTAAAATGGATGGATCAAGAAGCTCCACTGACCCAGCCTGTTACATATTTTCATATTTTTTTATAAATCTATTTATAGTAAATAGTGCAGGGGGAGTAGTGCACCCCAGTCTTGCTATTGGGCATTTCCTGTTATCTGCCCGCCATGCTGCCATGCTCTCCCACGGCATGCCACCACGCTCCTCGCACTTTGTTCTTAAGGTTATGGTTTTGGTTAGGGTAAGTGGCAGATAACAGGTTCTACATAGTAAAAGAGTGGCAGCGGCAGGCATGTGGCATGCCGGCATGTGGCTGGCAGATAACTCCTTGCTATTTTAAATCTATAAGGAATGGGAGGGAATGGCATTGACTCATGAAACAGAGTAATTTGTAATTGTTAGTGGACTTGTACAATGCTAACTTAAAGGGCCAGTGAAGACCCCTTTTTAGCTTCCACTTATGAAAAACTTCTCTTGATAATGTGACAATATTTTTAGAATTTTAATTATTGGAATTAACTTTGTTTTTAATGGCCGCAAACATTTTACCTTTGTTTTAAATGGGAGGAACCGTGGATTCAGATAAGATATATTTAAGAATACTTTAAATAAGCACTTGGAAATAGAAGAGTAAGCCCCAGACAGATTTGAATGTATTTTCCACTGATACCCAATATGGGATTTTTTTGTTTCCCTTTAAAAGGGCGTTCTCAGCCTAAAGGAAGATAAACAACTTTGCAATATATGTTGTTTACAAATGCAGTCTATCTTTTCTTTGCTTCATTTGTTTACTTTCCTAAAACATTATTATTAGACATAAAAGCTGATGTAAACATTACTTTTGTTCTGTGCCATTTGATAGCCTTTCAATGGGTCACAATATAATCCTATATTTAAGATCTAGACATTTGAAGAACTACACTTAAAAACAAGCAAAATTATTTTTGTAAATGTAATGACATATAATGGAGTCTCTGATTAATTACCTCTCATATTCAACCATGCTCCTGTGGAATCTACCCTTTTGTTTTCTGCTGATGTTTTCTTCCTTAGGTGAGAGGAGATTTCAAATGCAGAGGAAGCTTCAATCTATGAAATGAAAGTTCAGCCTCTACAACCTCCAATGTTTTCATAGGAATAATGGAAAGTGCAGTAGTTTACATATATATTTCCCCTTCTGGGTCACAACCTTGTCCTGATGAAGGGGCTTCTGTTCCTCAATGAAGCTGTGAGCTAGACTATGTAAGGTCAGCCAATATGAGCAGGTCATAGTAGAGAGGTCAGAGAAATCACAGTCCACTGGAGAAGGAAATGGCAACCCACTTCAGTAACCATTAACTGTGTGCTCCATAGGGTCAGTGAGAGTGTGACATGACTGAATGACTAAACAACAAGAAATATATACTGTATATATACACAGTTGTGCTGAAAAGTTTGCTTACCCTGGCAGAAATTGTGACATTTTTGCATTTATTTTGAAAATATGACTGATCATGCAAAATAAAATGTATTTTATTGAAGGGTAGTGATCATATGAAGCCATTTATTATCACATAGTTGTTTGGCTCCTTTTTGAATCATAATGATAACAGAAATCACCCAAATGGCCCTGATCAAAAGTTTACATACCCTTGAATGTTTGGCCTTGTTACAGACACGCAAGGTGACACACACGGGTAAAAATGGCAATTAAAGGTAATTTCCCACATGTGTGACTTTTTAAATGGCAAATTAGTGTCTGTGTATAAATAGTCAATGAGTTTGTTAGCTCTTAGATAGATGCACTGAGCAGGCTAGATACTGAGCCATGGGGAGCAGAAAAGAACTGTCAAAATACCTGCATAACAAGGTTAATGAACTTAAAAAAGATGGAAAATGATATAAAAAGATTTCCAAAGACTTAAAAATGCCAGTCAGTACTGTTCAATCACTTATTATGACGTGGAAGATTCTGGGATCTCTTAATACCAAGCCAAGGTCAGGTAGACCAAGAAAGATTTCAGCCACAACTGCCAGAAGAATTGTTCGGAATACAAAGAAAACCCTACAGGTAACCTCAGGAGAAATACAGGCTGCTCTGAAAAAAGACGGTGTGGTTGTTTCAAGGAGCAAAATACGTCGATACCTGAACAAAAATTAGCTGCATGGTCGAGATGCCAGAAAGAAGCAGTTACTGCACCAATGCCACAAAAAAGCCTGGTTACAATATGCCCGACAAAAATCTGGCACACTGTAATTTGGAGTGACGAGACCAAAATAGAGCTTTATGGTCACCACCATAAGCGCTATGTTTGGACAGGGGTCAACAAGGTCTATAGTGAAAAGAATACCATCCCCACTGTGACGCAGGGAGGTGGCTCCCAGATGTTTTGGGGGGGGGGGGAGCTCTTAAGGCACGTGGGATCTTGGGAAAATTGATGGCAAGATGAATGCAGCATGTTATCAGAAAATTCTGGCAGACAATTTGCATTCTTCTGCACGAAGGCTGCGCATGAGACGCTCTTGGACTTTCCAGCATGACAATGACCCTAAGCACAAGGCAAAGTTGACCCTCCAGTAGTTACATTAGACAAAGGTGAAGGTTGTGGAGTGGCCATCACAGTCTCCTGACCTTAATATCATCGAGGCACCCGAGGGAGATCTCACACTGCTGTTCATGCAAGACGACCAAAGACTTTGCATGACCTGGAGGCATTTTGCCAAGATGATTGGGCAGCTATACCACCGGCAAGAATTAGGGGCCTCATAGATAACTATTACACAAGACTGCACGCTGTCATTGATGCTAAAGAGGGCAATACACAGTATTAAGAACTAAGGGGATGCAAACTTTTGAACAGAGTCATTTCAGGTTTTTCTTTGTTGCCATGTTTTTTTATGATTGTGCCATTCTGTTGTAACCTACAGTTGGATAGGAATCCCATAAGAAATAAAAGAAATATGTTTTGCTGCTCACTCATGTTTTTTTTTAAAACAGTACATACAGCGCCTTGCAAAAGTATTCACCCCCTTGACTTTGTTCCTATTTTGTTACATTACAGCCTTAAATTCAATGTTTTGTTAATCTGAATTTTATGTGCTGGATCAGAACACAATAGTCTAAGTTGGTGAAGTAAAGACAAAAATATATACATAAAACTATGTTTTAGAAATAGAAAACAGAAAATTGGCATGTGCGTATGTATTCACCCCCTTTGTTATGAAATCCATAAAAAGCTCTGGTGCAACCAATTCCCTTCAGAAGTCACATAATTAGTGAAATGATGTCCATCTGTGTGCAATCTATGTGTCACATGATCTATTATTACAAATACACACCTTTTTTGAAAGGCCCCAGAGGCTGCAACACCTAAGCAAGAGACACCACTGACCAAACACTGCCATGAAGACCAAGGAACTCTCCAAACAAGTAAGGGACAGTGTTGTTGAGAAGTACAAGTCAGGGTTAGGTTATAAAAAAAAATATCCACATTTTTGATGATCCCTAGGAGCACCATCAAATCTATCATAAGCAAATGGAAATAACATGGCACAACAGCAAACCTGCCAAGAGAGCCCACCAAAACTCACGGACCGGGCAAGGAGGGCATTAATCAGAGAGGCAGCACTTTGTGGCAGAGTGGCCAGAAGAAAGCCATTATTTTCAGCAAAAAACAATATGGCACTTTTTGAGTTAGCAAAAAGGCATGTGGGAGACTCCCAAAATGTATGGAGGAAGGTGCTCTGGTCTGATGAGACTAAAATTTAACTTTTCAGCCATCAAAGAGTTGAGTGAAAGATGGATGGTGCTAAATACAGGGCTATTCCTGAGCAAAACCTGTACCACTCTGTGCATGATTTGAGGCTAGGACGGAGGTTCACCTTCCAGCAGGACAATGACCCCAAACACACTGCTAAAGCAACACTTGGGGGGTTTAAGGGGAAACATGTAAATGTGTTGGAATGGCCTAGTCACAGCCCAGACCTCAATCCAATAGAAAATCTGTGGTCAGACTTAAAGATTGCTGTTCAGAAGCGAAAAACAAACCAAAGTGAAGGAGCTGGAGCAGTTTTGTAGGGAGGAATGGGCAAAAATCCCAGTGGTAAGATGTGGCAAGCTCATAGAGACTTATCCAAAGCGACTTGGTGCTGTGATTGCAGCAAAAGGTGGCTCTACAAAGTATTGACTTTAGGGGGTGAATAGTTATGCACAGTGACTTTTTCTGTTATTTTGTCCTATTTGTGGTTTGCTTCACAATAACAAAAAAAAAAACGTCTTCAAAGTTGTGGGCATGTTCTGTAAATTAAATGATGCAAATCCTCAAACAATCCATGTTAATTCCAGGTTGTGAGGCAAAACACGAAAAATGCCAAGGGGGGTGAATACTTTTGCAAGGCACTGTATATTACCAATTCACCAAGGGTATGCAAACTTTTAAGCACAACTGTATATATATTTTTGATCACATATTATAGTTGTCGTACAACGAGTTGTTGTCACGTAATGTTAAAAGTTGCAGGCTTGAGCATGCGCAATGCACGCCATAGGCGCTCATTGCGAGTCCTGGACGACTTTGCAGGCCTCGTGAAGAGCGCCACAGGAGCTCATCTCGAGGCCCAGAGGACTTAGGCTGTAATGAGCAGGCGCTCATCGCGAGGCACGCAAGACTTTGAAACAGGCTCAACATGAGCACCAAAGACGCTCATGTCGATGCCCACGATTAGCGGCGAAGCCCGTAGGACTTTGTCGTTGATAGCAAAGCAAGCAAATGTACTATTTTAACAGCCAAAGGACTTACGCTGCAATGAGCTCATCGCGAGGCCCTCAAGACTTTGAAACAGGCTCATGTCGATGCCCGCGGTCAGTGCTGAAGCCCGTAGGACGCAATTTACTATTTTAACAGTAGAAAATGTTTAAAAAAGCGTAAATCTAACAAACCGGTAGGAATATGGCACTGATTGCGAAGCACGCAATTAACAAATGCGTAAATTGAAAGACCCCCAAAAAACGCAAAATACTTAAAAAATTAACTTACACACTCACACACAGCAGAGGGGGAGAGGTAGGGAGCCTGTGAGTCAGGATGCAAGCACATTTTAGGCTTAATTGGCTAAGCGAGGAAAAAAATGGCGGCCAAAAAAACTTACATTTTCTCAGAGTCAAAACAAGGCCGAGGCCAGTAACACCTAACCAAAGCCAGTAACATGTAGCCGAGCAACGCGAGGCACGTATGACCTTGCAATGTGCGCCATAGGCACTCATCGCGAGGCATAAAATTGGCGGGTTGCACAACGTTTGCAATGAGCGCTCATTGCAGGGCTCGCAAAGAGCTCCAAAGGTGCTCATCGCCAAGCATTAAAGTGGCAGTTTGCAGGGCTCGCAATGAGCGCCAAAGGTGCTCATTGCAAGGCCCGTAAAGTAGACAGGGGTAGAGGCTTGTAATGAGCGCCAAAGATATATATAATTAACATGACAATAAAATAATAATTAAAAATGCAGATTGTTTTTATATTTAATTTTTATGTATAATATCCTTCCACTGTGGAAGGTACTATGGAAAATCATCTTGTAAGAAATTAAGTCATAATTAAATAATTAATGTATAATTTCTACAAGCAATACGTTCTTTTGGACATGTCAATAAACGAGCATACAAAAAAGTTTATAATTAAAAGATATATTTTACATAAATGAATATACGGTTACACAATGGGTTTTAGACAAAACAGATAACAGATAAGAAGTATTAAGACAATATTTACACATATAATACTGATATGAATTCTACATTATGTAATATAAAGATACAGGATAATAGCACTTGTGGTCAGTTTTGAAAGTTCAGCCTCCATCAGGTTCTGTTTGGGTCAGGATCAGGTTCTGCTGGGCTTATCTGGTACTCTTCCCTTAGGACTGCATGGAGGCTCCTTCAACCTGGGCCAGCACCCTACAATCATATACCTGAGGTCTAATGTCTTGATACAAACACACAATTGTTATAACAAATTAATAACACTAGATTTCTTACAGTTGTATATAATAAGTTATATTTATAAAATACACATTGAAGTCATGTTAAAAGTTGTCTGTTTGTACTAAGAATATAAATAAACATTATTTTTGCTATTGGCGATTTGGAAGCTATTTTAGTAGTATAGGCAGTCACCTGGATGCAGATAGTAACAGGATTCAGATTATACTAATAGGCCTGCCGGTTTTACTTTCATCCCACAATCCTTTGTTCTCTTTGTCTTGTAAAAAAATATATACTTTTCACATTTTAATATGATGTTCCCATCTGATAACCCTGTAGGTGATTTTACATAAACAGTCCCCTATTATTCCTACTGTTGGAAATATGATATGACCTTTATCTGCATATTTCCTATATACTACAAACCTACGCACAGAGTTTGAGTGGGTGGGAGGAACATTTACTCATCATATATCAGTGTATAGGACCCCAACTGAGGCCCGGAAAGGGCCGAGTATTGGAAAAGAGGAAAGTGTCCTAGTTCTAAAGGATTAGATTAACAATATATAAACATGATGGCACATACAAACCAAATGGGCCACTATAGTCTTGCCATTCTGTCTACCTAAATGCTAAAATTCATCAACCTCCACCGGAAGGAGCCAGAATAATGTTTTTTTTTGGGGGGGGATACAGCTCATTATATACACAGGCCGTAAAATGGCTTATATATATATATACATACAAACATAGAAAATCTGTTGCTCCCCCAGTTCCTACACCCATGCTCTTATCTACTTCCCTTTCTTTTGAACAATAACCCTAAATCTTCCACCTTCAGATCACAACCTTTTGTGGCTTCATTCCTCTTTTCTTAAAAGACATTTACGTCCTAAACTTTGTTATATTTATATCACATCCTAGTCCCAAGCTGCATTTAGCTGAAACTGAAAACATGTCTAAGTAATTAGACTAATTAGGGATTGCCAAGCTTCATAGCTGTGACCTAAGGCCATCCCCACAGGAAGGGGCCCATTAGCCACTGATAATGTGAAGCCCCTCCCTGTGGGTGTGGTTTTGGGCCAGAGCTGTGAACATGTCACCCTACATGCGAGAGAAGGAAGAAAACTGTAACTCTTCTAGAATAAGTGAAATGTAAGTTTTATATAATGTTTTATAGATAGACAGACAGATAGATAGATAGATAGATAGATAGATAGATAGATAGATAGATAGATAGATAGATAGATAGATAGATAGATAGATAAATAGAAGGATAGATAGGTAGATAGATAGATATTTATATGGGTTTGTTTTAATCTTAGGCTGGAACATAGCAAGGGAAAGGAAGAGGAGTAACTCTGATCAATAAATAAACAAGTGTATTGATCTGAAGCTAAATATTAACTCTGAAATATTGCTGCCAGATGGTACCTGGGTTTTACATTTTATCCTTTTCACTTGAATCAATAGTAAATAAATCCATCTCTGTTCTTTAGACATGAACATCAGAGACACAGCAAAGGGCCCATCTCACTACACTCTTCAAGGTGTCTGGCTCCAGCTCATTGGACAAATTAGCTTATCAAAACTGCTATGATCCTTCCTGTATATATATATATATATATATATATATATATATATATATATATATATATACATATATATATATATATATATATATATAAATATATTCTGTGTATTCCTTCAACCTCTACTTTATCTGATCTGCTTCTGTTAAGTACCTCCCATTTTTGTCTTTTATCATGCCCACAGAAAGGCTCCCTTGAGATCTGCAATTTTCTTGAAGAGATCTCTTGATTTACCTTATCTTCTTCTGTCTCTTTATATCGCTCATTTTTGAAAGTCTCCTTGTCTCTTCTTGCTATAATCTGGAATTATGCTTTAGACAAAGATTTTCCTACTTGCGAATTGCCATCAAAAATTACGGCAATACATTTTGAAGAGTGGCAATGCTTTTTGCCACACAATGTAAGGCTCTCCCCCCTCTAACTTGTGGGCAAAAGGCACTCATCGCAGGCCTCGCAATGAGCACCTTTGGTACTTTACGGGGCTCACGATGAGCGGCTTCGCTGCTCATTGCAGGCCTCAGCCAACCCTCCACTTTTATGCCTTGCAATGAGCGCTCATCACGAGACCTGCAAACAGCGCCTTTGATGCTCATCGGGAGCACTGCAATGAGTGCTCATTGCAGACATTGCCCAACCCTATCACCTTTGGCAATCATCGCAAGGTTTTCCCTTCTCTCCCTCCCACCCCCTCCCTGCCATGTGTTTTTTCCCTTATTTCCCTCCCCTGTGTCTCTTTCCCCCCTCTCTCACCCCTGTATCTCTTTCCACCCTCTCCCCCCTCTCCCTCCCCTGTGTGTTTCTCCTCTCTCTCCCTGATCAAGTTTTGCGTGGCTCCCGTTGAGCGCCTATCTATTCTTTTTTAGTCTTGTGTGCCTCGGGCCGAGCATCGTTGGTTATTTTTTCAAATTCCTGCAGGGCTTGCGATGAGCGTGTTACTGCCTTCAGCCTTGTGTTGAGCCTTTTTTCAAACAATTACTGGTTTACGGCCGCCATTTTTTTCTTTGCTTAGCTAAACTTCGATCTCCTAAAACTGGCAATTAAACCTCAAATTAGCTTGCAACCTCACGGACAGGCTCTCTACCTCTCCCCCAGTGCTCTGTGTGAGGTTGTAAGTTAATTTTTGAAGTAATTGTCATTTTTTGGTGGTTTTCCAAAGGCTTCAGAGTTACAGGGCTTGAAAAAATGGCGGCTGTTAAAGTCGTATTTTTTCAAAGTTTTGCGTGCCTCGCATTCGTGTGCCTGGCAATGAGCACCTTCGGCGCTCATTGCCAGCCTTTTTCAAAGTCTTGTGGGCCTCACAATGAGTGCCTTTGTCGGCGCACATTGTGCATTCGCAAGCTTGTAACTTTTAACATTGCGTGACCAAAATTCGTAACTTACCCCAACTATTATATGTGATCTCCACTACCTTTCGCTTTCCTTCTTTCTTGGGCTACTTTCAAAGCCTCATCAGACAGCCAGTGTGCCTTGCCTTCTTGGTTTTCTTTCTTTTAGGGATATTCTTTGTGGTTGCTTTCTGAATAATGTTGCAAACTTCTGTCCAGAGTTCTCCAGGTGTTGTATCTTCCATGTCTAGTGCCTAAAATCGATTCTTTACTTCCACTGCATATTCACAGGGGATAATATTTATTTTGCATCTATTTGGTCTGATGATTTTCCCTCTTTTCTTCATTTTAATTCTGAACTGTGCAAAAAAAAAAAAAAGCTCAAGCTCAGGATAGAGCTCCTCTATCTTTGGCTACAAAGTATATAGTCAGTCTGATTTTCATAATGTCCATCTGGTGATTCCAGGTTCCTATTCTGAATTGGTCTTTGCAGCAGTGGACTTTCCTTTCCCCTCCAGACACATCCGCAGCTGGGTGTCATCTCGACTTTAGCCCAACCACTTCATTAGATCTGGTGTTACTTGTACTTGCCCTCTGCTCTTCCTCAGTAATGTGGTAGGGACCATAAGAGGCTCATCTTCTGGTGCCATATTGTTATGTCTCTGGTCGCACTTATCCATATGGTTTTCTTGGCAAAGATACTGAAGTGGGTTGCCAATTCCTTCTCCAGTGGACCATGCTTTGTCTAGCCTCTCTGCTATGACCTGCCCATCTTGAGTGACCCTACATAATATAGCTCACAGCTTCATTGAGGTACAAAAGCCCAGAAGCTTCAAGGGGCCCATGACTTACACAGCTGATAATGCATTTAATACTTCACAAACAAGTGCCTTTATTTCTCACACTACAGTGACCCTTTTAATTGCTCCCCCACAAAAAAAATATTTTTACTCTAAGCCAATATATGTTTGTATTGCTCAGATTGAATACTCTCCCCAAGATTCACTGAGATCTACAGGACCTGAAAAAGCAGATTGCTGTTGACTGTGATGTATATCTCATATTGGGAAACTTGACATTGCAGCCCCTTATTATATATGCAGCACAATCTTTGGTGTAGGAACTGAGGGGGTGGGGGAAATCCCCCTTGAGATTTCTAAATATGTGCATGTATGTGTATAGAAGCAGTTTTCTATCCGTGTACAGTGAGCTGTATCCACCCAGAATAATTTTGCACCCCTTGGAACAATATTCTAATTTGCGACTTTGAGTACTTGATAAGCAAGAGAATAGAATCTAACTGCATGATGACACTGGTGGATATTGTTTTTACCACCACAGAGACAGATAAATAGACAGTGATAATAATTAACATGTCAAAGCAGTTAAGTGTTATTTGTACATTTCTGGGATTTCTCCTGAATAGTAAGTGTGTTGTGTACTTGTGCAGTGATTAGTGGCAGCTGAGAGGGGGTGTGATTTTGCCTGTGTGAAGCTATATCAGTGTGTGGCTTTTTGTGGTCTGTTTGCCTCTGTTCTGTGATTTCTCCTGAGCAGTAAAGTGAGTTAGGGTACTTGTGCAGTGATTAGAAGGCAGGTGAGTTGTAAGAACCTAATAGAAACAGGGGAAGGAGCGAACTTGTGAGCTTGCGAACACTTTTAGTATAAGTGCTGTTCTAGTATAAGTGTAGGAGTTTAAATAAAAGGAGGGAGTTCAAAGAAAAGGGGAGTACATTGTAGTGCTTTATACATTTTTTTCCCCACTGTAATTAGTAATTATGAGTCAGTCCAGTGACAACTTCACTCAGTGTACATCTTGTCAAATGTATGCAATACTGGAAGAGATGATCCAGGGTCCATACCTGTGAGAGTTGTGAGCATGTTGCCTTTCTGGAAGCTCCAATTGGAAAAATAGAGAGGAGAATTGTAGCACTTAGTGATATTGCTCCACTGGAAATGGAGTTGGTGCTCACTGAGCACAGTTTAGATGGGCCTAGCATGGATGTTGAAGATCCGGCTAGTGAGGAGGTAGCTGGGTTACAGGGTTACAGTTACAAGGTGAAGTAGGGGAACAGGAGGAGGAGACGGGCAGTTCTGAGTTGGCACACACCAATAGATTTGCAAGATTGAGGGAAACTGTTGGGGATGTCCATTCAGGAATGGCAATGCCAGGAGGAGTGGGAGCGCAGAATAGGCAGAGAAACAGACCGGTTTTGGTGGTAGGAGACTCTATTTTTAGGAAGGTAGATAGGCAGATTTGTGACCTAGATCCCAGCAGTCGAACAGTTTGCTGTCTCCCAGGTGCTCGGGTTTGGCATGTTATAGATCGGGTAGACAAATTATTGGGAGGGGCTGGAAATGAACTGGCGGTCTTGGTACATATCGGTACCAATGACAAAGTTAATGGAAGATGAAGAGTCATAAAGAATGATTTTATAGAACTAGGTAATAAGCTAAAGGCAAGGACCTCCGAGGTAGTATTTTCCGAGATACTACCAGTGCCACGTGCTAGCCCACGGAGACAGAAGGCGCTTAGGGAGGTTAATGCGTGGCTAAAAATGTGGTGCACTAAGGAGGGGTTTGGTTTTTTAGAGCACTGGGCTGACTTTTCACATTGGTACAATCTCTATAGCAGCGATGGATTGCACCTTAATGATGAGGTAGCTTGTGTGCTAGGGGATAGGATGGTAGAACGGCAGGGGGAGTTTTTAAACTAGTAAGTGGGGGGGAGGGACTAGATACAAGTAATGGGGTAGAACGAGTAAAGGGGGTAAGAAACAAATTAGTCAAGGGGGAGGAGATGGGGGGAGGGGTCGTATAGTCAATGGGGAGGTATTGCTAAGTAACTCAAGTACAGTGGCAGGCACTTCAGAACTACAGACTCATAACACAAGGTGTATGCTTGCTAATGCCAGAAGCTTGACAGGAAAAATGGGAGAGTTAGAATTATTAGCAGTTAATGAGAAACAGGATTTAATAGGCATTACTGAAATGTGGTGGGATGAATCTCATGACTGGACTGTTAATCTGGATGGTTATAATCTATTTAGGAAAGATAGGGGCAATGGTAAAAGAGGAGGAGGGATTTGTCTGTATGTTAAGCCTGAATTTAAGCCTATAGTAAGAGAAGGTATTTATGGTGGAACTAGCAGTAATGTTGAATGTTTGTGGGTAGAGTTAAATAGTGGAGGGGCAAATTCTAAAAGAATATTAGTTGGAGTATGCTATAAACCCCCAAATATAGCTGAAAGTGATAAAATACAATTATTGTTACAGATTGGAAATGCAGCTAAGCATGGGCAAGTTCTAATAATGGGAGATTTTAATTACCCTGAAATAAACTGGATAAATGAGACCAGCAGTTCATCTAAGGGGAGCAGGTTCTTGAGTACACTCAGGGATCATCATCTGGCCCAGGTTATACAAGAGCCTACTAAAAATGAGGCTATCTTAGATTTAGTCATCACAAATAATATTGATATTGATGCCCAATGCCAAGCAGCAGCTGCAAACGCAAATAAAATATTAGCATGTATTAAGAAGGGTATAGAAGCAAGGGAAACAAATATAATTCTGACACTGTACAAATCCCTAGTACGCCCTCATTTAGAATATGGAGGACAATTTTGGGCACCACTTCATAAAAAGGACATTTAAGAGCTGGAAAAGGTACAGAGAAGGGCAACAAAACTAATAAGGGGAATAGAGGGCCTAAGTTATGAAGAAAGACTAACCAAATTAAGCTTATTTTCTCTAGAAAAAAGGTGTCTAAGAGGAGATATGATTACCTTATATAAATACATCCAGGGTCAGTATAAAGATTTGTCAAGTGAACTTTTTGTGCCAAGAGGTTTTCAACTGACAAGAGGACATCCCTTGAGGTTAGAAGTAAAAAGATTCCACCTTAAAGAAAGAAAAGGGTTCTTCACAGTAAAGGTGGTTAATCTGTGGAATTCTCTACCAAAGGAGGTGGTGACAGCGGATTCGATAGATAACTTTAAAAGGGGTTGGATTTATTTCTAATTAAAAAGGGAATTCAGGGTTATCCTGGATGATTAGAGAGAGAGTATTGATCCAGGGAGAAATCCGATTGCCAGTATCTGGGGTAATTAAAAAGAATATGTTGATTAATAATTAATTAACAATTAATTAACAACTTATTAATTAATAACTAATCAGCAAATTGCAGATCAGAGGAGATCTTAAAAGGTTGAAAAAATATATGTTAATAAAGCCCCAGGTCTTGATGGAATGGTGGCACGTCCTTTGTGCGCTGCAGAACAGCGCGCCGTCATCAGGGCGCTGAGAACTGCACTCTGATGACAATCTGCACTCCAGCCGGCATCCCATCTGCCATAGAGGCTTCTCACTTGCGAGCGCCCCCATCTCATATTTACTGGACCTGCTTGGCAAGGTAAGTGTCTGACAGTGGGCCATTTGGGCCCGGCATTGTTTCATGTGTCACTAGGAGCATGTTGCATTGCATGTTTATCACACGTGCAAATAAAGACAGTGACATGTAGTGATAAACATGCAATGCAACATGCTCCTAGTGACACATGCATACAATGACATTACATACAATATGATCCTAGTGACACATGCACACAATGACAGTGACATTACATACAACATGCTCCTAGTGACACATGCATACAATGACATTACATATAACATGCTCCTAGTGACACATGCCAGTCCCACATGGCACACTGTCAGCCCCTTACCTTGGCCTTGGCAGCCTCCAGCAAGCAGGTCCAGTAAATATGAGATGGGGGCGCTCACGCATGAGGAGTCTCTGTGGCAGATGGGATGCAGGCTGGAGCGAAGAGCGTCATCAGAGCGCAGTTCTCTGCGCCCTGATGACAGCGCGCTGCTCTGCAGCCGCAAAGGTCGGGGTGCCTGATGGAATACATCCAAGTGTACTGATAAAACTGGGCTCTGTAATAGCCAACCATTATATCTAATTTTTCAAGATTCACTCAACACAGGGCCTCTACCTGATGACTGGAGAAAAACAGAGGTGATACCTATATTTAAGAAGGGAGCGAGTGCAAATTCGGGGAATTATAGACCAGTGAGCCTCACTTCGGCAGTGGGAAAGTTTTCAGATGGGTTAATAAGGGATAGTATACAAGAATATGTCTATTTAAACAAGGTTATAAGTAGGAGCCAACATGGATTTATGAGGGATAAGTCATGTCAGACCAATCTAATTAGTTTCTATGAGGAGGTTAGTAGAAACCTGGATCAGAGCAACTCAGTGGATGTAGTCTTTTTAGATT
Organism: Discoglossus pictus; assembly: GCA_027410445.1. Lineage (NCBI taxonomy): Eukaryota > Metazoa > Chordata > Amphibia > Anura > Alytidae > Discoglossus > Discoglossus pictus. The sequence goes on from CM050175.1 coordinate 18,474,545, forward strand.
TTGCAAAGGCTTTTGATACAGTGCCACATGGGAGACTATTGTGCAAACGAAGGGATGCAGGAATTGCAGTAAATATCTGCTCATGGATTGAGAGCTGGCTAAAAGAAAGAAAGCAAAGGGTTGTTGTGAATGGAACATACTCAGAGTGGACTAATGTGGTAAGTGGGGTATCTCAGGGTTCAGAATTAGGTCCTTTCCTTTTTAACATATTTATTAATGACTTAGAAGTAGGAGTGGAAAGTAGTGTCTCCATTTTCGCTGATGACACAAAGTTGTGCAAGGGAAAAATGCAATTTAGTTGTTATTAAGAAAGATCATCCAGTGTTTTCTATACAAATATATATAAATTAGAGCAAATAAATTGAAGGATAGGTGGAAATGAAATAAACATGACTGATTGATCGTGCATTTTTTTTAACTTTTTTGAGAACCAGATACCAAGGGACACATTTTTAATATGTTTTACTATGTATACTATGTTTTAAGACCATTCTAGTAGGATTTTTATATTTACAGGTGACCCCTATATATTGCTTATCACAGAACATGGCAAGCTGGACTAAACATGAAAATCCCACCAGTTAGGCTGATGTTCTGGATTTGAAGAAATATAGCACTTGTTTTTTTTTCTGTGCTTCCTCTGGATCAATTAACAATTAACAACTAATCTGCATATTGCAGATCAGAGGAGATCTAAAAAGGTTGAACTTGATGGACTAAAAGTTGTTTTTTCAACTTCAATTACTATGTAACTATGTAAACAAAAATGCAAGTCTGACTACTGAATACCTCAGGAATATTTCACTTTATGAACAAGGGCTAATAAAATGAATAGCCAGATTTCCATGCTTTTTGAGAATAAGGTATAAAAACAACTTCATTTTGAGATGATAGTCGCTTTAATGGAGGGGAAAAAAAATAATAATATATATATATATATATATATATATATATAAATATATATATATATATATATATATATATATATATATATATATATATATATATATATATATATTGTGCATTGCACTACCTGCACCACTGGTAGCTCCGCCCCTGTGTATCACCATGTGAAGCTTAAAACAATGAGCATTCCCAGGTCCCAGGTTGCAACTAGGCTGATTAAGCTAATTACTCCTTGTAGTTTGCATGCACTCATTCTTCTCAATTTTCTATAGCGTTAGCTTATTAGCAATGCACCACCTAGGGGGTGGATCAGAAAGACTGATGATTGAGAGTAAAACTGCAGTCTTGAATGTAATAATAATAAGCACTTAATGTTGTATATCATTTATACCCTATTAGGATCCTCTGCTGTGTCCCTTTACAATTACTTTTAAATATAAACGTGGGAGGAGAGTAAATGTGGAAAAAGGTGCAGTTTCATTACCTAAATCCCTTTCATTAAATTTACTATTTTCAATTCAACTTAATTTAAGCAAAACACACTTATATGAGTATTTTCTTAATTAAAAAAAAAAATATATATATATATAAATAAATATACATATATATATATATATATATATATATATATATATATATATTTATATATATAAATTGTAATGGTGAGTTTGAGGCTGATATGCTTATGTCGACAGTGAATGAGGATTTTGGAAGAGTCCACTTTAATATTTAATGAACTCCATTTCCTGGTGTCCTTTGGCGCCTGCACTGCCTGGAGAGTAGGACATCTGCCCTCTGTGTCTAATAAAACAGGGTAAATGTAGAGTGATCTGAACTCAGCACATATGGCCTAAAACAAGCCAGATATTGCTTACACGTAATGATTTTATTCTGCCTATTTGCATTAATAATAGATGCAAACAAAGTTTCAATTGTTCTCTGTTCCGAGACATGTTGTGTCTGAATTAATGGATGTTGGCTTTGTCTACATGGCTTTGCCATATGGCAGCAAGGGACAGAAGAAAGGAGACAGCATGCTCTAGGATGGAGTGAGATGAGGTGCCTGTCAAGGACCTATGCATTATATAGTGATGGCCATAAAATATTTATTCATTTAGTGAAAGGAGATACCTCTATACATACATATATGATTGTATTTGTATATTTATTTACAAAATGAAGCCTATAATTTGGGGATATATATATATTCAGTTAATATATATCTAGTTACATATATATATATATATATATATATATATATATATATATATATATATATATAGGACATTTGTGATGAATGTGCACATTTGAATGTCTGAAACAAGTAAAAAAGCTTGTTTCCTGCTCAGAATTCTGAGAAATACAGCTATTACACTGCATTCTGGGAAGCTGAGCAGGAACATGCAAATGTGCCCACAAATGCTTCGTTTTTCTATCAATAACCATTTCAAACATGGCTTATTTTAAGCTTATGCCTGCTTTATTACACAGCTTTTATGCAAAGCCAAGGTTGGATTATACACAAGCTGGGAATCCTACCCACTGACAGCCGTTTCAAGGTTACTGCCTATCATCAGCGTGGGGCGGGATCCCAGCTTGTGTAGTGAATATTTTGAGTAGGTAGTTCACCACAACAATTTGCGCTGATAGGCAATGTGTCTTAACACATTGATTGCAAGGATCGATATAACGCAAAATATAAACATGAAATAAAGTATTTTTCGGGGCCGATTTAGCTATTTATGTTATTTTTTTATGAATAACACCTCAAGCACTTAATTATTCATAACAACAAAAACATAATTTTTAATATACTCTTTCAAGTGAATGATAGAAAATTTGGAACGTTTTGCTTAATAATTTCCCAAACTTAAAAAAATTAATAATGATTTTTTCTAATGGAATCCAAAAATACATCTGTGTTTTTTCCCTGTATAGTATGAATCAGTGTGAATCTGGACTGTGGAAAGTATTATGGCTTTCACTTCAAAAAATAATGCTAATCCCACAACACCTGCTTCCATTAAATGTTAAAAAAAAATACAATAAATCTTGAACTGTCCAGCTGTCTATTGTTAGACACTAATCACAGGAAATTAACTGCTAGTGCTTTCTAAAATTGAAAGTCATTCCACATACATTTCTAATTTCATGATTAATTTACAGCTTTTTATTGTAAAATTAAAATTTTATTTAACTATTTATTTCTGTAGATTTTATTTATTGTCTTCAAAAAAGAAGTGTATTTATTTGTATTTTTTTATTTCCTTTTTCTATTTAATAGTTAAAAATGTAATAATGAATAAATGTACAATTAGAAATGTAAATATATTTATTAATAGAATATTGGGATATTGATTGTCTCCAATAAAGAAGTGTTTTTGTTTCTATTTTTTTATTCACATTTTTTATTTAATATTTAAAAATATAATAATGCATAAATACACAAGAAGAAATGTAAACATATTTATTAATTAAATACTAAATATTTATTGTCTTCAATAAAAAAAAGTGTATTTGTTGTTTGTTTTTCTTTTAATTTTTTATTTAATAGTTAAAAATACAATAATGCATAGATATGTAAGATATTTATTAATGGAATATTAAAATAGTTAATATCATAAAAGGAGAAATTATACAAATTATCTTTAACATAAAATGCGGCATTTCCAAAAAGGTGAAATTAATATACATTATATTACATTACATTTTAATGAATAACATTTCAAATAAATTAGAAAATGTATTACATTTTTATTTTTCACTGTTGATTTTCTTTTTCTGTATATTCTATTTATATTTGATTAGGCTTAGTTTGTAAAATATTTTTTATTTTTTAATGTTGATTTTCTTTTTCTGTATATTCTATTTATATTTGATAAGGCTTAGTTTGTAAAAAAATTTTTTATTTTTTAATGTTCTTTCTAATATGTATAGAGGAAAAAAAACACAATAAAATGTATGACGAATTTAAATATTTTTGTTACATTACAAGTTTGAAGACGCTATAGATTTTTGAACAGTTTACAAAAAATCAGGAGCCTGTATTATAATCATTGGTAACATTTTGCCCTATATTTGCATATGAATTTGAGTGTTTTATGCAGATCCTTCCCACGCCGTATAATTAAAGCGTCAGTCTCTTCTCGCACGTAGTTCATTTTTCTAATTCATTCCTCCTCTGAGATTAAGGATCGCGGCCAGTTTCATTACACATGCACAATATGGCCATTCAAGTGAGAGAATGGCATACGTATGTTAATTTAACCCTTTCTCCCCATCCGTTCCACACCATAACATTGACAACTACAGATTATGATAATATATTATTATGAGACAAAATAATGAAATATATCATATTATAGGTGACAGGGATTTGGGAGCTGATTGTGTGGTATAGGCTTTGTCAGCATTTCCCCTGCGTCAATACACAAATGAGATACATAATTAAAGGGCCACTATAGAGCTCATACAATAGGGTTTCAGTTGTGCATTTAGTTACAGATTAGCAGTAAAATCTACATTTGTAGAAAAAATAATCAATGTAGCTTTTAACTTAAAGTTGAATTTAGTTCCAGGGAGTGGAAGAGGATCTGCCCAGGGGGCTGCCCGGATAGTAGTCTTATCTGTTGTCCGGGTAACATTGTTTTTCTTTTTTTTTGAAGATTCGAAGAGGCGTAATGGGTGAGGTGCCATCTTGTGCCAAATTTGTGATGACTTTTTCTTAGCTGTGAGGCCAGGAAAGTCTTGAGGCTTCCTCTGCCTTGAGGGCATAGCGGTCCCTTTAGTGTCCTCCCCAAGGCCCCAACTAGAAGGGACAAGGTTTAAGAGGACTATTTTAGTCCCACCCCTCCAGAGAAGGACTCTTCAACTGGTGTCTTTTGGCCAAGGCCTTCAGTCTCCTGAACCCAACAGGGAAATGGGCTCAAATTCCGCAGAGGTAGCCTCCTGGGCAGAGCCAATAGACCTAATATAAGATGGAGAGAGGCAGATCTGCTGGAAATTACTGCTAATTTTGAAAAAAAAAAAAACTATTTCTTAACATTCAGATTTTATTGATAATCAGTAACTGAAGAAACAAGTGATACCCTAGAGCAGCTCCTGAAGAGCCCCACACAGGCCAGGATTTGAGGATATCCCTGGTGTGTGAGTCAATTGCTTCTTCAGTCATCCTGATTGAGTCACCTGTGCACAAAAAGGAAATCCACAAACTCCAGGCTCTCCAGGACCGAACTTGCCCACCCCTGCCCTATAGTATGAGCAGCTGTATGGCCCTTTAAGATTTTAGCTTTAACCATATACTTGACTTACTAAAAGTAGGAAGCGCCTCTCAACAGCGTGTCATACAATGTTACCTCATTAAATAAGGATATTATATATCATAATACTCATTAACTGCCCTTGCACATTTTCCCAGAATGCAGTGGGAATATTGTATTTCATGGGAATATAAACTGGAAATAATTTTCTTAACTTGCAAATGTAGGCGGTGAATGAGGGCGCAGGATACTGAGTACAGATGCACTAGTATTACAGCGATTAGCAACACATATTATTTATTGTGGGCTGCCATTATCTTTTCTGAGCTGCTTGCTCAGCATGGTGCCCATGTAAACTCATGAGCATAAAATGGTGATGGTCCCTATTGAAAGTCGTAGTTGTAACGACTCTGAGCTTTATTAGTCAGTGGTTCCTCCCACCTGTAAAAGGCACATCAGCAAAAGCAAAATACTATAAATAAGTTTATTTTCTAACATTATTTTGCCCCTTATCTAGCTTGAAGTGAGTATATTATACGTTGATGCCTAAATATGGAATTGTAGCATTTAAATATGGACTAAAAGTGGAGGGCGATATTCTCTTAAAGGTATACAGCAGTTTGTGAGATATACTGTGTAAGTCTGATTGGGCGTCTCATATCAGATTATTTTATTAAGGAATTCTGTATATTTATAATTTCTTGTGTTAGCTCCACCTTCAAGGAACCTATGTAGCCCTAGCATCCTAGCCAATGAGCTGTGCCGGGTTGTGTCCTAGCCAATCAGCTGTCAGTATCGTTGTTGCATCCAGAGTAGCTTTGTCTCAGCCATGAAACAGATACATTGTTGTAGTTGGCTCTGATTGGTAACAGATAATTATGAATTTTATGCTAATTTAGCTTGAGTTCCTTCTCGAAATCAACTGCCTGAAAACTGAAGACATTTTGCAAAATTTATGGTCAGTTTATTAATGTTTATTTTGCTTTTTTTTTCATGCATAATAATGTTTTCATACACTACTTATTTCCCTTTATCAGATGCATTCATAATACAGGAAACTTGCATATTTCTTTAAACAATGTGTATCTTAATATATAAATGAATACATGTATTTATATTGAATGAAATAACTAATAATTTGGGTATTTTTTAGATGATGTCCCGAGTGCATTATTTAAGAGTCATAGGCTCGTGAGGAGATTCTCCCTGCGGTCAGTGGGCTACAGAAAACAGCTGGTGGGCCGCCACTTCCACATTACTAATCTATAGTGTTGTGGAGACATAGGCTGACATCACAAAAGGGGAGGGGTTTGCCGGGTAGAGGAAATGATTGACAGCAGGATGTTTGTAAATAATTGCTTAAAGCCAGATTACAGTGGATAGTTGAGTTCTTAAAGGGACATGGTCACAATTATTTTATTTGTGTATTTACAAGAGCAGCTTTACACATTACCAACATTGTGTTTTGCATGAAAACAAAATTAAGTAAAATTTGTTTAGAATTCCTGGCTTGTGTAAAATCCAACCTGAGCTTTGCTCAAAGCTGTGTAATACAGCAGTTATATGCTTAAAATGAAGCCATTTTTAGAATGGTAACAGATTACAAGAGCAAAGCCTTTGTGGGCACATTTGCATGTCCATTTCCAGGTTCCCAGAATGCAGTGTAATAACTGTATTTCTTGGAATTCTGGGCAGGAAACTATTTTTTTTTACTTGTTTTAAACATTTAAATGTGAACACATATGTACTATTTATTTACTGAAAAATAAACACACACAGTGGTGCATTACCAAGTGCTCTCTTTCAGATGTAACAAAGAAAAAAAAAAGCTTGTATTGTCCCTTTAGTGAACACAAGCTCTCTTCCACAAACTAAGAGGTGTTTCGTGAAGCTCAAACGGCAGCTCATGAAGACACAGACTCTGTTTTACTTGCTGTGCTGTGTCTCATACAAACCAATCAGCGACCATCTCTCATCAACCTGCTGGAACATGCTGCTGAGACGTGGTCCATGATAGGCTAGGACACTACACTGCACATCCAGCCCTACAGAGTCTGTGTCTGCATACGCTGCAGAGGGCGGCTATTTGGACTATTTGTTTGATTTTGAGAAGAAAAAATCAAAGAGCCATTGAGCCCCCACTCTTTCCAAAACAGTTGAAAAGGCCACCCATGTCACATGTTTAGTAATGTGATCGATCTTCCATGCAAAAGATTATGTTTAATTATTTTTTTTGTACCATTTTAGGTCAACTTTATGGAAGGCAGAAACAGTGGCACCCAAATAAACACGACTATAAACAGAGCATTTGCACAAGTTTCCGGAATATTTCCCCACATATGGAACTGGAAAGCATGTTCCTGCCAAGGGGACCTCTCCAAAGGACACAAAAAAGGAACTCTTGTTGGATCCATTACACAGGGGCTAAATCCACTATATTAGTGTGTGATGGATGCAATCATGTGAAATAATTATGTTTCGTGTATAAAGGACACAGGAGATTGTGCCTACAAAGAGAGACATGCTCTAGTTATTCGGAGGACGGAGTGATTTGCATAATTAGCGAGGGGAGCATGACGGAGAAGAGGGATATGCTCTAGTTTTCCAGCAGAAAGGTGGTATGCATGCCTAGGCAGAGGGGTTTGCTCTATTTATCAAGAGGACAGGCTGATCATGGTGCCTAGAGAGACAAGCATGACCTACTTCCCCAGGGTGGTATTCATGCAAAGGTAGAGGAGCATGGCCTACTTATCCAGGATGGTATTCATACAATGGGAGAGGAGCATGGCCTACTTATCCAGGGTGGTATTCATGCAATGGGAGAGGAGCATGGCCTACATATCCAGGGTGGTATTCATGCAATGGGAGAGGAGCATGGCCTACTTATCCAGGATGGTATTCATGCAATGGGAGAGGAGCATGGCCTACTTATCCAGGATGGTATTCATGCAATGGGAGAGGAGCATGGCCTACATATCCAGGGTGGTATTCATGCAATGGGAGAGGAGCATGGCCTACTTATCCAGGGTGGTATTCATGCAATGGGAGAGGAGCATGGCCTACATATCCAGGGTGGTATTCATGCAATGGGAGAGGAGCATGGCCTACTTATCCAGGATGGTATTCATGCAATGGGAGAGGAGCACGGCCTACTTATCCAGGGTGGTATTCATGCAATGCGAGAGGAGCATGGCCTACATATCCAGGGTGGTATTCATGCAATGGGAGAGGAGCATGGCCTACTTATCCAAGATGGTATTCATGCAATGGGAGAGGAGCATGGCCTACATATCCAGGGTGGTATTCATGCAATGGGAGAGGAGCATGGCCTACTTATCCAGGATGGTATTCATGCAATGGGAGAGGAGCACGGCCTACTTATCCAGGGTGGTATTCATGCAATGGGAGAGGAGCATGGCCTACTTATCCAGGGTGGTATTCATGCAATGGGAGAGGAGCATGGCCTACATATCCAGGGTGGTATTCATGCAATGGGAGAGGAGCATGGCCTACTTATCCAAGATGGTATTCATGCAATGGGAGAGGAGCATGGCCTACATATCCAGGGTGGTATTCATGCAATGGGAGAGGAGCATGGCCTACTTATCCAGGATGGTATTCATGCAATGGGAGAGGAGCACGGCCTACTTATCCAGGATGGTATTCATGCAATGGGAGAGGAGCATGGCCTACTTATCCAGGATGGTATTCATGCAATGGGAGAGGAGCATGGCCCACTTATCCAGGATGGTATACAAGCAATGGGAGAGGAGCACATCCTACTTATCCAGGATGGTATTCATGCAATGGGAGAGGAGCATGGCCTACTTATCCAGGATGGTATTCATGCAATGGGAGAGGAGCACATCCTACTTATCCAGGATGGTATTCATGCAATTGGAGAGGAGCATGGCCTACTTATCCAGGAAGGTATACAGGCAATGGGAGAGGAGCATGGCCTATTTATCCAGGATGGTATTCATACAATGGGAGAGGAGCATGGCCTACTTATCCAGGATGGTAAACAAGCAATGGGAGAGGAGCACGGCCTACTTATCCAGGATGGTATTCATACAATGGGAGAGGAGCATGGCCTACTTATCCAGGAAGGTATACAGGCAAAGGAAGAGGAGCATGGCCTACTTATCCAGGATGGTATTCATGCAATGGGAGAGGAGCATGGCCTACTTATCCAGGGTGGTATTCATACAATGAGAGAGGAGCACATCCTAATTATCTAGGGTGGTATTCAGGCAAAGGAGAAGGAGTATGGCCTACATTATATATATATATATATAGTTGTGTTAGACTCTCTGTGAACCTATGAACTTTAGCACACCAGGCACATCTATGTCTCCAGTTGTGCTTGTCCATAAGGTTTTCTTGGCAAAGGTATTGGAGTGGTTTGCCAGTTCTTTGCCCAACAGGCCGCTATTCGTCTGACTTCTCTACTATGAGCTGCCCATCGTGGATAATTTCGGAGGGGAGTTTATATAAAATGTTATCAGCCAGTTGTTTTTAACTTTTTGTTGATTACTGAAATACAATAACCTGATGTTAAATATTCTACACTAGAAAATTCCCAGGCAAAGATCGGTTTACACGGGTATTCAAAAATAAAAAAAACTATAGGTCAATATAAAAAATGACAAAGCTGTTAAAAACCCATGGATTTAACGATTTTTATAACATTTTTCACATGATCTGGAACACAAGAAACCAAAACCTAAGAACAGACACTTATTTAAATGGTGTATTGCTTTTTTTATTGTAAATGGTATGATTGTAAAGGCAGTGATAAGCAGTTGCTGGCATTTTAAAACAAAATGGAGAGAAAAACAAAATCACATAAATAAAAATGAATGCTACATATTTTTATATTTGAATATTCACACATGGATTAGGGATGTCATGTCACACGGCAGTTCAAGCAATTATAGTACAGACCCCTGGAAAGCACCTCCCACCATTGCATATATATTTGGTGCACTGTCCTCTTATAGAGATTCCTCCCCATACAAAAAGGATCAAATGTTATCTTGAATAAGTCATTGTCTGTCACTTAAAGCTTTACTACTATTTCTTATATAAATACTGTTTGACTGAATTCTGTCAGAGTTTACAAGAAGTCGGTGCCAACACCCCTCGAATCACGCAACTAGTGGGTGCTAGAAGCAGGAGGAGCCATTCGCAAAAATAGTTCTAGCAAAACTGTATCCCACTACATAGAAAGATGAATACAGCCCGATGGCTCCGCACTGTACATTGTTATGTGGCCAATTAGTATGGAACTTGTACAGAAAACAGAAGGCTTCAAACTCTCCAAAATCCGATCACAAAGTGCTTGTTAAAGAAATCAGTATTTATCAAGAAAAGAACAACTTTTTGTTACAAATATTGTATTACAGAATAAGCAAAGTAATAACATTTGATACTTTTCTGGTGAAAAAAAAAAAAAGATATCTTTTGTTTCTAAAATTACTCATTTCCCGATTCGTGCCGCATTTATATTATGAAACAAAAACAAGTTGATATAATAATCAGAAAAGCACAAAGAGATTGTGCATGAAATTGCCCAGGACAGAAAGTGGGAATGTGATCATCCTTGTTCCTTCCTCTCTGCAGCACTCCATTAATCAGTTTTATCTCGCATGAAAAAAATATCAACATGTTGTATTTTATGGGGATGATTTACCAAACTCTGAAACTGAGAAAGATGCAAAACCCACTCGCTACTGGGCAAGTCAGCCATTAAAGGGACACTGCTATCAGTAGGTGGAGACGGGTTTAGAGTTGCATCAAGCAGACATCATGACATTTTATGCACCACTTATAAGTGCTAGTAAGACTGTGGCACAAATGGGAAAGCACTTTGTATTTGCTCCATTCTTATATAGTTACCTCTGTGTAATAATTGGTATTTTATGCGCAATTCTACCTGATGGGCCATTTTATAGAAATGTACAAATAGTTTTTTTTTTTCTGCAACATTAGCTCTCATTAAAGCTCTGCAGTCTTGTCTAATCTTTACATACTTCCATTTTTACAAGTAACGGGGCTGAAGAGATTCCAATTATTTCTACTAAAAAAGTGGTTACTTTTAATAGAAGCAATTAAAACCTTAGCACCCAACGCCCTCACAGCATAATTGCGTAAAATACATTTTATGGTTATTGTCTATGCCCATTCTCAAGCCGAGTTCTTTGAAAGGGTGCAACGTAAATATAGGACTTCATCTGACATTTGAAGGTGCCGAATAGCAATAGAAGCAAGGACTGCTGCAGAAACACAAAATCACCAAAGGGTGGGAATCAGATTGCTTTATTACTATCCTTAATATTAGGTATTTTTGGCGATAGCAGCAGTCCTTATAATTTCTCACATGACAGTTTGATCATGTCAAATCGTAGGGCCATGAAGGTTAAGCATTGTACATTTCTTGGGAGATAAATATATGAGCCATGAAATTATAGGAATGTATAGGTTCTAATATATATATATATATATATATATATATATATATATATATATATATATATATATATATATATATATATATATATATATATATTACTTAAGTACATCTGGCCTGGAGTGCTACATATGGAAACTGAACTTAGATGCAGCAATACCACAAGCTTAACTACTTAAGTGCCCCAGAGTGTCAATTAGTGCTGCTCTGTGCACAAGCTGACATATCACATATACATATAGTCAATATATATATGCCCCATCAGCTGGTTACATTAAAGTGGCCTTGCTCCTTCAGACATATAAACAATGCACAGCAGTGGCTATAGTTATAAAGGAACTATAGCATGTTTTTGCTTCAAGTGAATTCAAAAGTTCTCAAAAAAAACACACATTGCAAATAAGTGAATATAGTGCCTGTTCATATAGGGAAATACAATAGGCATATTCACACTTACATAAATAGATAATATAAGTTAGTAGACTTTTCAACAACAAAAAAATAATAATAATTCAGGAACCGTTTTGCTCTTGAACAATTCTTTCATACAATGTCACTCAAATATACACACATATATACATATATGTATATATTACACACATGCATCAAACAGGTCAACTTAACAGAAACATAAAAACATACATTAAATGGGTATAATAATAATAATAATAATAATAATAAAATAAACACTGTTTAAGAACACACTCATAGCAACAAACTGCCTCCATTATTGCGATTTAATAGAAGATGGCCCTTTTCTTCCAAATCAAAAATGCTGCTCTTATTCTTTCTGGTTCATGGAAGGCAAAGTCTGTCTTGTCTGTTGCTGGGAGATAAGTGCAAATCTACAGAGAAAAAACAAAACAACATTAATCTTTTACTTTACTGAAACTAATTATCCCAGTGTCTGCAGAAAAATAAAATCAGAATCCCAAGCAGCTCTGAAAAGAGCCGACCATTTTTTTTTTTATATCTTAAAAAAGTTGGGGGGGGGGGCACATTATGTTGTCAGCTCCTGATGAGATTGCAGTTTTGTTTGGCATAAAACAAGTTTTTCATGGGAGCCAACATTGGTTTCAGCAGACAAGAATTTTTACTCATTAGTGAAACAATGCTGTATCCCAGGAGCAGGGAGTGCACACATTCTTCCAAAAGCATGGCTATAGTGGTGCTCGAGATTTCCTTGGGGGCCAGGGCTCCTAAACTTTTACTTATGCTTATTCATTTGAGTGGGATTATAAGTAACTCACTACAATGCAACACATGTGAAGACTGTACAATAGTTAAAGGTTTCAACTATGTATGCTTGTTGAATACACTTCAATTTTTTACCACAATATTATTTCTAGGCTTTTATTCAATAGATAAACATATTTCATGTACCAGCAATAATAAAAGATAACGGATGCAAACCAATGTGAGTTTATTACTTTCATTAATCATAGCCAGACATCAGCCTTTTTTTTGTGAGGCCCATAGAAACGTAAGCCCCCAAGTGTGTGTGATTACAGCCCCTTTTGTGTAAGGATGTGGAGGACATAGAAAACACCAGACAGTGCAGATCTGGGGTGAGATGTATCTCCGGAGGGGATTTAACTGCTCACCGGATACCGCACCAGTCAAAGACAACATATGGGGGGGAGATAACTGGGAACAATATACAGGGAGAGCGTGGAACAAGTGCAGGACAGAAAGAGGGGGTGGGAATATTACAAGAGGAGACCCAGGGATGCAGCCAGAAGGAAAGTGTAGGAAAAGTTATTATATGGATGACAAAAATTCCATATAAAGATCCTCATTCTCTCCCAATGACTTTATATCATGCGATTAATTATGTCTCAGTTGGAGGTGATCAGCCACAGGAGCATGCCCATTCAGTATAAAAAGGATAATGAGAGAAATCTCTGATTATTTGTACAACTAAGCATGTTCTTGTGCCTCATCAGCCACCCACTATGAGAGAATTAATCATGTGAAAAAGTCACTATGAGCCTGGAAGGAAATTTTCATTCAAAATTAGGCTTAAAACAAGTAATTTACAAACTTATTTATCTTGCACTCGATTATTATTATTATTATTTTTTTTTTTTTAATAACCAGCTGTAATCGTATTTAAGTGTCCTTTAAATTCTACAATAACTGAATTTTGTAGTGTCACTATAAACCCTTGACAAATAATTTTATATACATGTTTGGCAAGTCAAAAAGGTTAGCTAGATCAGAAATAGTCTCTACTGATACAATGTATCTTCTCACATGATCATATCTCTTCAAGACATAATTCACATTGTGGGCATCTTTTCAATCAAAAGTTAGATTCTTTCCCTCCAATACTTTGAAGTTAGATTAAACCTACCGATAGACAGTTTGGGGTCAGGCTACTAGAATTTTACTAATTTAGGTGACAGTCTGCGCTGCACCCACACACATCTTGTGAGGTCACTGAATACATTGCATGAACTCTTACTAACTATAATAAATTGCAAGACTAAAATCAATGCTTTGAGAGGATCTGTCCAACACATTCACTCTTTTGTGAGAACACCAACAACATCTAAGGTGAAAATTGTTGTCTTAAATATGCCCATGCACTTTTGGTTTATACACACACACACAATCGGTTTAAGTGGTCTCTTTACCTGGCTCATCGCAGTAGTTTCCGCGGGGTCTGCTCGATTGGAATTGAAGACCCTTTGTCAGAAAGTGCTTTACCATCTTTTGCCTTTTTCCGCACAGGGAGAAAGTCTACAGAAAAAAAAAAAAAAAAAAATATGTACATTTTTAAATGTTACTTTTTTTTTTCCCATTATTTTAAAAGACAGGACAGGAAATAGGAGATATATATATATATTTATTTATTTTTTTATTTTTTCTCCCATCCATTTAATACAAATATATGTACAATTCCCACACTAGTTAGGACCCAGCAGTAAAATTTAGGAGCTGTAACTTCCTTTCTTTGCGAAACACCAATTTCAGAAAATCTTTTCCTTAAATATGTATTTTATATCAGAAGCGATATGGGTTCCTAAACATTCAGAGGCGTGGCTCACTGCCACCAACATTACAGACCCGGCAGAGATAAGCAGACAGTTTATTTTCTGTAGCCAGATATTTTCAGGAGCCAGGTAGCAGGTGCATATATGGACAAAACAATCTAGAACTTAGAAGCTAGCTAGACTTTCTAGAAGCCGGGCAGAATTTGTAGGAACCAGGGATGGAGTCCACTCGCACATACAGTACTTCTAGAAACTATTCAGGAACCATAAGTAATATTTTAGTAGTTTGGACACCTACAGACTTATTAAATTGAGATTCGGTAAATTTAAAAAGGGCTCTATTTAAGCACACAGCATAATTTTTTTACAGGAGTTTTTAGTTAGTGAACTTCTATCCAAAAGCAAGGTCTTCACCAACTAAAAACTTCTGTAAAACAATATGCTGTGTGCTTAAATAGAGCCCTTATAAATTTACCGAATCTCAATTTAATAAGGCTGTTAGGGTTTTCTATTACTGTGTATATATGTATTTAATTACTCTCCAAACTCATTTATTTATTAATTATCTGGTTTTAGCCCACTTGGTATATTTTATTATTGTATTTGAGTTTTTCATCATCAACTTATCTATGGTCCACAACAAAGCGTATTTCCTGATTAAGCATCTTGGTAATAAATCAAGCAACGATTATGTATATTGTTACTGAAAACGTGAATTAACCAGGGCATGAGAAAGAAGATCGTTGTGTAAAATTATTAGCATGAAAAGACACAAAAAGGAAGTTTAGAAAAAATAAAACTTCTAAAAACATTGTATTACAGGCTCTTATTTTTTCCCCACTAAGAAAATAAAATTAGAAAATAAATAAAAAAAGCTTCAAGAAAAATATGCACACTACTTGCTTCTTGAAATAATAATTGTGGATAATGATCCAGACATTCTGCTTTAGGGGCAATTATAGATTTGTGACCATCCATATTTGCTATTTATAATCATTTTATAAAGGTTATGGCTTTGGGCTGCACTGTAACATGTTTATGTACCACTGATTTATATTTTCTATACATAAACAGATGGAGCTATGGCAGACATCAATATAATGCAGAGGATTAGTTTCACTCTCTCTCTAGGTCTCCTTTAATCAATATCCCTGCTGGTGGTTTAAACAGCACTGGGAAGCAATCCTGCTGGTATTAAATGGGATTATTAATTTGTATATTTATGCAGATGGAATATTATCCTCAAAACTGCTGAGCACTACAGTACTATGGGGTAAATACAAACTAAATAAAATATACTAATTTGGAAAAGTCAACATAAAGTCACAACAGCCAAATGTTTTTGCAAGAAGAATAGATTAGCCACAATAGGCTTTAATTAAGCAACTTGTTTAGAAAGGCAAACAAATCCAAAACCATGAGTTATAATTTTAATGATAAATGATTAATTTAAGTAATAATACTTAAAAAGGGTGCAGTTTTTTTGCAAAACCAGATTTTGAGGGGCTCATCCACTTGCTATAAAAATATTACACCAGATTTTTCAATGTAAAGTAAGTTTTAACATTAGCTGTGAGGCTGAAAACAAACAGGCAAAAGAATAAAAGGAAATGCTATTTATTTTTTGTCCAGATGCCCTAAATCTCTGGCTTCCCAGACACTGACAGCTAATGCCCTGCATTGAAATGCAACCTAACCCTCCTCTGGCTCAGCTGAACATCAGCAGCTCCTCTGTGAGAATCTGCTGTGCAAGCACTTCTATTGTACTGGTGTAGATGGGGCCAAGGGGGGAGGAGAGGAGGGGGGAGGAGGGGGTATTTATATTCATCAAGCTTCTTACAAAAATCACCTATATAAAAACACTTGAATACATATAATTAGGAGGATATTAACGCACAAGTTTTTAGTCAAACAAGATCTTAGCAAGATCTTAGAGAAATATTAAAAAAAAAAAATGTTAAGCTGTAAATATTTAAGTGCTTGTGTACCTCTTTTCTTGGCATCTGGAAATTATCCTTCAGTGTATATTAATGACCCCATCTCCATCCCTCTTGACTGTGGAGCTATATATAACATTATATAGAATTATATTGACTCACTTTGACCTATGTTGTATCATATTGAATCGTGTAGATATAATGAGCCATTGGTATTTTCTCTAGTGCATGATGTATTGGTTAGACAGATTGTAGCATCAAGTACATTTAAAGCTGTGATTGGTTTGTGATCTCATTTTCTTTGTAATGTCCTAAATAAAAATTAAAAAATAAATAACTCTGATTCACACGTTAAAATGTAAAGTGTGTGTGTGTATATATATATGATGCACACACAGGTACACTTGAAGCAAATCCTCCAATGTCAATACTATTGACTAATCACACACACATATATATATATATATATATATATATATTACACACATATACACTCACCTAATATGTGTAAATCTCCAAACTATTTCCTTTTATACCAACTCTATGCAAAACCAACTGTCCCCTTCCCATGAAGCCTTTTAACCCTTTCCTGCCCCAGGATCTTGCAGACCCTAATCATTATCTCTATGGTTTCCAAGCCATTGCTATCTCAGATTCTGATGCAACACAATGTAATTACCTGTTATATGACAGGCAGTGAGGGCCCTCTTGGCAGTCTGTATAGTGAGTGCACACTTGTCCCCTGGGTGTGAGTGCACAGTGTGCTCAGGTTGCTGGCCCTGGCTGCAGTCCTCCTGGCTCAGCCTGCAGGGTACAGTATAGGGGGACCTATAGAAGGCTGGCACCGTGTGTGCACTGGCCTCCTCCCACTGGTACCGTGTCCCTGGCAGGGGTACATCCCTCTGGAAGTCAAAGTCCCACTTGTGGCTGCTCTCCTCCTGGATCTCCTGCAGCTTGCTGTGTAGCTCCCTGTTCAGGTCTTCATGGTCCACCGGCCCGAAGAGGTTCCTGCACACCGCGGTGCGCCGGTACGGGTAGGTCCTCTTGGCCAGCAGCCGGTCCAGGGCACAGTCAGACAGCTGCACATTGCACATCCCTCCAGCCGGACCCGTCACTGACATCCACCCGCTGCTCGCGACAATCGCCTCAGAGCTGCTAAGGTTTTGTCTTACACACGTCTAGGCACCGCCCACTGTACGCTCTGATTGCATAGCAGAATAGCTGCCGTATCTGATTGGTCGGCGAGGCTGTCAGTCATGCTGTGTTTGGGTTCCTGCCTGTAGTAATGACGTGCCAGACTAGTAGACACCCATTGCCTTTGTTTGCTGCTGTGTGAGATGTGTGTAGTAAGCTCCAGCCCTCATATACACTACCAAATATCTCCGAACAGAGTAAAGCTAGCAGGACACCTCATACTTGTCCTTATTTCCCTCTCAGCTTTTTATTGTTTGTGGTAACTTCACCAATCTTTCCTCAGATATTGCCCATACCAGAGCAAATCCTTACACTATTAGTATATACTGTATTAAAAACATAACTACAGCGAGCAGGACACCTCATACTTGTCTTTATTTCCCTCTCAGCTTTTTATTTTATATATTTTGTGGTAACTTCACAAATCTTTCCTCAGATATTACTCATACTAAAGCAAATAACTACACTATTAATATATACCGGATTATATTCCTAACTAAAGCCAGCAGGATACCTCATACTTGTCCTCATTTTCCCCTCAGCTTTTTATTGTTTGTGGTAAATTCATAAATCTTTCCTCAAGTCTTACTCATACCAGTGCATACATTATTCATATATACTGTATTATATTCCAACTCATACTTTCATCTTAGCGTTTTATTTTATATTTTTTCCTCAGATATTACTTATATCAGAGCAAATAACAACACCAATAATATATACTGTATTAAATACATAACTAAAGTAAGCAGGACACCTCAAACTTGCCTTCATTTTTCTCTCAGGTTTTTATTTTATATTAGTTGTGGTAACTTCACAAATCTTTCCTGGGATATTACTCATATCAGAGCAACTAACTCCACTCTTAGGGCCTCATTCAATTGCGATTTGGCCAATTGAATAGGGGTCTAAATAAGCACATAACATATATTTTTTTAAGAAGTTTTTAGTTAGTGAAAACCTTGCTTTTGGATAGATGCTTACTAACTAAAAACTTCTTAAAAAAATATATGTTATGTGCTTATTTAGACCCCTATTCAATTGGCCAAATCGCAATTGAATGAGGGCCTTAATATTTACTGTATTATATACATAACTAAAGCGAGCACAGCACCTCAAACTTGCCCTTATTTCCTTGTCAATTTTTTATTTTTTATCTTTTTGTGGTTACTTCACACATTTACCCTCAGATATTACTCATCCCAGTACAAATAATGACAAAATGAATATATAGTGTATTACATTCCTAACTAAAAATGAGCAAAACAACTCATACTTGTCTATATTTTCCTCTCAGTTTTTTATTTTGTATTTTTTGTGGTAACTTCACAACTCTATACTCAGATATTATTAAAATATACATGACTAAAGTCAGCAGGACACCTCAAATACTTGACTTTATTTGCCTGTGAGATTTTCGTGAATAAATATTTGTTTGTTTTTTGTGGTAACTCCACACATTTACCCACAACTATAATCCATCCCATAACAATATGAGTGATGTTTTTTGTAATATTCATATTTTAGTAAAGAGAACATGGCACCTCAATACATGTGCTTCTTTTATCATTTTTTTGTGGTAGCTTGATAAATGTGTCCATCCCAGAGAAAATAACTATATGACTGATAAATATTTAATTAAAGTCATCATTTATTAAAGGACACAGCCAAACTGTCTATATTTGTCTCTTGGTCCATATAAATTTAAACTCCACATAGTTGTGATTCCCAAACTGATTCAGTTATGGAACAATTTTTTAGATATTGTATTGACAGAAAAACAAAATGGCCTCCAAGAACCCCGCAAGCATTGCACTGATCCACAAAATGGCTTGCTAGGGCACAACATCAAGCTCTAGGACCACAAAATACTCTATCCTCAGATACTACTCATGTCGCTTTGTGTTGTGAAACCATATCCAAGGCCTTATAATCTCTCCTCACCAAAAAAGCTATTCACAATAGCACATTTTGCGATAGTTTTCTTATGGATCCCCTTGACACAACAAAATGGAACCCGAGGGGGGGCATAAATTGTGAAATGCTGGATGTGGTGTCCCCAAAAGTCTTAAAGTAATATTACAATTGAAAACCTTTAGATGTAAAGAAAAATACTCTATTTGTCGCTGGGCCGAAGAAATTAAAAAATCCCTTCTTAGGGTCTCATCTTCTTTAAGAGACCACAAATATTTTCACACAGACAGCTTTTGTATTAAAAGTTTGTCATGAAACACAAAATGGACCCCCAGGGTCTCATAGAATTAATAGTTGGAAACACTGCTATATGGTACCCCTGGGTGGCATAATAATATTAAAGTTGAAAACATATGGTAATAACAACCTCCTATATTTGTCATTAGGGGCATATTCACTAAACCATTGCAGGAGCCTGAATGGCTGCAGTGGTAATATTCCACATTTGAACCTCTTCAAAGCCTCTTCAATGGTAAGCAAATTCTATAACCTTTTATTATCTTCAGTATTTTAACAATACTAATACATTATTATTCACTAATATTCTTAATTATATTCTGAATTTCATTCACTCTTTTTTTTTTACTATTTCCAAGTTACCATTTATTTAATTAATGTCATCTGTAAAATATTTGTGTTTTTTTATAGTAAAAGTTATTTATAACTAATAAAAAAAACTCCATTGAATTGAGTTATAGTCTTGTCGAAACTTGATACATTTATACACAGCTATCTTTCATACAGAGAAAGTAAATACATGATTACTACAGTGCCTTGCAAAAGTATTCACCCCCCTTGGCATTTTTCGTGTTTTGTTGCCTCACAACCTGGAATTAACATGAATTGCTTGAGGATTTGCATCATTTAATTTAGAGAACATGCCCACAACTATTTTTTTTTATTTTTTTTTATTTATTCTGAAGCAAACAACAAATAGGTCAAAATAACAGAAAAAGTCAATGTGCATAACTATTCACCCCCTAAAGTCAATACTTTGTAGAGTCACCTTTTGGGGCAATCACAGCTCCAAGTCGCTTTGGATAAGTCTCTATGAGCTTGCCACATCTTACTACTGGGATTTTTGCCCATTCCTCCTTGCAAAACTGCTCCAGCTCCTTCAAGTTGGATGGTTTGCGCTTGTGATCAGCAATCAGATTTTCTATTGGATTGAGGCATGGGCTTTGACTGGACTTTAGCAGTGTGTTTGGGGTCATTGTCCTGCTGGAAGGTGAACCTCCGTCCTAGCCTCAAATCACGCACAGAGTGGTACAGGTTTTGCTCAAGAATATCCCTGTAATTAGCACCATCCATCTTTCCCTCAACTCTGTCCAGTTCCCCAGTTTCGGCTGCTGAAAAACATCCCCACAGCATGATGCTGCCACCGCCATGTTTCACTGTGGGGATGGTGCTCTTTGGGGGATGTGATGTGTTGGGTTTGCGCCAGACATAGCGTTTTCTTTGATGGACAAAAAGTTAAATTTTAGTCTCATCAGACTAGAGCACCTTCCTCCATACATTTCGGGAGTCTCCCACATGCCTTTTCGAAAACTCAAAACGTCCCATTTTGTTTTTTTGCTGAAAGTAATGGCTTCTTCTGGCCACTCTGCCATAAAGCCCAACTCTATGGAGCATACGGCTTATTGTCGTCCTATGTACAGATACTCCAGTCTCTGCTGTGGATCTCTGCAGCTCCTCCAGGGTTACCTTAGGTCTCTGTGCTGCCTCTCTGATTAATGCCCTCCTTGCCCGGTATGTGAGTTTTGGTGGGCGGCCGTCTCTTGGCAGGTTTGCTGTTGTGCCATGTTCTTTCCATTTGGTTATGATAGATTTGATGGTGCTCCTGGGGATCATCAAAGATTTGGATATTTTTTTATAACTTAACCCTGACTTGTACTTCTCAACAACATTGTCCCTTACTTGTTTGGAGAGTTCCTTGGTCTTCATGGCAGTGTTTAATTAGTGGTGCCTCTTGCTTAGGTGTTGCAGCCTCTGGGGCCTTTCAAAAAAGGTGTGTGTGTATATGTAATGACAGATCATGTGACACTTAGATTGCTCACAGGTGGACATCATTTCACTAATTATGTGACTTCTGAAGGTAATTGGTTGCACCAGAGCCTTTAATGGGCTTCATAACAAAGGGGCTGAATACATACGCACATGCCAATTTTCTGTTTTCTATTTCAAAAAAATAGTTTTATGTATATATTTTTCTCATTTCACTTCACCAACTTAGACTATTGTGTTCTGATCCATCACATAAAATTCAGATTAACAAAACATTGAACTTAAGGCTGTAATGTAACAAAATAGGTAAAAAGTCAAGGGGGTGAATACTTTTGCAAGGCACTGTATGTACTTTATTATATTTATAACTTTTTAAGTGGAACATCAAAAATGTCTTTATTTTGACGCTGTCCTTGCTTCGGGCCGAGTCTCTCATCTCCCTCTCCAAGGGATCTCTAGTTAGCAGAAAAAATACTCTGAAATGATGCAATCTCCTGTTATAGGGAAGTATAGGAATGGTTATTCACATTGACCACAAGATGTATTTCAAAGGGAATTTTTGCAGTTTCTTCGCCTTATCCAAGTTGTTCTGGAGTGGGAAGATCTGAGTGATGTACCCAGTTATTTTTTGGCTTTGAAATAAAGTGTGGGGTAAACTTGCTAGTACTCCTTTGAAACACCTGCTCTTCTGTTGCTCAGTCTCTCTCTGGCTTTATGGTCGTGATTACTCTACTACTCTAGGACATCATGTGTGAGACTGGATATGATGTCAGATATAATGTCAGGGAGTATCAGCCTGACCAAAGCACAATGTGACAGGCTGCAGTAGAGGACAACTAACCAGCTCACCTGCATCCCTGCCAAAGAACTACCTGAGTGAGGCAAGGACTGTGAATGGCATCACATATTATAATTGTCAAATTGCGAGTTGTCGTCACGCTTGCGAGCCTTGCGCAGCGAGCCGTTGAGGCATAGAAGCCTTCCGAGCTTGGAGCACTTAGGCGATGAGCGCCCAAAAATAAAATAAAAACACTCTCACACAAAGCACGGGGGGGACGCCGAATTTGCTGAGTTTCGGAACTCGAAAATCGCGTAAGCGAGAAAAAAAATGGTGGACAAAAGAAATGAAAACAAAGCTAAAGGAGACCGAGGCACGTACGAGTTAGCCAGGAATGTAGGAGATACAAAATATACCATTAAAACGGACGGAAAATTATCCCAAGCCAAGTAACACATAGAAAAAAGCCGCCATCTTACAGCACTAACTTGCAACTAATAACATTACAATTCTAAAATGGCGCTTTACCCGCCTAAACAAATGGTTTTGCCTCGCGCACACAGCCTATTTACACTGCACACTTGGCACATTGCTGACACTTTCTCCTCAGGTGATCAACAGTCCAACTGTACATTTTCAGATGCATGAAAATCCAAATAGATTGTTAGCTCTTCAGGATATTGATTGCTGCATATTAAATAGAAACAGCCAAAGTATATTTATTTATTAATTCATATTACTTTATTAATTCACTGTACTACATACATTTTAGATTTTACACTCTGTCTTAGTGATCAGCACCGAAGATGATCGTTGCAAAGCAGGAAACTTGAAGGACACGAGGGGAGAGGCTCACAATGAGCGCCGAAGGAGGAGCAAAAGCCTTACATTGTGTGTCAAACAGCATTGCCATGGCTTCAAGTTTTATTGCCGTCATTTTTTGACGGGCAATTTGCAAGTATATATATAAAATGCTGCCTGTCCTGGGAGTAGAGCTGAATTACACCACTCAGGGCCACAGATTATTTGAACACTTTATCCCCTTTTTGGGGCTCCTACGCCCATGGTGAAGAGTAGGATATCTGCTAACGTCTGCAAATGAAATCTCAAGTCTAAAATGTAATTTAATTATTTTTCCCATCAACTCAGATACTAAATGAGCAAATAAAACCCTATTGTAAGAGCACTACAGTGGTGCTTTAAGATAAGTTACAGAACAACCTACAATGAAGATATTGAGTAGACGTATTTCATACCTAACCTTGTACTTATAAATGTCATTGGATGTTTCTAGCTACCCCCTAATTTGGGCTTGCTTCCGCCTACTAGTTAGTGCTAACTTTCAAATGGTCCATTATCTCATTAGATACTTGTAATGTTTGATATTAATAAGAACCATGCTATGCCATGGTCACTGGGTAATGGGTTACAAACACCGACTTGGTGGGTAAGGTTGGCAGTGCCTTGCAATCTGATTGTGTACAGAGGAAAGATGAAGTTGCTGTGTTTCGAAAGTTGTTTGCTCTACAGCTGGTACATGTTTTGCTGGAGCCAGCTGGCAGAGGTTTGTGTGTGTGAATATAATGAGGCAATAATTTGATGAAATCAAAGTGGTCACTGGGTGTGCCGGTCAGTGGAGGAAATGTGTGTAATACTATGCCCCTTGGCCTTCCTGATTTGCTGACCTCACTGTGTCTGTGATTAGAACACGCAGATTTCCCAACTACCTGCGCAATCTGGCGTATTCAGGTAAATCTACAATGAAAAAAACAATCATAATGCGAATGGAATACAGTTAGAGACCATCGGCAATACCATGAAATAATCAAGTTGAAGGGGTATAATTTTAGAATTATTTTTAGCATTCACATATTTACTGAAGCCATGTAATTTGGTATATGCATGATGATATTTTTGTTTAGGACAAAAAGTTCTAGACTTAGGGTGGCTGGTTATTACGGGCTAGTTGGCTGCTCCAATTAATCTGTGCCAGACGAGTATAACTGTGTCTACGGGTTTCTGTCGCCCTGTATACATTAAATATGGAAAGACACATACAGTGCAAATGTCTGATGAAACCCTCCCAGCTCTAAAGATAAGAGAAATCTGACTGCCCCTTGTTTCAAATTCTGCCCAGAAACAATAAAATGAGAGCACCCGACCTGTCTCTTAAGCCTAAACTCAAGCTCTTCCTATATAAAGAAGTTAACAGTTAAAATATCTGTGTAACAAAATGTAATATGTTTAGAACAGCAGCTGTAGTTTAATTAGCTTTCGGTCTTTTGGCCCAATCAGATTGCACAGTTTAGATTTTAGGTGTCGGTGACAAAAATAGAAATATATTCCTAGGTTCAGCTCTGTTCCTGGACAATTCAGGATTTCATTGCTTGGCACCACTGGGCACCGCGGTGCTTATTTTCTTGGCATCACTATACTGGAGTCTGTGGAGTACCATGACCATTACTGACTTTACTGAAATTGATGGCCTTAGCGAGACAAGGGTCAACAATACTTGTAGGCTTCTGATCATTACTAAGTTTGTGGGTACTATAGAGTACTCTTAGATTGTAGCATCCTGTTACTTCTTGCAGATATCCTCTCCTTTGAGTATTAGGCATATTTCATTGTGGTGGCAACTAACAGCACAGATGCCCACTATTTATGGCTCAACCTTTTGAAAAACAAGCTTTTAACATATTAACAGATTTAAAATCCTTAATGGGGTTAGGTATAGAGACCCCCGGTGGACAAAATGGAGAAAAGGAGGCATGATCTGCCCCTGGAATAGGATAAATGAGGAAGGGTCTGAGGGAGGAGCACTTCGGATACTTTATAAGGAGGGGCGGTGCTCTTGCTCCTCTCTGCAGCTTGTCAGTCTAACATTGAAGAAGCTTTTTGGGTTATCTCAATTCATAGGTCTGGCCAGCAGTTGCCGAGCTGTCATTTTGACAATTTAGTTTGTGTTGATATCTGTCTGCCCATAGCTTGCTCTGTTTCTTGTTCATTATTTGAATTGTTCAACCCTTTTCTGGAGCTGTCTGGAATTCTGTTGGTTGTGCACTATTTTTTTTTGGCCCTAGGGATTCTCTCATTTGTCAAAGAATCATGGACACTTTTTCTGCATTGGCCGTTCCTTGTGGTGCCATCGATAGCTCGGAAATCTGAGGGCTGTAGCACTGTTTCAAATTTTGGGAATCGCAATTGATTCTGTTGCAATGTAGTGCAGACTGCCTCAGGAAAAGGTACATAATCTGCTGGGGAGCTGTAATCCCTATTAGCACATAAGAAGACGAGCCTTTGAGGCTTGCAAGTTGCAGTTTGCTTGCAAGATCATTTCAGTCGGGAGGATTCTTAGTCTATGGAGGATTTTTTGTCTAAGTCCACATCAAGGGTATCTAAGCCTTTTGGCACATCAAGCTCTCTAGAGATCACAGAGAGTATATCTCTGGTTGGATTTCTTTCCTCTATTTATTTGATGGTAAATCCTTCTTTTAAAAAAAAAGACAAATTGTCCAACAACACCAGAGCTATATGAAGGGGTTTGTTTGGGCATCTTCTTCAGAGGGAAGTGGTGTACAACTCCTTGGCCAAAAGAGTGGTCAGACCAAGGCCTCACCGCCAATCTGGTCATCTTGTATTCCGTTAGTTGTTCCTTATTGTATCTGCTCTTTTTATTTGGGTGAGATTAGTTTAGGGACAGTTTCATTGTTTTCCACTTTGAAAACATGGCAGTGGTTCGAGCAATTAATTCCCAGTCTGCTTCATCATTCATCAAAAAGGCAGTGCCTAAGAGTGTTTCAATTATCAAACAATTGCATTCATTTCACATGCCAGGTAATGCTTAGATATTGTGCAAGCTCGGCTCCAACAATATATGGACCAAGAACAAGTACAAGCCGGGTTTTGCAGAGACACAAGAGATCAAATTGCCAATGTCCGATGGATAATAGAGAAAGCAAGACAGTTCCAGAAAAACATTTACTTCTGCTTCATAGACTATTCTAAAGTCTCTGACTGTGTGGATCACAACAAAATGTGGCAAGTTCTTAAAGAGATGGGAGTACCAGATCATCTCCTCCTCCACCTCAAGAATCTGTATGTGGACCAAGAAGCCACTGTCAGAACCGAACATGGGACAACAGAATGGTTCAAGATCGGAAAAGGAGTGCGACCAGGTTGTATATTGTCACCTTATTTATTCAACTTATATGCAGAATACATCATGTGTAAGGCAGGGCTGGATGAATCCAAAGCCAGAATTAATATTGGCAGGTCAAATATCAACAACCTCAGATACGCTGATGATACTACTCTGATGGCTGAAAGAGGAGGAACTAAAGGATCTATTGATGAGGGTAAAAGAAGAGAGTGCAAAAACTGGGCTTCTTCTCGACAGTAAAAAAAGATGAAAATCATGGCAAACAGCAATCTCATTTCCAGGCAAATAGGTGGAAGTGGAGGCAGCAACATTTTATTTTCCTCCAAGATCTCTTCCGATGTTGACTTCAGCCTTGAAATTAAAAGATATTTCCTTCTGTGGAGGAAAGCTATGGCAAGTCTGGACAAGCTAGTAAAAGGTAAAGATATATCACTATCAACAAATATCCAAATATTTACAATTATGCTATTCCCAGAAGTAACATATGGATGTGAGAGTTGGACCATAAAGAAGGCTGAGCCCCGTAAAATTGATGCCTTTGAATTGTGGTGTTGGAGGAAACTGCTTCAAGTTCCTTGGACTGCAAGAAGATCCAATCAATCCATATTACAGGAAATTAGGTTAAACTGTTCACTGGAAGGTTTGATCATGAGGTTAAAGCTCAAATATTTTAGCCAGATCAGGAAAAGACAGAATTCCCTAAAGAATATTTTTATGCTGGGAAAAATTGAAGGCACACGAAGAAGGGGATGGCAGAGGTTGAGATGGATAGATGCAGTCATTGAAACAGTGAACATGAGCTTGATGGATCTCAGAGGGGCGGTAGCTGACAGATGTGCCTGGGGTGCTGCAATCCATAGGGTCTCAATACGACTGAACGACTAAACAATAACAACTGCTTAGTCTTCTTTGGCACCTGATGATCCACTGCCTTAAACTTAATCTGCAGTTTAGAGCTAAACACATTCATGGGGTGAACAATTCTGTACCTGACTCCGTATCTCATTAGAGATTTAGAGCATTGTTCCGGAACCAGACAAGATGGGGAATACATTTGCAGATCACTTGTGGGAGATAGACTGGAATAAATAGGGGGTCCCAAGAAGAATCTCTGGCTCCTTCCACTTGGTCAGTGTACCAACGCTCTTGGAAGAAGTGGGGAAGTTAGATGACGTAGAGGTATCTACGGCATCTCCTGATAAGGTGATGAACATGATACTGTATTTTGTTGCACTGTGGGGAACATTTTTTTCTAGATCAGCTATAGACAAACATATTTCTGCCTTCTGCTTCTTGTTTAAACTGCAAGGACAGTAATATGCTACCAAGGTGTTTTTAGTTAAACAAGCAGTCAATGAGGGAAAGTTACTTTTGACTGTAGGAGGCCCATTTTGTTTAATATGAAACAATTTTATGGATGCCCCATTGGTGATTGGTTTTGACAAGTTTAAACTCTGTTTCACACAACTTTTGCACTGGCTTTCTTTGCTGCTCTTCATATGAGTGATTTGTCATTTAACGATGGCCTTACTTATTCTTGATTCTAGTCCTAAGGTATAATAATAGCTATGGGCAGCTGTTTATATTAGCATCTACTATGCAATACAAATTCACTGGTATTAGATAATAGTAATAATTTGCAGTGATCGCAAGGTAACCCAGAATAAGATTTTTTAGCAATAAGCCAGTAAATAAAAGCAAAAGCTGAGAACAATTCCTATACTTTTAATGAACACTGAAAAAAGAGATAATATGCCTCTATAATAGTACTTATCTGCAACAAATGCACTAATCAACATTAAAGATTGTTAACCAGTTGAATAAAATGTGTACATTCCCACTGAAGAATAATTTATAGAGACAACAACATACTTATAGTAAGACTTCATTGGGAAATAATATGTCATCATTATATTATTAAATCTAAGATAAGCCTATATCTCAAAAGGCTACAATACATTGCTATTAATATTACAATACACTACAATATAGGATTAAATCATACATTATATGAAAAAGTATAACCAAATAATAAGAGTGGTTTATAAATAATAAACAAAGACAATTTGAATTGATAATTCTTTATTGGTAAAAATATTTGTTCATCTACTGGATTCAGAGACTGTCCATGAAGAATAAAAAGTGGCTTCATCTAGTCCTGGATGTTGCTACATATGAACTCAGATGGCTTGATATTAGAGGTCTCAGATATCACAAAAAGAAATGTAAAAATATTTTTTTCTTCTCCCTTTTTTATTTTTTAAGTCATTTATTTGTTTAATTATTATTATTTTTTTTTGTTTTATTTGCTATGGGGTACTATTCTTTTACTTTTTTTTCACAATTTACAGACTAACCTCCTAGGAGTATTTAATAATCTTCATATGGCCATTGACAGCTTTAATATGTGTGTATAATTGATATAAGCTTTTTAGACATGTTTTTAATGATATGTTAGCCTAGGGTGGTATTTATCCAATTTAAGGAAAACAAGCTGTGCATTGATTTTGGATTAGTTGCAATGGTCTATTGTAATTATCTTTGTTTGTATTTTTATGTTATATTTATTATTGAACTGTGACTTTGTTTTCCTTTCTTTTTGTTTTGTTGTAAGAAAATTTGTGAACAAAAATGTAATAAAAAAAAAAATGAAGTTTAACTAGTGGTTAGTAAATTGAAACCTAACAAATCTCTGGAGATTGATGGCTTTGTGGGTACCTATTATAAGTTATTTCTTGAATTCAGTTCTCATCTTTACAATACATTTAATAAAATAAAAAATACGGATTCAGTGCCAAGTGAAACTATTGAAGCCTGAATTATTAATATTCTGAAGCAAGATAAAGACCAAAAGAATGTAAAAACTACAGACCAATTTCTTTGATCAATGTCGATATCTAGATCTATGCAAAGATTCTAGCAAACAGATTGAATAAAATTATTCCTAAAATCATAGATTTTGATCAATCGAGTTTTATTTGTAAAAGACAAGGATCCGATAACACTGGGAGACTCATTAATTTGATCTTGTTTTCCAACAAAAATGATATTCCTATGCTGGTTCTGCCATTAGATGGGGAGAAGGCATTTGACAGGGTCAGCTGTGATTTTATAGATTTACAGCCTTATTAAATTGCAATTTGGCAAATTCTAAAGGGCTCTATATAAGCACATAGCATTTTTTTTTACAGAAGCTTTTAGTTTGTGAAGACCTTGCTTTTGGATAGAAGTTCACTGACTAAAAACTTCTGTAAAAAAAAAAAATGCTATGTGCTTATATAGAGCCCTTTAGAATTTGCCGAATTGCAATTTAATAAGGCTGCTAGTGTTGCAGAGATTTGATCTTGCAGAATTTGGTTCTAAAGCCGTAGGCCTCAATTTCTGGATTTGGATTTAAATCGAAAATATGTAATATTAGAGATGGCACTTGACAATGTTGGCCACTTTCCCATTTGATTTTTACTTTAGCTATTGAGCCTCTAGCAGAGCTAATTAGATCTTCACAGAAAACAAAAGGGCTTCAAATTGGTTATTTCCATCATAAAATATTATTATTTGTGGATGATATTGTTTTGACTATGATAGAGCCGGAAAATACTTTAGCTGAATTAACTAAAATATTAGAAGAATATAGTATAGTATCTTATTTCAAAATTAATGCTTCAAAATATGAAGTGATTTTGAGAGGCTTGAAGAAAACACAAATTATAAACTTAAAACATAACTTTCAATTTAACTGGAATAGCAAATCTATCACACATTTGGGGATAAAATGTACATAATCTTTAAAAGATATATTAAAAAATAAGCACATCAAGACAATTCTTTTAAATTGGAGAGCTGTGAATTTATCTTGGCTAGATAGAATATCTGCTGTAAAGATGATGATAACTCCGAAATTTGCCTATGTTTTTAGATATATTACCCCCACAGCAGTGGAGGAGCCCCGGTGAAAAAAAAATTACCCCCCCCCCCCACAGGGAGGGGAGGCAAAATATGTTAGCCCTCCGGAGCTATATATATTTATATATATAGTTATATATAGTGACCCTTCCGCCCCAGCCCCTGCAGCACACCATTCCCCCTTCTCCATCCCTTCCCCCCTCCCTTCTCCCGCCCTGCCCCCACCCCTTCCTCCCCCTGCTCCCCCATCCTCTTACTGTGTAATCCATGCATCCTTTCCCTGCGGTACATCTCCTGGCTGCCAGAAGACATACCGCAAGGGGAATTATACAAGGTTCACACAGTAAGAGGATGGGGGGGGGGAAGGGAAGGAGGAGAAGGGGGGAAGGGAAGGAGAAGGAGAGGGGAAAAGATGTATTGAGGCGGCACTGGGCCCACTCCAGAGCAGGGGCCTTGGTGCAATACACTGACTGCACCAGTGGTAGACCCGCTCCTGCCACACAGCTCCTCTTTATTTATTAAACAACTCAAAATAAGGCAAAATGGAAAACTATAGAAGAGGATGTTGTTAATGCTTTCCCGGCCAATCTTTTTCTGTTTCTGGCAAAATTTGAGAGAGAGACATTTAACAACTTACCTTGTGTTATTATACCTATTCTTAAATTTCGGTACAAAAATAGAGACTTGCTGGACTTATCATGTTAAACCTCTTTATTAGCTCCTATTGATATTTTGTCATACGAAAATACTTATTTTAGTCCTAGTTATTGGTAAAACTGTGGTATAAGATCTATAGAAGATTTATACTCCAACAATCATCTACTAACAAGGGATGTGCTGGTGGATAAGTACCACTTAAAAGCAGTTTAATGGCCAGACTTTGCAGCAGTCCGTCTCAAATGAATAGAGCTGGGCTATTATTGGGATAACTTTAGAGAATATTCTCCCTTTGAACAAGTACTTTAAAAGAACAATTCTCTCACTCTATCTCCAGTTGCCATAAATAATAGGAGTGAAGAGAGATTCAAGTAAATAATATAGGATGCGTAGCTGGGAACTGGAAATAGGTATGACTTGGTCTGAGGATGAGTGGTATAAAGCTTGTTTATTAATTAAGAAATCTTCTCTTCTTTTTTTTTAAGTAATACAGAGATGGCATTTGGTACCCTGCTCCTGAATAAATTTGATTCAGCTATCTCTTAGAAATGTTCGAGGAGCTGAGGTTTGAAGGGTTCCCATTTACATCTGTGGTGGAATTAGGATAAGATACAAGCTTTTTAGGACCAATGTATATTTCATATTTCTAACATGACGAACATTAAAATTCCTCTTAGACCTGAGGTTATGCTTTTCCACATGTTCCCAGCCATAATTCCTATTTTGAATAAATATCTAATATTGCATATTCTTCTAGTAGTAAAATGGCATTTTATCAAATGAGAATGTGAAGATGTAAAGAGAACATTCTTAGAGATAGAGAATAAGAGAAGGGTTTGTTGTATATAAAATTTAATAGGCCATATATTTTGAATAAATTGCAATCTTTTGATAAATATATGCCATAAATTATATAATAACTCATTAACTGTTTTTATATACTGAAATTAACCTGAACGTGAACCTGCCATACCTCTGTTTTTTTTTGTAAACTGTAATTTGGATGTGTTGTTGTTTGCATGCTTTGTTATTTATGTTGTTTAAAGAAAAAAAGAAAAAAAGACATTTGTTCATCTACTGGATTCAGAGCATTGCCATGGAGAACAAGACGTGGCTTCATCTGGGCCTGGATGTCTCTACATATAAAGTGACGTGGCTTGATATTAGAGGTCTCAGATAGCAGGATGCATTAAAGGTACCGTATATACTTGAGTATACGCCGAGTTTTTCAGACCTTTTTTAAGGCTAAAAAGGGCCCCCTCGGCTTATACTCGAGTCACTCCCCCGGTGTCTCTCTAACCCCCCCGTGTCTCTCTACCCCCCCCTGTGTCTCTCTAACCCCCCCGTGTCTCTCTATCCCCCCCGTGTCTCTCTATCCCCCCCGTGTCTCTCTAACCCCCCCTGTCTACTGTCTCTTGAGGGGGGGGGGGGGGTGAGGAGGGGGTTGAGGATGAGGATGGGGGGTTGAGGGGGGAGGATGAAGATGGAGGGGTTGAGGGGGGAGGATGAAGATGGGGGGTTGAGGAGTGAGGTTTAGGGGGGGTTGAGGATGGGGGGGTTGAGAAGGGAGGATGAAGAGGGAGGTTGGGGAGGGGGTTGAGGATGAGGAGGGAGGTTGAGGATTAGGAGGGAGGTTGATGTTATGGAGGGGGGTTGAGGAGGGGGGTTGAGGATGAGGAGGTTGAGGAGGGAGGTTGAGGATGAGGGGGTTGAGGAGGGAGGTTGAGGATGAGGAGGGAGGTTGAGGATGAGGAGTGGGGTGGAGGAGGGAGATTGAGAATGAGGAGGGGGGTTGAGGAGGGTGATAAGGGAGGGGGGAAGAGACACAGGAAAGGGAGAGGGGAAAAGAGACACGGGAGAGAGGGGGGGGGACACAGAGGGCACAAGAGGGACACAGGGGGCAGCACATTTCCCACCCTCGGCTTATACTCAAGTCACTCATTTTACCCAGTATTTTGTGGTAAAATAGGTGCCTCAGCTTATACTCGGGTCGGCTTATACTCGAGTATATACGGTATATAGAAGTTTCATGGCTTATGAATGTATCCGATAGACAAGAATCAGTAGTGTATGAAAACATTTTTTGCATGAAACAAATCCCTAAATAAATATTTAAATATAGGTTGCAAATTTAGAATGTAGAAGTCATGTGTCTATGTGGTTAGACAAGTTTATGGGTAGGTAGGACTGATCTTTATTGACAGTAGGCTGGTCAAGCGACCCACATAATGCCAGAGGAACGCTGGCAGCGTCATTTAATAGGCTTTATGTTAACTCTGCATAGTATGTCCAACAACTGACCTTTCTAAAGATTATTTACATGAGAACCCCTGTATAATATATCAACAAAACATATCATCTTAAGTGAGAGGCAAGATGGTGGAGATGATTGCAAAACCAGTTGGTTTTAGATATAGGATTGTGTCTACGTGTTGTGCTCTCACTGTAACTCTTGTATACACTGGCAATGCACCTGCTACTTGAGACCGCCTGCTACCCTAGGCCTGAGCCATAGGCCTATTCTATCAAAACAATGTAATTCAGTTCATCCATCCACCATTTTGTCCTAGTGAAACTAATATTATTTTTATATGGATTCCTTTAATAACAATTCTATAGGATTATACATTAGATAATTATTTATTTCAGACTGGTTCCAAAGTCCAAATGTATTTGCACTGATACAAAGCTAATTAAGCCCAGACACTAAAGTATTTTAACAGCATCACTGAAGAACAAGCAGTTTTTTGAAAGCTTTTTGCTTAAGTTTATTGGTCTGTGTATAAAACGGACCTTTCGAAAATCAGTTTCACGCAGAGGATGGCTCTCAGCTGGATGAATAAGCCGCCAGCTTTGTTCTTTATTATAAGCCGCCATCTAAACACTCATTTTGAAGTAGCCATGAAGTTGCACTTTTATAGGCATTTATCTGTCTCCCGCACATGTGCCAGTCAAACATTGGCTTTTCAATGTCTAATTAATTAAATAAACTTGGAGGACAATAGACTCCGGTCTGCAGACATGTATTTGCCAGTCTCTATGTAACCGAGCAGTAAAAGCCAAAAAGATAACAATACCAAGACAAAGGAGCGAGACAAGTGAGAAGGCCGAAGCCTGAATAAGAGCTGGGGATTCTGTCTCCATGGCAACCACAGAGCTAAATTGGAATTGTATGGGGAACACCAGATATGTCATACACCAGATGGTCATTTGCTATATAACTCATTTATCTGACATGTCAGAGTACAGGAATGCATGTTGTAAATGTCTTAAAAGACAGGGAAGGCACCATCTGTTCTTTGAGGCTTGAGGGCACTTACTGAAGGAGGAACAAAAGTAAATAAAATAAGAGTCATGCATCATGTCTTACTAAGCCCTGATAACAGGGACTGATTGGCACACAATTTGTTCTTGTTTATATTTAATATCCAATGTCATTAATCTAGATTACATACCAGCACATCATTTTATTTAACCAAGAGAAACGTATTTAGGTTATATGCTCTGCCGGGTCCACTTGTGTGCCCCGCACCCTAGTTACTACTACTCCTTTCCCTTTTATCCTCCAAAATAACCTCATTATTTAAAATATACTATTTAGAAGAATTACACTTGAAAATAGAATGTAAAAAAATAGTCTATAACTATTACCTATTAACTTATTACGTATATCAGTATGCAATTATTTCTTCTGGCCAACTTTTTAAGGGAGGAGAAGCTTCTATCTGCACTTTGGGAATGTGGTAGCTACACCTGCCAGTACTTTAAACAGACCTGGAAAATACATTGGTTTACAAGGACACCAGCTCGTGTGATAGAAGAAAACTGAATCAGTATAGAGAATGGAATCCTGCAGTAAAGAATATAAAAGCTAAAAATATAATGGTTGCATTTATTTATTTATTTTCTTATTATCTAAAAAAATATATTTGGTCATTATCAAATTCAGATATTTAAAAGTCAAAATAGAAAACAAATGACCACAGCAGTGTTTAAAATTAAATCAATATCTACATATAATGGATTACAAAGTTAATGAAAGAAGCATGCAGTTAGGTATAAGACATTGGCCTAGTCCACCTTTTTGGCATGTGATCGTTGAACTGGGGGAAAAAATGAACAGAATTTGCCCCAAACTCCCTAAATAATCTTGTGGCTATCAATGCCACCCTCTTCCCCCCATCTGGTGCATTGGGTTAGGGGAATTTAAAATGAACAATATTTTTTTCTAGCAAAATAAAAGACTCTTCCAGCCTGTCCTACCCAAGCCCTTACTAGCCCAATGGACTGGGGGTGGGGTTGACAATATCCCAATCACCATCTTCCCCGCCCTCCCAAAGTAATTGCTATCTGCCATTTCACACATTTAATAGCCCTGTGGGTAATTGTGGGGGAAAGGGAAATAAGGACAACACAGAAGAGGCCACAACACTTCCTCATCTCTACTCAAGAAGGTCTATCTCATGTTCTCTACTCAAGAAGGTCTATCTCATGTTTTCTACTCAAGAAGGTCTATCTCATGTTTTCTACTCAAGAAGGTCTATCTCATTTTCTTTACTCAAGAAGGTCTATCTCATGTTCTCTACTCAAGAAGGTCTATCTCATGTTCTCTACTCAAGAAGGTCTATCTCATGTTCTCTACTCAAGAAGGTCTATCTCATGTTCTCTACTCAAGAAGGTCTATCTCATGTTCTCTACTCAAGAAGGTCTATCTCATGTTCTCTACTCAAGAAGGTCTATCTCATGTTCTCTACTCAAGAAGGTCTATCTCATGTTCTCTACTCAAGAAGGTCTATCTCATGTTCTCTACTCAAGAAGGTCTATCTCATGTTCTCTACTCAAGAAGGTCTATCTCATGTTCTCTACTCAAGAAGGTCTATCTCATGTTCTCTACTCAAGAAGGTCTATCTCATGTTTTCTACTCAAGAAGGTCCATCTCATGTTCTCTACTCAAGAAGGTCTATCTCATGTTCTCTACTCAAGAAGGTCTATCTTATGTTCTTCAAAGCACTGTCACTACCCCCAGGTGAACCAAAGATAATTTGTGGTCATCACAGAGTTACATTATGTCGGAAAAATACTATTTTGCCAGATCCCTCTCAACTTTTTTTCCTGCAGGGTTAAATTATTGTTTTGTAAGTACAAGTGTTAAACCCCAAAATAATCAACTTTCCTGTGTATTCAAAGTCTTCTCCCACCTCAGATCAGAAGAAACCAAAATATTATATCCCACCATAGCATAATTACATATAAAAAGAAATAAATTAGAGGCTGTATTATTTATTGTTACACGCTAATAATGTTTTGCCATTTTTCAATGTTCTTCAAAATTGTATGTGTTAAATATAGGACAACAATAGACCACAAAATATAATAGTTTAAAGTGCCACTGTAGTCCAAAAGTTTCTCTCTGTATTTAAAAGAGCATGTTTTATACACATTTTTACCATGGAAAATAAATTATATTAAGAAAAGTAACTGTAAAACAAGTGTTTAATCTTCTTGTGTATTAGCAATGAGTTAAGAGGAATTGCTCAAGGAGTCCCTTTAAAATTTTCCTTATCTTATTTACATAAAACCCAATGGGAACAATATGGTTCCAGTTGAGACATCCATAAGGAACAACAACACTTTAGTTCCTATACCTTATCAGGACAGAGGAGAAAATAATTTCATACTGTATACATTTAATGTCATTTTTCAACACTTAGATCAATTTCTTTCTCATACAAAAAAAATGTGATCTTGCATAATACAATTTTTTGACTCTAGTGGGTTTTTTAGAGGACTACTTTACTATGTAGTGTTTTATGTTTAAAAAGGTAGTATGGCAGTATGCCAGAGAATCAGAAATGGGTTGAGTTGAGCTGGATGCAGTGTGGGGAGTAATTGTCATGCTATGGCCGAGGAACGTACAATGCCTACAATGGTATTAAAGGGCCACTTTAGTGCACTTATAAAGGGCTCTCTAAAGAATATTTAGGTAGGGTATGATAAGAGAAAAACCCATAATAAACATTTACTGTACATTTAAACAATTAATTATTATTTTTATAAGCATGTCCACAGGCAGTATGAGCTTCTTATCTCCCCACCCCCTGGATGATGTATCATCTCTGGTGTGGAAGCCACCCAGAGGGGAATGCTCTCCATATAGACATATCATACTTGCAGTATAATAGTGGGAGGTGACTAGAATGTGTATTTGTGTACATTGCTAGCAGCTTAGGTTCCACTAATAACAAATGGTATAAAAAAGGAGCAAATTTAAAACCATATTTGTGAACTCATCTCTATTTCATTCTGTTTTTTCTCCTCCATATTTTATAGTTTTTTTGTTATCCATTTATTGCTAACGTTTTTTTTTTCTTATACATTGGTGGATATAAGAATCATCATAGATGCAATTCCTGATACAATCTTGTAAAGTACAATATTTTTAGTGTCTAATAACATTATTTTGGATATACGTTACATTTCCAGAGTGGTCTCAACAGGTTTTCAATTTGGTTCTTCCTCCTGGACAGTTCCCACTCCAGAGGCAATCCTTTATTTAGAGGGTGGAGAGAAAAGGAGCTTATATGGTCTGGGGCATGATTTTTAAAAAGTAATTAATAGTTTAAATGCATTTTAAATAAAGGGACATGGAAGGTAAATCTGTTT
Organism: Discoglossus pictus; assembly: GCA_027410445.1. Lineage (NCBI taxonomy): Eukaryota > Metazoa > Chordata > Amphibia > Anura > Alytidae > Discoglossus > Discoglossus pictus. Next base: position 18,512,450 of record CM050175.1, read on the forward strand.
ACTTTTATATAATTTATTTTTATTAAAAAAAGCTTAAATGTTCTGTTTTTTTTCCTGCCTACAAATAGTTCCTAATTGGTTTCTCCCCTCTGCAGCTCATGAAGACAGTGTTCTTGTATAAGTAAATGATGTGCACTGTCTCATAGTAACCAATCAGTGGCAACATTCAACAACATGCTGCTTGAGAGAGGTCACAGACAGGCTAATTTGAGACACTCCAGTTCACAGCCTGTGTATTTGTGAGCTACAGAGAGCAGACGCAAATAGGTATAAATTGTTTGATTTTTAAACAGAAAAAAAACAGATCTTTTGGGCACTTCTTAATAAAACAAAGCACATAAAAGTGAATAGATACATACGTATATTCTATGTCGAGTGAAATCCAGAAACATTCCACGTCCCTTTAACTATTCTTTAGAGTCCTTTATAAGATCACTACAGTGGACCTTTAAAGACATCAAATGAAACTATCCTGTATATCTATGCAGGTAATCACATATTATAATTGTCAAACTGCAATTTGTCGTTACGCTTGTGAGCCTTGCAATTGCGAGCTTTGCAATTGCGAGCTCTCATTGCCCTGCACGCCTCGTGAAGCGAGGCGAGCAGTTGAGGCATTGAAGCATTCCGAGCTCGCAGGACTTAGGCAATGAGCGCCAAAGGCGCTCATTTGCCCTGCTCGCCTCGCAAAGCTAGGCGAGGCGAGCAGTTAAGGCATTGATGTACGCACGACTTAGGCTGCAATGAGCGCCAAAGGCATTCGATCATTTTTTCATAGGCAACGTGATTTCCTGAAAAGTATTAGCCCCTTGATGTTGTATAATGAAACGGACATAATAATACATTAGCATATTTTTGGATTTCACATATGTTGATATTGGACTGTTAAGTGTCAAATAATGTTGGCATTAAAACCATTTGCGAGTGGTCTTTGGTACCTGTAATATTTCCTTCAGCTTTTTCAGCTACGGCACTGCCCTGGTTCGTGAGTGATCCCTAATATCTTATTAACATAGGGTTTTGGTGAAAAAGTCTAACGGAGTGCAAAAATCAATGGAGATTTGTGCTGTGTTTTCCAGCTTTGTCGTGCCACAGTCACTTGTAGCAGGTCTCTCGCAATGTTACGGGATGGGGAAATAGCATAGTTAGGTAGGATTTACTTTCTTACTAAACCACCCGTAATTGCAATAGAGGGGATAAGCATAGGGCCCCAGGATCTTTCAGCGGTAATAGTAGTACAGGGTTAACAAATTCAAGAAAATTAATAAAATTATACATTTGTTTGTTGCTTTTCCCTTATAATGTTAAACTAGCAACAGATAATTTATTTAATTTCAAGAAACCTACAGTGCCTTGCATAAGTATTCACCTCCCTTGACTTTTTACCTATTTTGTTACATTACAGCCTTAAGTTCAATGTTTTGTTCAGTTGAATTTTATGTGATGGATCAGAACACAATAGTCTAAGTTGGTGAAGTGAAATGAGAAAAATATAGACATAATTTTTTTTATTTAGAAATAGAAAACAGAAAATTGGCATGTGCGTATGTATTCACCCCCTTCGTTATGAAGCCCATAAAAGACACTGGTGCAACCAACTACCTTCAGAAGTCACATAATTAGTGAAATGATGTCCACCTGTGTGCAATCTAAGTGTCACATGATCTGTCATTACATATGCACACCTTTTTTGAAAGGTCCCAAAGGCTGCAGCACCTAAGCAAGAGGCACCACTAACCAAACACTGCCATGAAGACCAAGGAACTCTCCAAACAAGTAAGGGACAATGTTGTTGAGAAGTACAAGTCAGGGTTAGGTTATACAAAAATATCCAAATCTTTGATGATCCCCAGGAGTAAACTCTAACGCGCCAACATATTCTGTAGAGCTTTACAGGGTATGAAAACAAGAAAAGGTACAATGTTAAACTGCACAAAATGGGGAGCCCTGTTTAGAGCTTAGAATCTTTGCAGAAAGTGCTTTTTTCCAAAGCACCCTACAAGGTTGGAAGTTCGCTAGTCACCATAAAATCTATCATAACCAAATGGAAAGAACATGGCACAACCGCACACCTGCCAAGAGACCAACAAAACTCACGGACCGGGCAAGGAGGGCATTAATCAGAGAGACAGCACAGAGACCTAAGGTAACCCTGGAGGAGCTGCAGAGTTCCGCAGCATAGACTGGAGTATCTGTACATAGGACAACAATAAGCCGTACTCTGAGACTAAAATTGAACTTTTTGTCAATCAAAGAAAACGCTATGTCTGGCGCAAACCCAACACATCACATCACCCAAAGAGCACCATCCCCACAGTGAAACATGGCGGTGGCAGCATCATGCTGTGGGGATATTTTTCAGCAGCCAGGGCTGGGAAACTGGTCAGAGTTGAGGGAAAGATGGATGGTGCTAAATACAGGGATATTCCTGAGCAAAACCTGCACCACTCTGTGAGTGATTTGAGGCTAGGACGGAGGTTCACCTTCCAGCAGGACAATGACCCCAAACACACTGCTAAAGCAACACTTGAGTGGTTTAAGGGGAAACATATAAATGTGTTGGAATGGCCTAGTCACAGCCCAGACCTCAATCCAATAGAAAATCTGTGGTCAGACTTAAAGGTTGCTGTTCACAAGCGCAAACCATCCAACCAAGGAGCTGGAGCAGTTTTGCAAGGAGGAATGGGCAAAAATCCCAGTGGTAAGATGTGGCAAGCTCATAGAGACTTATCCAAAGCGACTTGGAGCTGTGATTCCCGCAAAAGGTGGCTCTACAAAGTATTGACTTTAGGGGGTGAATAGTTATGCAAATTGACTTTTTCGGTTATTTTGTCCTATTTGTTGTTTGCTTCACAATAAAAAAAACATCTTCAAAGTTGTGGGCATGTTCTGTAAATTAAATGATGCAAATCCTCAAACAATCCATGTTAATTCCAGAGGGTGAGGCAAAAATGCAAAGGGGGGGTGAATACTTTTGAAAGGCACTGTATAAATGTCAACACTGTATATATATATAATGCTTTTGTTGGATACAAAATTCCCTCTGGAAGACAGAAAAATTATAAATAAATTGAGGAACAGCTAATGAGGGGGAATATTTTGTGGCACAAAGGCGAGTAACATACTGACTTTGGGAACGCGCTTTTCAACTTCAATGAACAAAATTGGGGCAACACTGGAAAACTCTGACTGCCGCATGGGACTACCCAGCTCATGTTACCCACCAAATCCTTATAACATTATTAGTGTGCTTTATGAAAACACAGTAACAAAAATGCCATACCTTTATTTATTTAGACTGTTTGTTGTCCTAATACCATTTGAAAGTAAACAAACCCTAGGTTAAAATAAATGTATTTAATGAAAAAATGTGGGGGTAAATTCCCTCGGCCTTGTAGCTGTTTGTCTAAGCAATAATACCTCAGTTCACTTATAGGTTTAGCGCAATAAGGTAAGTAACCCTCAACCATTACACAGTTTGATGATGGATGTAATTTGCCTTTTTGGGGTGGCCATTTTTAAACACCTAGGTGCATTAAAGGTATATCTAGGTTTCCCTGTTTTTACTTTATCTAATCTAACACCTGTATATACATGGAGTCATTCTAAAACCTGACAGATTTATGGTAATTAAAAAATAAAATTAATTTTCCACACCCCCAGAGCTGCTTACAGTGGATATAAAAAGTCTACACACCCCTGTTAATATGTCAGGTTTCTGTGCTGTAAAAAAAATGAGACAAAGATAAATCATTTCAGAACTTTTTCCACCTTTAATGTGACCTATAAACTGTACAACTCAATTGAAAAACAAACTGAAATCCTTTAGGTAGAGGGAAGAAAAAATATAAAAATAAAATAATATGGTTGCATAAGTATGCACACCCTTAAACTAATACTTTGTTGAAGCACCTTGTGATTTTATTACAGCACTCAGTCTTTTTGGGTATGAGTCTATCAGCATGGCACATTTTGACTTGGCACATTTCACCCACTCTTCTCTGCAAAAACACTCCAAGTCTGTCAGATTGCGAGGGCATCTCCTGTGCACAGCCCTCTTCAGATCACCCCACAGATTTTCAATCGGATTCAGGTCTGGGCTCTGGCTGGGCCATTCCAAAACTTGAATCTTCTTCTGGTGAAGCCATTCCTTTGTTGATTTGGATGTATGCTTTGGGTCGTTGTCATGCTGAAAGATGAAGTTCCTCTTCATGTTCATCTTTCTAGCAGAAGCCTGAAGGTTTTGTGCCAATATTGACTGGTATTTGGAACTGTTCATAATTCCCTCTATCTTAACTAAGGCCCCAGTTCCAGCTGAAGAAAAACAACCACAAAGCATGATGCTGCCACCACCATGCTTCACTGTGGGTATGGTGTTCTTTTGGTGATGTGCAGTGTTGTTTTTGCGCCAAACAAATCTTTTGGAATTATGGTCAAAAGGTTCAACCTTGGTTTCATCAGACCATAACACCTTTTCCCACATGCTTTTGGGAGACTTCAGATGTGTTTTTGCAAAATGTAGCCTGGCTTGGATGTTTTTCTTTGTAAGAAAAGGCTTTCGTCTTGCCACTCTACCCCATAGCCCAGACATATGAAGAATACGGGAGATTGTTGTCACATGTACCACACAGCCAGTACTTGCCAGATATTCCTGCAGCTCCTTTAATGTTGCTGTAGGCCTCATGGTAGCCCCCCAGACCAGCTTTTCTTCTCGTCTTTTCATCAATTTTGGAGGGAGCTCCAGTTCTTGGTAATTCACTGTTGTGCCATATTTTCTCCACTTGATATCTTCACTGTGTTCCATGGTATATCTAATGCCTTGGAAATTCTTTTGTACCCTTCTCCTGACTGATACCTTTTAACAATGAGATCCCTCTGATGCTTTGGAAGCTCTCTGTGGACCATGGCTTTTACTGTGGGATGCGACTACGAAAATTTCAGGAAAGACCAACTAGAGCAGCTGAACTTTACTTGGGGTTGACCAGAGGCACTTTAAATGATGGCAGTTGTATGTTGACTCCTATTTAACACGATTTGGAATGGGATTGCTTAATTCTGAACACAGCTACATCCCCAGTTATAAGAGGGTGTGCAGACTTATGCAACCACATTATTTTTATTTTTTATTTTTCTTCCCTCCACCTAAAAGATTTCAGTTTGTTTTTCAATTGAGTTGTACAGTTTATAGGTCACATTAAAGGTGGAAAAAGTTCTGAAATTATTTATCTTTGTCTCATTTTTTTACAACACAGAAACCTGACATTTAACAGGGGTGCGTAGACTTTTTATATCCACTGTATATAGGCACAGTGTACCTACAAATAGAAACACTGCAGTTGGGTATGGATTTTTAACCCTTTATGAACATTCAAGCCAGCAGCAGCTCAATGCACAAATCCACACAATAATGTCTGGGCTCCTCCTTACTTCCGGTTCCTGGGTAAAAACAGGACTACACGTCCCATGATTCTTTGGTGCACAAACTGGCTTTACAGATTGCTAAATGTATTAGCTGCTTGTGATTGGCCAAAACTAATGAGGAATTCTATGCTAATTTTAGCAGGGATTTCCAGGGGTGTTAACTCAAAAAAGTAACTGCTTGAGCACTCAAAAGATTTAGCAAATATTAGGGTGAGTTTTTTTTTTTCATGCACTGATGATTCTCCTCCTATAGATGCATTCATAATCCAGGAAACTATGCTTTTAAATGCTGGGTAAGGACTTTTTAATACAGATCTATCGTAACACACACATAAAGTAGAATGGATACCAATGTAAATCCCGGACTATAGTCAGGAAGACTATAAAATATAGATATAAAACCTACAAAGCACACCAATAGTGTTTTGGGTAGGCTTGTATTTTAAAGTATGTACCAAACTAACAATATTACCAGCTGTACAAGCCACTGGATATATAACTTTTTTCAGGAAAATTTGAATTTTTGAAGACTCAATGACCTGAGAGCTGGACGATGGTGGTGTGTGTTTGTTGTTATCAGTGGCAGAAGCCCAGAGCCTTTGTTTGATAACTGGATCAGATTGTAATTGACACCATTTCTCTTTCCCAGACAGGGTGTGGCTCTGCAGAAATGTAACCACCTCTCACACACCCAACTTTCGCCAATGTATCATGGATCCCTCTAGAGGCCATTTATTAAAAACTGATTAATTATGTTCTTAGTGGGACTCGAACTTCTCAAACATGTATTTATGTATCTCATTGTGCAGTGGCCCTTTAAGTGAAGTAAACCAGATGTTTCCATACACTTCTGCTTTGCCAGTATTGCTGTTTTTCTTGGAAATACTCAATCATGGTTAAAGTAGAGATTTATATTCTGTACAAAAAGAAGATTTGCAGTTTTTCCAGAACAATCGGACACAGATAACCTGACAAGTGGAAGATTAAGCTCCACCAATAAATACGCCCAGACATAAGGCACTAGTGTTTTTTTTTATTAGGAAAATCATTAACAAAATCACTAAACTGATTTACAAAGTGAATTCATGATAATAAAACAAAAAAAAATCAGGTATTGATTTCATAAAGCATAATGCCCATAATCCTTTGCATAAGATCCCAGCCATTTTATATGAGCGTGCTTGACCCCTGAATAAGATAAAGACAAAACTGCCATGAGACGGAGTCTGTCTTGAACAATCAGTGTAAAAAAAGAAATGTTTAACCCCTTGTATATCAGAACAGCGTACATGCATGGGACATATAAAGGGTTAAATTGTAAACAGAAGAGTTTTTGTTTCAGCAGTGATAGCTTAAAGGGAAACAATAAAGGTCCCAGTTATAGTAGGAAGGTGCAAATATAAATAAATATAACTATAATTAATTATTAAAAATGAGTGGATCTGTTCGATAATAGAGTTGGAAAGTTGGGTATTGAAGCAAAAATTGAAAGATCCACCTTCTCTAATAGAAACTTAATTAAGGGGATTAATTAGCTCTCACGGTTTAGTTTGAGAAGAAGGAAGAGCACATGCAGTTGGTATAGCTAAGAATAATGGAAGAAGCTTTAACACGTTTAAGCCTCCATGATTATGCTGATGTAATCAAATGAGCACGCTCTTCCTCTTTGCACCCCCTTTATGCGAGTTAACCAATAACCTTAGATAAATTTAATGACAAAGAAGGAGGACCCTTCCTAGTTAATTATCCTTAAAACTCTTAGGGCCTCATTCAATTGCGATTTGGCCAATTGAATATGGCTCTATATAAGCACACAGCATATATTTTTTACAGAAGTTTTCACTAGCGAAGATCTTGCTTGTGGATAGAGGTTCACTAACTAAAAACTTCTGTAAAATAAATATGCTATGTGCTTAAATAGAACCCTATTCAATTGGCCAAATCACAATTGAATAGGGCCCTTAGCGTTCAAACTCAGTATAGCCTAGCGGTAAATGAACAGACCATAAAATGGCAATCCTATCAAAATAAATACTCAAGGGGCTTTGAATATTTGTATTAAGAAAAAAAAGTTTGAATGCATGATTTCCCCAACAATTGAGGTTGCTTTCCTGAGGTTGAACCCAAGACCATCAGCAGAAGCTCCTTGATTGGTGGCGGTCAAGTGAAAGCCGGCGTCTTTCAGATCATCAACACTTCCCCTCAACATTTTTAATAACTCAATTATATTCATTTATATATGTGCGTTTTACGTCTGCGATATCTGAGTGTCCCTTTAATATGGTCTCCTGGGTGTCCCATATTATATTATCCCTTTAAAATGTGCAAATCATTCAGAATCAATATGGCAACTAACGTGGAACAAAGACATATGCTGGCATTTGTACAGATTTTTGGCCTATCAATACACGAGTTTAAATCAAAATGACAAAATAATACTACATTTCTACAAGATACACACCATTTTGGGGCCTTTCTCCAGTTTCCCCAGATTTTGCAAAAAAAAAAAAAACATCAAAAAAACAAAACCCACTCCCCAAAATGAAAACAACATCTAACGCTCCTACATTGTCAGATTATACAAATGTTCTCCTTACTACACGGCCATATAGCTTATTGTAGTGTACAGACTGAGGTTCCTTTAAGTAACAAATAGATTCGTGTTCAACAAAAATGGCATAATTCAACGTTTCTATATCTTCAAAGATTCAGTGACATTCCTCTCATTCTGCAGTAATAATAAATAAAAAATATGTGAAATGATATTAATACACAGTAAATCAGTTACCAATGTTAATATTAAATCTGGGGTAGTCCACTTTATCCGATTCCGTGTCAAATCATTAAATAGTGTCTTGTTTTGGAGCAATAATTTATATATATATACAAACTAGGCCTGAAGCCTTTCAAGATGGCCGCCAATGTTGTCAGTCTGATTTAGGGATAAGTAATTGATGGATTAACAGCAAAAAAAACATATATATATTTTTTTAAATGTTTTCACAATAGTTTAAGCTTAAATTAGCAACGCCAACAAACTTATCTTAGAGTAAAAAAATAAAATGGCTGCTGATTCATTTCAATGTTTCACTTTCCTAGTATCGGTTGCCCAGGGAAACTTCTTAATGGATTTAGTGAACATATTTCACAGCATATATATAATATTTGATATACAAGAAGCCTTCCTCTATTTTTTATATTTTAAACTGAAAATATAGTACATTACTGGGCCATCTTCTCTTATAAAGATTGGCGTTCAGTTATTTGGTATCTATGTTGTTGCAATAGGAGAACCAAAACTCGTCCACTTGTAATTTGGAACAGGAGCGAATGGTTTGTTTAGTGGGACCATTCAGAGCCAATTAGAATATTGTTATTTTTGTATATACTAAAAAAGCTACAGTTTGGCTCTTATTTCTGGTCTGAAATGAATGCGTGAATTTGACAAATATTAGTAATCGCAAATTAGGCCACGATAACCTTTGTTTTTGAGAGAAATGCTCCAAATATATCAAAATAGTCTTAATTAATGTATGTTACTGAGATAAGAAAGTCGCTTCCTTCATACATGTAGTTGCTACATACATATTCCAATAGGCAGCACCTTTCAAGATTGACCCAAGTACAAAATTGCACATACTGCCCAACTAAAAAAATATATAATAAAAAAAAAAAAATCCTTATCTGCTATTTTTGGTTTAAAGAGATACTGCCTGTGACTGTTTTCTATCCCAGAACCCCCAGCTCACATTGTCCATACGATTTCCTTGCTTCCCTGGTGAGGTCACCAGACTAGAGTTAAAAGCGTCACCTGTCTGCCATGTTGCTCCATCTCCCCACAGCAGGAATGTTCAAATAAATCTTTAAGGACCTTCAGAAAATAAGAGGGATGACCCTTTGAGTATTACAAACATAATAATACTTATTTCTTCTATTTACATTATTCCATTTTTTTACCCATTTAAAATACATTCATTAAAACAATGAACGTCTAAGTACAGCAGTTAACCCAGTTTTATGGTAACATTCTCCAACGTGTTAGATCATATTTAGCAGCACCTTGGGTTATCATCAAGATACATTGTCTTGATTTCTCCTTGGCACTGTTAGCTGTTCATAAGTGGGAAGATTGTTATTAGATGTGAAGCCTTCAGAGTTCCCCAAGGAGTTATTTCGTTGAGGAGATCGGCTTGTTTGAGCTCCTTGTGGATTGGAAACGAGGTGGTGGAGCATGTCCGTGATGAGGTTCAACTTGTGGTCCATCTGCGTAACCTGGAATAGAGAAGAGCATCAGCTTCTGGATGTTACAACACATGTACTATATTATTAAGTCAATGTAATGTCCATTGTCAGGTATGTACCAAACCATCACATCCTGAGAGCTGGATAATGGGTCTGCTTGTTGGTAGAGGGAGAGGTAGGGGAGGAGGGAACAAGCAGAAGTCCAGAGCCTTTGTTTAATAACTGGATACAAATTCAATTGACACCACACCCCTTCCTCCTCACCGGCCCTGATGCAAACCCCTTGCATCATTCACTGCAACAATATCTCTCCAGAAATGTAAACATCCCCCTCACACACACACAACTTTCCCCAATGTATCATGGATACCTCGTGGAACCACAGAGACGTCAACATTATTTGTTTCCTAATTAAAAATGTAGTGCCTCTATTTTTGTAGTTGCTTATGCAAATGACCCTTAGGGCTTAGTCACCATAAGGTTGATAGGGGGCTCCAGACGTGGACTCCTTGCTCATTGAGCCATAGGAAGTTCATCTGCACCTCACTGAGGAGGCCCAACTAAGGCTGAAAGGTATGTCTGAGGTTTGCTGTTTCTCCTGTTCAGGGTAGAATTGCCTGGTATTTCGGGGCTGGATCAGAAATGGGTGAGACCAGGCTGATATACTACAGGATATTACTCCTGTAAAGGGCACAGATGAGCTTAAAGAGACTGCTCTCAGAGTGGATTGTCCATAGAGCCAACCTATGGATTGTGCAGTTGTGTGTACTCCCATTAAGTGGCCCTATGGAACCATTTATATTCTCCTACTGGTCCCAAGTAGGTAACCAACAACATGAGCAGAAAAACATGTTTATAGAAAAACTTACATGTTGTTTAAGTATCTGGATTCAACACGCCTTGCTAGCTTTGAGCCTGAGTGGCTGTGTTACCTTTTCTTCCATTAGAAGGAAGGATGGCGGAAATGAAAAAGCGAGAAGGGGGGATTTGTTGTCGTTGGAGCTTTTAGAATTTAACACCTATCCTCTTCTCCCACACATGCTCAGTTGTAGGTAATAGCAAAGATAACTTCAGTCATTGCTCCTGCAGGTTGTAAACACCTTTCTCACATGCAGCCTTCACCAAAACATTGTGGATGCCTCCAGGGTTCAGCAGAGACATAACATATTTATTTTTCATAATTCAGTACTAGCTTTCTGACATTTATGCTCCTAATTAGTCCAACGTTTTTCAAACATATATATTTTTCATTAAACAGCAGTCCTTTAAATGACTAATTGAATAATGTAATACTTCATAGTATACTGCAGTCTGTCATAAGATAAACAACATTCCTTATTCATAAATAATGCCATATTCACAGCAATCTGCACTTCTAGTCTTTTTCTGCTTCTCCATAGCATTTTAGCTTTTGGGTATTAGCCTGTACCATTATTGGCGCAGTGTTTTAAAATCCCTAGAGGAGATATTTATTTTGAATGGACACTTTATTAACAAATTGGTGACTCAACAGCACCCTTTAAAAAAAAAAAAAAAAAAAAAAAAATAACTTTTTATAATAATGCCATTACAATTTTTACATGATATAGATCACTGCAGATCAGCAAGAATAATTTTATCCTGCTACTAGCGATGAAGAAAAAAAGGGAGGAAGAAGCACATTCAAGACAAGGGGAAAATAAGGGATTTTTAAATGTATTGTAAAAGTTGTTTATACTTATGTTTAGTACTGTAATTTTCAGAAAAGGTTATGTCAGCCCAAACATGGTGTCATTTAAACCTATAGGTAATAAAAAATGTACTTTATCAATTGTTTTTAAAAGTGTATTATCCTTCAGTAAACTATTCTTTTGAAGCCCCTTCAGAAGTTCACTAAAGTGGTCCTTTAAGTACTGTATATACTCGAGTATAAGCCGACCCGAGTATAAAATGCAAAATGAGTGACTCGAGTATAGGAAATGGGCTGCACCCTGTGTCCCTCTTGTGCCCTCTGTGTCCCCCTCTCCCTTCCCTGTGTTTCTTCTCCCCTCTCCCTTCCCTGTGTCTCTTCTCCCCTCTCCCTTCCCTGTGTCTCTTCCCCCTCTCCCTTCCCTGTGTCTCTTCCCCCTCCCTTACCCCCCTCCTCAACCTCCCTCCCTTACCCCCCCATCCTCAACCTCCCTCCTCAACCCCCCATCCTCAACCTCAACCCCCCTCCTCAACCCCACTCCTCAACCTCAACCCCCCTCCTCATCCTCAATATACTAATGACTTGGCTTGCATGTGACGTCACATGCGCGCCGGGTCAAGAAGGAGCGGAGGCCGGAGCAGAAGCAGGTAAGTGAGGGGAAAGGGAGAGGGGGAGGTATTTAGGGGGGTTTAGAATGAGGGGGGTTGAGAATGAGGAGGGGGGTGTTGAGGATGAGGAGGGGGGAGCGAAAGAGTCACAGGGGGGGTTAGAGAGTCACGGGGGGGGGGGGGTTAGAGAGACATGGGGGGGGAGAGACATGGGGGGGAGAGGAGAGATTGACTCGAGTATAAGCAGAGGAGGGCCTTTTTAACCTTAAAAAAGGGATGAAAAACTTGGCTTATACTGGAGTATATACGGTAGTTACTTGCCTTGAAGCACTGGCTCCTTTGTCTTGAGGACAGTCATCCGGCCCTTGCCTAGTATTTTTGTGCAGGTGACTGTCTTCAAGACATTGGATCCAAATGCTTCAGGGGCCAATCAGTAATTAATGGCTATGATCTCTCATTAATATATTTCAATATCTGTGGGTGGGTTAGAATGGCGGACTGACTGATCAAAGCGGCACGCTTCAATATTAGTTTACTGTAGGACAGGGGTAGGCAAGTCCAGTTCTGGAGAGCCACAAACAGGCCTTGAGCATTTCCTTTCTGTGCACAATCAGGAAAACAGAAGAAGCGATAGCCTCGCCTGTACGCAACAGGGATATCCTCAAATCCTGGCCGGTGTGTCTCTCCAGGACCAAACTTGCCTACCCCTGCTGTAGGAAAATGCTTTTTTTTTTTTACAAACAACATTCAATTGATAAAATACTTGTTATTACCTGTAGTTTTAATTATACCATATTTGGAACCCGTGTTGTGTCGCTTTAATTGGCCTTCTGCGTCCAAGATGGAATTTCTAAACATGAGATGACTATTTCTTGTAACATTTATTAAAGAACCCGATTCATTATCATCATAGCAGAGGAAATGACCTAGAGCCATGTAGAATTCACATTAAGATTTATCAATGGTTCATTATCTAGGACTAAATACATTTACCAAGTTGCATCTAGAACCAATGTAATTTACTGTTGTAGATTAACCTAGAACGGATGTGGCAAAGTGACACCTAGAACACAAGACATTTTTTTGCCATTATCCAAATAGTTTGTTGCAGGGCTAATGGAAGGCTGGAACTACAGAATGGTTTTACCTTGTCTTCTACACGGTTTAGTCTTGAGCCAATTGTATTGTTTCCTCGATCTTTTACTTTATCTGGACAGAAGGAATAAAAGCTTGCGTTATTAAATCGCATTAATAATTAGCATCTATACTTGCAATCATCCCCTCTCCCATTGTTTAATATAAATAAACACCATATAGCATTGCATAGGGACACACCATATAATGAGACTTTTTGAGTTTTTTTCTTATGAATTGCAGGATATAGCATTTTTTTAAATTTTGAGCTGAATAATTCAGAAGGAAAAAAAGCAGTTTTTAAGTGCCCTCCTAATGATCGACTGCATTGGGTGCACAGAAGGAGCTCCAGTTGGGAGCCAAACATCACTTTACACTATCAATGTTATATTTGTTTGACTTCAAATATTGATCTCATTTCTGTTCATATATCTGACTACAAGGGTCCTTACTGGGACACTATATGTCTTATTTAGTGACATCATGACATTTATTTTATGTTTTCAAATATTTTTATTGTTTGACAAAAACTAAAGCTTAAGATTTATTCTGCATTCAATTTAATTCTGGCTTTCCGAAGAGAGCTCGTTAGGATTTTTTCTTAGTGATTAATTTTCCTGATCTGCACCATAACTAGAGCATAGGCGGCAAAGAGGAAAATACATTTTTAACAATTAGGAAAAAGTTACCTGATGGTGAGAGAAATAGAGATGGCTTTCCCAAAGACTGGTCTAATCTGTAAAGAAAAATACACTTTACTAAGCAATACTAAGCAAAAAGACAGAGAGGTTGTGTTAGGCCTGGATCACAATGGTCATTGTAAAACACACACACACTACGACACAATCATGGTAAAGTATCGCCAGGGGGTAATAACTGACAAGCTTCACTGAAAGGAATGATTTAACAGGCCATGCTTCGTAGGTGGATCAATGAAGCTTATTAAGAGGTAAAAACTGCTGAATTCAATGTAAGCTTCAAATACAAAAAATGCAAACGTAACATAAGTGCCAAATCCTTCATAGATATCTTATTTAATACACATGTATATCTATCTGGGAATTGGCACGGATATTACTTTACTTTATTTGTGTTTATATTTGTTTGTTGCGGTGTAACCTGGATAATAGCAGCCTAGGCCAGTAAACCCCTTCAGAATCGCTACCTTGTCGCGGTGAAGGGGCTTGTGTATGTCAATGAAGGTGTGAGCTAAACCATGTAAGTTCTAGCAAGATGGGCAGGCCGTAGCAGAGAGGTCAGAAAAATTGTGTCCACTAGAGAAGGAACTGGCAATATGTCACTGGAAGATGAGCCCCTCAGGTAAGAAGGTGTCTACCACATTACTGATGCAATGCAGAGGGTGAGAACGAGTAGCACCAGATCTAATGAAGAGGTTGGGCCAAAGTGGAGAGGATGCCCTGCTGCGAATGTGTCTGGAGGGGAAAGGAAAGTATGGCTGTGCAAAAAGAGCTGGACCATAAATAAAGACTGAGCGCCTAAGAATTGATGCCTTTGAATTGTAGTGTTGGAGAAATAAAATCCAATAAATTAGTACTACAGGTAATCAAATCAAACTGTTCACTGGAAGGTTCGATCATGAGGCTGAAGCTCAAATATTCTGGCCATATCATGAGAAGGCAGATGTGCCTGGTGTGCTGACAATGACTAAACAACAATAAAGACCAGTAAATCCTAGTGCTATTCCTTGATTATGTTATTCAATGTAAGTTTTTTGTAAGAATAGAGGAGCATAATAAGATTTGTACAGAACCTTCTCTGGAGCTCCTTGATTCTGACCATCAGGTTAAGGTGTCCTTGAGAATATTGCTCAATTACATCTCGCACGTCATAGGGTTTCCTTGCTTGCTGAAAGATAAAAAATGTATGAGAGCAATGCAGAAAATTAGTGAAAAATTCTGAAAACACAGAGTTTGAATACAATAGTTATTAAAAAACATTCAATTTAAAATATTAGAATATTAGATAGATGGAAAGATTATTCTATTGGTTCTGAAGATATCAGTGTAAATTAAAAACAGTGTAAGTTGAATAAACTCTGAAGGGCTACATGCCCAACGTGGTGCGGAGATGTGGTCCCTGATAGGCTAGGAAACTAAACAGCACATCTAGCCCTACAGAGTCTATGTCAGCATATGCTGAAAAGAGCAGACCCATACAGGGACTAGTTAACTTTTATGTAGTAAAAACAAAGCTTTTAAGCACTTCTTAATTAAACAAAATAAAAAAGTAAATAGATATACAGGTTACTATATATTATACTAGCGATGAACATTTGAAGGCTGGCAATGCTGTTTGCCACACAATGCAAGGCCTTGCCCCCCTCTAACTTGCGGGCCTCGCAATGAGAACCTTTGGTGCAAGCCTCTCTTCTCCTCTACTTTACGGGCCTCGCGATGTGCGCTCATTGCAGACATTGCCCAACCCGCCACTTTAGTGCCTTTGGCGCTTATTCGCAAGCCCAGCGATGAGCGCCAAAGGCGCTCATTGTGAGCCACTCCCCACTCTCTGACCCCTGTGTCTCCCTCTCCCTTCCATGTGTCCGTTTCCCCCCACAGTATTTCCCTTCTCATGTGTCTCTTTTCCCCCTCCCTCTCACCCCTGTGTCTCTTTATCTATCCTTTTTTAGTCTTGCGTGCCTCGGGCCGAGAGCAGTTTGTTTTGTTTTGCAAGTCTTACTTTTTTCATGAGCGACGTTGTTTGTATTTTCCAAGTACTGCGTGCCTGTCATTGTTCGGCTAAGTTTTACGTGCTTCTGCCTCATTTTGATTGTTTTTGAAAGAATTTGCGTTTTTTCTCCCGGCGCTCATTGCGCAAGCCCGTAACTTTTAACATTGCGTGACCAACATTCTCAATTACCACAACTATATATGTGATACCTGGTAAAATTCAGAAACCTTCCACATCCCATCAAATGCATTGTAGTTTATGACATATAAATAGACAACATATAGAATAACAATACTAAGCAATTGTATTACATGTACAGCACTATTCAGCTATTGGTGGCTCAGATTTTGCTTATGTTGATGGTGCTCAGTTTTTCTTTTGTGTCTGAAGCACCTGTCCAGTATGAATCAGTCTAGCTATGAAACTGTACAAGTAGGGGACTTAAGAAAAGGATAGAAATACACTACAGAGCGCTTCCTACTATTGTATTTCCTGGGAATGGAATATATAACTTAACTTTTAATGTAACGGGTTTACACACCAATAATAAAAGTTACGTTTTATATTATCTTCACCAAAAAATATAATATAAGGAAGAGCTCCATAGAGTTATTTCCTATTTCTTATGTTAATATCATACATTGAGTAATCCTCCTCCACTATATTTGACCAACTAGAGGGTCAATGAGGTTACTTATTTTGTTTTCAATTTAAGTAAGAGTCATACGATAGATAGATAGATAGATAGAATGATAGATAGATAGAATGATAGATAGATAGGATGATAGATAGATAGGTAGAATGATAGATAGATAGATAGATAGAATGATAGATAGAATGATAGATAGATAGATAGAATGATAGATAGAATGATAGATAGATAGAATGATAGATAGATAGGATGATAGATAGATAGGATGATAAATAGATAGATATATAGATAGATAGATAGGATGATAGATAGATAGATAGATAGATAGATAGGATGATAGATAGATAGGATGATCGATAGATAGGATGATAGATAGATAGGATGATAGATAGATAGGATGATAGATAGATAGGATGATAGATAGATAGGATGATAGATAGATAGGATGATAAATAGATAGATATATAGATAGATATATAGATAGATAGATAGATACATACATTCATAGATAGATAGATAGATAGATAGATAGATAGATAGATTAGTGTATTTCTAATTTAGCATCTTGGTTATGAATATGTATTATTTTGTGCCTATATATTAGGGTGTTCATTTAGAATTGGCTGGATCTGATTTGGATGCAGGGATTTGAGGCTAGAACATAATTAGAATTGAATTTCTTGACCTAAACATAATACCGTAACCTTCCAATAAAACCAAACCAACCTGAAATTTTTTCTTTCCCACAAAATATTGCATCCGGCGAATGACTTTAATCGCAGCTCTGTGATGTTCTTTAAGCCTGCGAGAAAGAAGAAAAAAATGTATTTAACCCTTTACAGTTATATATCATTTGCAAACCATTCCAACACAAAATGTAAATGTACGGTTCATTATTACAGAATATTGTTTTACAAACAAATCATGTATTACCTATCAGAACATGTTGGAAAGTGATACAAGCATAACTGAACTTACTCTGAGATGTGGGTTATCGGGGTCAGCAGGGTGTCTCCTTCCATGTCCAGATCCTCATTAAAGCTGTTTGTCCTGATAAAAGGCCCAGAGCCCACCTCCAACAGCCCAAAGTTTTTTCTTACTATTGAGACAAAAATGCAAAACCTTTCATCAAACTATTGTTACAGTAGGTTTATCTGGGCTAGGGAGTATGTGTCTGTCTTAGGTAATTGTGTATTTGCATTAACACCAACCCCAGCCAAATGGGCAGTTGGCACTGGAGTGAACAACAAAAATATACATATACATCATGGCGTATTCATTATTATCCTGTCCATTCAGATTGCGGCGCGCCCACCTGCAGCGCCTTCTTTCCCCTTTCTATATCTCAAATCACAAGTGTGTTTATGTATTTGGCAACATCCATCCAAAGGGATTAAAAATATGATCGTAGAATCGCGATCCTAAAACCTATATGATCACAAGAAATAGTTCTGGCCTAGGGAGTCTGAATGTTCAATGTATGTATCCATTTGGTTTCTCTCTGAAGAAGCTTTTGGTCGCCGTTTCCTCCTCTCTATCGATGACGTATATGATCAAAAATCATAGTCTTTAATGATAAAATCGAGTGTCTGATAGTTAAAGAATCCTTAGCCACTGAAACAACCCAATATTGGTGTCGGGAGCCATGTTTTTTTATTTTTATACCAATGTGAATGAACCGTTCATTAGAAGATTGCTTAACTTAGCGGCTCTCTCGTAGCCTATACTGGGTGAATCCAAGCATGGAGATCATTGTGTTTTTGTGTCTGAAAATTGAGCAGCTACCTGCTAGACAAAGCCACCTCCCCCATTGACCTAATAGTGGGTGGAGATCAGCAACAATGGAGTCTGAACTTGAAAAGTTAATTTAATATTGAAATTAATGTTTAAATTAAGGGATTTGATTAAAATGTATGTTTAATTAAACATCTGTCTCATGCGGGGGTGTGCATTAATATGTTTTATTTAATACATGTGTGCTGTATGCATTTATATGTATATAATAATTTGTGTGTGTATATATATATATATATATATATATATATATATGTGTGTGTGTGTCCATGTACATGTTCATATGAATTTGATGCTCAATGTTTATTTTTTCTCTGTGCCCCCCATGCTCTGTAGGAGCCATAATCTCATACCTGTATTTTCATAGCCTTCCACTGAGTAGCCCTCATTCTTTTTATCATCTATAACATGGTCATATGTAATGTGAGGAATGGCTAACATTTTGTCCACAGAACCTTCCTCTCTGTCTGGACGAAATTTCTTCCTTTTAACCTGATCAACAAAACAAATTAAAATATTTAGATACAAAACAAGTAGAAATGAAAAATGAGAAAGTTATATTTTATCATTTTAAAAAGGCCACTGTACATCCAGCACTTTCTAGGATGCATTTAAAAGAACATGTCTTATACATTACCACCCTTTATCTTACAATTGAGTTAAGAAGAAGTATCTGGTCACATTCCATAGAATGTTTCTTGTAGTACAATAATTCTATGTCACAGTCTATTAATAAACAAATAAATACCATGGCGGTCTTCTTTGGCTTGGGGCTGGGAGACATGAGGTGCTGGCTCCTGGTTTGTTTTCTTATGTAGATTTTCCATGTTGCAGAATCCGGGTTTTCAGCTGCGTAGCATCTCCACGCGGTCTGCAGAACATCACCAGACAGAGCATTACAGCACAAACCCACAATATACTCTATAAAGAGCCACCATAAACTGGGAAAAGCTTCATGTTTATGAAATATGTAAAAAAAATAGCAATATTTGGAGCTTGGTCGGCCATGAGAATAACATTAGTTTAATGAAAATCTTTTTTGTTTTGTTTTGTTTTATATAACTAGTAAGAGATTCTCAACTTTGCAACATTTCCCTTTCTTCCTGTTCTCCCTCATTGTAGCTGACAATGGGCACAGCTGTTACCGAAGGCCACACCCACAGGGGGAGTGGCCACATACTACTTTGTGCAATTCTGATTACTTTTATTATAGTATAAGAGAACGAGAGAGAGAACGAGAGAGAGAGAGAGAGAGAACGAGAGAGAGAGAGAACGAGAGAGAGAACGAGAGAGAGAGAGAACGAGAGAGAGAGAGAGAACGAGAGAGAGAACGAGAGAGAGAGAGAGAGAAAACGAGAGAGAGAGAGAGAGAGAACGAGAGAGAGAACGAGAGAGAGAGAGAGAGAGAGAGAGAGAGAGAACGAGAGAGAGAGAGAGAGAGAACGAGAGAGAGAGAGAGAGAGAGAGAGAACGAGAGAGAGAGAGAGAGAGAGAACGAGAGAGAGAGAGAGAGAGAGAGAGAGAGAACGAGAGAGAGAGAGAGAGAGAGAACGAGAGAGAGAGAGAGAGAGAGAGAAAAAAAATATGTGAAGGGAGGTCAAACCTCTCGTAAGCACGTCACTCTAAATAAAACGTTTGGCAATAAAGAAAGGTATCACTATATCTTAAAATACTGTGATTATTCATCTCGGTGTGTATGTATACACACACACACACACACACACAACACACAACACACACTATATATATAGTGTGTGTATACAGTATAATACCTTTTGGCTTTTCTGAACATATTAACCTGTTTTTTGACGAATACAATTTAAATGTTATATTTTTGGATAGGCCAACATCTAATAGTTGTTTATATATAATTTAGTAATACCTTTTAGTGACACAACAAAACAAGATTCATAGATAATGACAGAGGGTTATGTTACACATTAACTTATTGAAAGCAAGTCCTAGCTTCAAAGAGATGGACCAAATACACTGCTGCCATCTTGTGGATTTGGAAGACAACTACTTTATCAACGGATAATCTTAAGAAATAAGAGATTTACTGCAGGTAAAGGAGGACAATATATTATTATTATAATACTTATAATTTAATATTCATCTTCCCAACCTGTATGAGTGACGCAGCAGCAGGAATCTGGCGATTAAAGTGTTTCTGTCGCTGCTTCTGCTGTACCTTTAAGGCAAAACCAGAGCCCAGGATTCCCTAAAATAAGAAGGGAAAAAGGAATAATCAACGTCTGGATATAGATGTGCATTAAATGGCAACAATAGAGGTCATATCAGGTTATTTTTGTTAATTTACAAATTAGCAAAAAAACTTTAGCAGATATGCTTCTCTTAAAGAGATGGGAGATTAATATTCTCAGGATGGTGTCTTTATCTGCCTCCTTCCCTGTTCTGGCCACTGCAGTCAGACCTAGACTGGTTTAGTAGACATTTTAGGGCAGCCTCCTGGGCAATGAATACCAGAGGAACACTAAAATGCAAATATTAAATTATTTACTTCATTTTATTGCTAATTGGTATTAAATATACAGATTACATTTTATTTTTAATATATATAAATTAATATACAATGTACAAAATAATTACATTTATGAAAAACATGGTGCTAATCAAGTAAGAAACATAACTACAAACCAATTCACCCAGTCCCAATAGTACACTAGATTGTTAATATTTTCAGATTCGTACCGCAGGCAAAGCAAAAAAGGAAATTGCAAAGACGGAGAAGCAGGAGGCGATGGTTTTTCCAATCCACGTCTGGGGCACTTTGTCTCCGTATCCAATGGTTGTAACGGTGACCTAGAGAAAGAAATGAGCTGCGATTACTAGATATGCAGAGGTGAGACATTGAGATGACCTTGAGGTCATCGGCATGTGAGAATGACCCGTGTGCGTCACATATTGTGTGTCTGAGAATATAAAGTAAGCACACGGCAAACATACAGAAATTCCACCATCTCGTGGGCACGTCTTATCAGCTCTGAAGGTGACAAAGGTAGATGCTAGAAGATATTTAAAGGGACGCGGAATGGAATTATTTTCTATAATGCATTTAAATGGGCATGTACTAAACAATATAAAATGTGTTTTTTTTTCATAAATTTTTTTTGTAAAACTTGTTTAAAGTTATTGGAAACGAACAGGAAATGCCACAGGAAACAGCTCTGTGTGAGCAAACTCTAGATCTCATTGGCCTCTGTAGAACGGATATATTATAAACAACACTGCAAACTGTAAAAGATAATGACAATTGTGCGAGCATGAGAGAGAACAGGAAGAAAAGGGGATGTTCCAGAAGGTAAGAATCTGTCACTCGCTTCTTAAAAGAAAGTGAAGTGTAAATTTGATGTCACAATTTCATTGAGAAGCATAAAATTAATGCATTAACTTCAAATATTTACGTTAAAAAATGGCTAAAAACAGTCCCTTTAAGAGCGAAAGATTTAAAGGGAAAATTGAGCTTCCACCACAATTAAGAGAAAATATTGACAAAATAGCATTGTAAGGTATCTTTGAATATAAGAAGGAATGTTCAATATACACTGAATATATCCATTTTGTTTGTAGAGGAGATTACTCACCACACCCCACCAAAGGGCATCTGCATAGCTGCCAAACTGGTATTTCCCGGAACTGTCAATGGCTTCTTTTTCAGCCAGATACACAAAATAAGATGAGAAGATCAGGCCAAGAAAACCAATGTATAAAGTTGTAATCAGCTCCTAAAATAATACAAAAAAAAAATTTAAAAAAACATTGTATTATTCATACAAAAGCAGCTATTAATCGGACGCCATATGATGTAGAGAAAAACATATACAACGGAAAAAATACCTGGATTCCAAATGGACAGAACAAGCTTTTCAATAATTAATTGTATTTAATAGTTAGATACAGCAAATTAGGCAGAACTGTTTTCTAGGGGCTTAACACCAAACACACGATAACTAAAAATAGGGCTTAAGAAAACTTTATTTAGAGAAAAACAACACCGCATAGGATAAAAAAAAAGAGAATAATAACGGAGTGAATACCTATATTTTAGCAATATAGAGAACCTGGATCTAAATATGAGGATTGCTATATACTGAATACTATATATTACTGCACAATATTGCAACTGAAGTTATATGAAAGTTTCAATAAAAAAGGTTGCATGCTTTAAATTAGAATCACAAGGAGTCAAAGAAGTGTGTATATATATATATATATATATATATATATATATATATATATATATATATATATATGCTCAGCGAGACTCCTAAAAAGATAACCCGCCCCCCTCCAGAAAACAGAGAGGTTAAAACAAAAACAAAAAAACAGATCCATAATAAAGTCCTTTATAATGTGAATATATGCACTCTACAGAGTAGCTTTTCGAAAAAAATAAAATAAATCAAATATAACTAAATTATTGAAGCCTGACAACCGTTTCGCAAACCTCCAAAGCGTTGCACTCAAAGGCTGTTTTATTAAGCCAATTCTCTTAAAGAATATTTTTTAAACTTTATAAAACTTTTTTTTTTTTTCTTGCATAATGAAAATATTAACTAAACCCAGTTCAAACTTCCTTGAAACTCATAGGAAATGCCTCTCTGTGCATAAATAGTACAGCTCTATCCAAGTCTTGTATGAATGTTATAGCTAACCCTGCTCCATACTGGTTAAAATGTTCAACTATTTGCTAGATATTATAAATAAAAGGAGTATATTATATGGTCATGGAAAGAGAGTATTATTTCTTAACATACTTGTCTGTGAATAAAAACCACAGATCCCAGAAGTCTCCAAGTTCCACCCTGCCGGTCCACGTGTAACATTCGGAGTATCTGTAGAAATCGAATGCCCCTAAAAGAAAAAAAAAATATTGTGCAGTTTATGGGATGATGCACTAAGCTCTGGAGGGAATTTGGGGACACTTATAATATTGGAAGATACTTGGGCATATATACTAAAGGGTGACAGGTTGGAATGATCTGTTTACGTAATGAATTATTCATGGCGTTAATATATATAGCTTAGAGGAGAGAAGAGAGATGTTAGTATAGGGTCAAAAAAATGTATTAAGAAATTAATAAAATTTAGAAGCAGAGCATCTTCCAAAAAAAATAAATAGATTGCTGCTGGAAGGTAGAGGATTCGCAAGTAATTAGTGCATGGGGAAAATACATTAAGGAAATGTATGATTATGTGACTTGTAGAAGGCTAAAATTAAGATCCATTAGACATAAGCATCTTGGTCTCCACTATTACAACATAAAATGGCCTTAACTGGGCAATATGGAGCTCAGGTGTTCACAATACATTTAAATTAACAGAAGACTCATTCCTCTCCTTACTTTAATATGAAAACAATGGACACAAATGGTTAATCAGTTAATACATTACCTTATAGCAGATGTTGCAAAAACCTGTCCATTGGAACCAACACAAAGTACGATAACGGAGGCAACAACGACAATTAAATCTGAAACAAAGGAAAAACAAACATATTATCAAATGATTAAAAGGTACAAAGCAACTAAAAATAACAAATTCTGTGCAAATGTCAAAACTCATTACTAATTGAAATATGCTCATATAATAACACCACAGAATTAATTAATATAGGTTTCTGTACATAATCACCTTATCAAGTAACATTAAAATCGCTGAAGCTGGATTCCACTTGCTCTATTATATATAAGTGCTGCAGTGCTGGTACAATGACCTACAACACAAGTAAAAATCACTTTGCCAGTAACAAATATGGCAGCGCCCATACTACAAACATTGCCAGAATCAAATATGGCAGCGCACATGCTACAAACATTGCCAGAACCAAATATGGCAGCGCCCATGCTACAAACATTGCCAGAATCAAATATGGCAACTGCAATCACACTACACCTGAACAGTAAGACTGGTCATACCTGCTTTATAGAGCATTACCTTATCATGTGAGACTGCAAGGTACATTTTATTCTTGTTAAAATATTTATTAACATATATATTAAAAATAAAACGGGAAACACTCATTAAATAGCAAATATGTTTAATTTCCAGCTTCCCATTAATATACATTATACAGTTTTTGTAATGAATTATACTTAATTCCTATACAACCTACATTTGAGTGATTCTTACTCACCGATCACAGATATAGGCTTCCTAGCAAATCGAAGTCTTCCCCAAACTCCTACATATTTGCTTCGACATCCTGCAGACCACAACCGGACCACGTACTCTGCGCCAAAAAATACCACCAATACTATTTCCTAAAGGAGCATAAACAAGGTGATGTTCATTCATATCACTGTAAAAACATCAATTCCTTATTTATTTGTATTTGGAAGAATTGATTGGTTGCCCTTTCAAGTCTAGTAGTTTTCTGTTGGTTCAAGCACGTTAATCTATTTTTTTTTTATTTAACGCCAAAATATGGAAATCAGTACAAACAATGACGCTGCAGTGAAGATTTTAACTAACACACAATGTACAGTGTTTTTTCATCTTTCTTGAGACATGGACCAGTATAGTGGCCTATTAATTCCCTTTAAAGATTGCTGCAAAATACAGAACTCTTTAATACTCTACTGCCATCTAGAGGACACACATGCTATAGCAATCTCCACACACACACATATAAATATATATATATATATATATATATATATATATATATATATATATATATATATACACAAATAAGGAATAGTATATTAGTGATTCTATTTGAATGTCTAAAAATAAGTTGATAAAAACTAATTTCATGCTTAAATTTTTCAGAAATACAGTATATGCATTGCAGTCTGGGAAAACTGGGCGGGACATGCAAATGAGGCCACATAATGCACCATCACTCTGTCAATCCAAACCATTTTAAACATGGCTCCTTTTAAGCATATGCTTACTGTATTTCACAATTTTAGGCATAGCAACGGATGGATTTTTCACAAACCAGGTCACTTAACCACATACAGCACTGTTTCACGGTTACTGCCAATCCTCAGTATGGTGTGAGTGCCTGGTTTGTGTGGTGATTGTTGTAGAGAGTAGTTTTATACAGCAATAGTTTCACATATGGTGGACTAAGAGATATATATATATATAGATATATATATATAAATATATTTGAGTCAAAACAGCATAGTGGTCGCATCTGGTGGTATAAATCTTTGACTGGAATGAAGAGTTTTCTAATTAAAAAAAGACATCTGATACCTTGCAAGATCTGCCCCATAGTTTAATTATTGAACCTGGCCTATTCTATTGCTCTCCTGCTGTAGATATGGATGAGCCCAGTGCCTTCCACATAACACCCATGTAATTTTCTTTTTTACAGTGGTTCACTTGCATGGTCACGTTCCATATGATTTGTTAGATGGTGGGTATATTATGTCAGTTATATTGTCAGACGCTCTGATTCCCGTTATTTTATGGAGAGGAGCTTCTAACATTAGTGAATATGACATGTGGTGCCCATTTGGATCCATATCTTCTCAAGCATCGTTATCTCATTTCATTTGATTAGGAAATGCGTTCTCAGCCCAAGCAGACGAGGAGATTTAGATATCTCTACTTGCGTTCAACACGGTCAGAGGACCATGGAGGTCACCAGATATCTTGGGGCCCAGTAGACAACTAATAGACAGGTCCACCACTACCCAAACACACAATTTGGAGTCTTCAGACCTTCTTCTGCCCTTTACCCAAGTACTCCTGGTTCTCCCCTCACAGGGACTATGTGAGAACAGTTACATGAAGTACTGTGAGTTACCACTGATGCAGAAGAACTACGAGAGCCGTTTTATTTAATGGATACAAGCCAACAAAGCTCTATATTATTAGAATGAGGAAGGATAAACATCAATATATCAATAAAACAGCAAGAATTAGTGAAATAGGGAAAAGGCGTGTACTTCAAAAGTAACCCATGAGGAAGAACCCAATACCATATTTAATTGCAACAGAAATAAAAATGAGGTAGCCCACATTGTATCAAATCTGAACAGATCTCATGATGCACCCTTCCTCATTTCAGGAACTAGTCCATCATGTTAGTGATCGTGGTGACACCAGATCCACAACACCCAAGCTCTAGTTGCAGGGCGTGACTTCTCTCTGCAATATACATCCAAATAGCACTTAGTGGAGATCATCGATATGTCCAAAAATGGGACATTAACTTACCATCCAAAACAGGGTTTCCGTTGCCAGGTTTGAATACTGCTGTATTGTGGAGAGGACACTGAATATAAGGCATATCAACACGATAAGAAATCTGCAAAGAGAGAGAAAAAAAAAGACATTGATGTAATCATGGGATTGCGATTCAGCTGAATGATCTCAAAATAATTATCTCAATACCAAAATAAAACAAAGATGGTTGCAAAAATGTATATGGTTTTACAAATACTAACTATGTGTGTATCTAATGGAGCAATTTACAGTTTCTTTAAAAATGTGATTTACTGCTCATTAAAAAGAAAATCAATTTTTACCTCTTAAAGTGCTCATGGGCCGATGTTTTATTTCTGCTGCATTATGCCGGGAGCAGATTAAACCATGTACCAATTGGACTTTTTATATGGATAAGACCACTTGTAACCTTTTTACACTATCTCCTATACAAGTGCTGTCCAACTCCTGGCCTGCAAGCCGAATGTGACCAGCTAATGGTTATCCATGGCCCATTGTCCTCCAGGGAGGGCAGATATTGAATTAAAATTCCAAATTATTTAATTATATATATATATATAACGCTGTACACACACACAATCTAGTAAAAAGTAAAGATATTAAACTATCAACGGTCCGTACAGTTAGATCTATGGTATTCCCAATAAGAACATACAGATGTGAGAGCTGGACCATAAAGAAGTCTGAGCGCCATAGAATCAACACCTTTTGGAGACAACTGCTTAAAGTCCCTTGGACTGCAAGAAGTTCCAATAAATCAGTACTTCAGGAAATCAAGACAAAATGTTCACTGGAAGGTATGATCATGAGGCCGAAGCTCAAATATTTTGTCCATATCATGAGACGTCAAGATTCCCTGGAGAAGACTCTGATGCTGGGGAAGATTGAAGGCACAAGAAGAAGGGGACGGCTGAGGCGGAGATGGATAGATGAGGTGACTGTAGCAATGAGCATTAGATGCACCTGGCGTGCTGTGGTCCATAGAGTCATGGAGAGTCGAATGTGACTGAACGAATAAACAACAAAATATATATATCATATACGGTGGGCAAAAGAGCGATAGAAGCCCTCCACCGTACAGCAGTACAGTTAATAAATAGTACATCTGTGTTCATATATGAATGTCTAAAGCAAGGGAAGCTGAGCAGGGACATGCAAATGTGCCCACAAATGCCTCACTCTTCAATCCATAGCCCATTTTAAACATGGCTCCCTTTAAGCATATGCCTGCTGTATTACACAGCTTTTATTCAAAGCCAATGTTGGATTATACACAATCTGGGAATCCTATCAATGTACAGCTGTTTCAAGCTTACTGGCTATCACGAGTGTGGGGTGGGATCCCAGCTTGTGTTGTGGACCTTATATATAGGTATTAAGATATACATTTTTTTATTTCTGATATTAAATCTGATCCACCAGTTCTCTGGCCCACCAGATTAAATAAGTTTTACAGCCTTGTCCTAAGCAATTCTAAAAAAAAAAAAAAAAAAAAAAAAAAAAAAGAGATTTTCAGTTTCTTATGGTCATGTTTGTTTACTTGCTTTGAAGTTTATTACTGAAAACTCTAAACATTCCGTTACTCTTCTAAGAACTCGATTTCGTAGTTGAGCTCTGTTCTTTGAAGTAAAGCCATGTGGTATCATCATGACTCGTACAGTTCTGTAAATAAATATTAGTACAGAGACCGCAAGCTCGAAAGCAGTGACACGTCCATAGCCTTATATACAGCACATGAAATATACGATATAAGCGTCAGAGATATGGTACGCTGGATTCCCAAACTCACATAATTTGTCAACAAATTGTCTTCACTGAAGGAACACATGGGGGTTACTGAGTGAGGAGAATATAACGCAGAAGGACATCACCATTGGGCCAAGGGGCTTAGTGTAAGAGCTGGTGTTGAAGGGACACCTCATCTATTTCTGTATACACGATGAGCTCTTAATGTCATGAAATGAGCATTGGGTACTGATCAGACGGAGAATGAGAGAGAACCTCTTATCTGTCCGAACATGATTTACCCAAGTTTTACAGGTGCCATTATTGTGTAAGATAAAAAGGTGTGGATCTACCAACAAGGAGAAAAATGATTTAAATATCAATGAAAACAGGTAAACAGAGCACAGCAGAAGTCCCAAATATTGTACAAAATAAATGTATACATGATAAAGGATGATGGTCACAATAATAAGTTATTTATGAAGTTCCAACAGGTTTTGTAGTGCTATATACAGACTTACAATCTATTCTGGCCCAAGGTATATTTGGGCATCTCATATCAAATCATTTTATTGAGGAATTCTGTATATTTGTAATTCAAGATACATTTGAAATTTCTTGTGTGAGCTCCACCCCCAAGGAACCTATGTAGCACAGTGTCCTAGCCAATGAGCTGTGTGGAGTTCTATGCTAGCCAATCAGCTGTGAGTATCACCGCTGCCTCCAGAGCAGCTTTGTCTCAGCCAGTGAGAGGGAGATTGATACTTTATTGTACCTGCCTCTGATGGATTACAACTAAATATGAATTTTATGCTAATTTAGCTTGGATTTTCAGGTGCCTGAAAACTGAATACATTTTGCAAACTTTAAGGTAAGTTTATTGATGTTTATTTTGTATTTTTATTTCATGCAACACATATTTTCATACACTACTGATTCTCCTCTATCAGATGCATGCATAATCCATGAAACTTCCATATATCTTTAAGAGTATTGGTGACAAATGCGGAGAGGATTGCGTGTTGGTGGTCTGTGTGGCAACAGGATCCATACACGGAAGTCAATCTTGGTCTACTGAAACTGGTCACAAACTGTAAACACATGTTGCACCTCCTTGCAAGCAATTAGACATATTAACAAGTACTTTATCAAGTGAATAATATTAAAAAATGCATTTTTATTTATTTACAATAAAATCTTACACGTCTGTAGTTTTATCTGTCAAAGAGACGTCCATTAAAAGGTATATGCAAGTGAGATTTTTTGTAAAAGTGTACCTTGTCCATGTGAGCATGCTCAGCTTAGCAGCCAATCAGCAATGCTGCATGCAGCCAGCTAGAGGAGTCTGCTACACTGGGTCCTTAAAAGAACCATAAATCGACAAGTAAAAATGCTTGAGCTGTTACACAGTTGTTCTTTAGACATACACCCTCTCCTTGATAAATTCTGACAAATTATAATTGTACTGAAAACAAACATTTCAGCTTCTTCTTCCAATTCAAATTTGTCTTTTAGATCAAAGTTATTTATGCTCGATTTATGGTCCTGCAATGACCTGCAACATTTTCTGTTCATGTGTCTCTGTGTGAGAGAGTGCATGCAATTCACAGGTGCTGGGAGACATCACAGGGGCAAGTCACTGGGGCTAGGGGCATGAGGGGGCAAATAACTGGGGCTGGAGGGGTTCACAAAGGGCAGTTCACTGGGGCTGGGGAAGGTGATGGGGCAAATCACTGGGGCTGGGGGAAGTATCACCTGGGGTGTAGATAAAACAATCAGTGAATGAAGGGACACAGACCTTGTTCTGGTTGTTACAGAAATCTAAAGGAAAGCTGCAGCTCAATTCACAGGCCAAAAAGAAACAATGTATTAGTTGTGCTAATTTTTGTTTGGATTTTCAGGCGGCGTCAACATTAATAGAAAACAGTTTGCAAATGCAAGAAATTCAGCAAACTTTAGGGTAAGAGTTTAAAATGTTTATTTTGGTATTTTTTTCATACACTACTAATTCTCCTCTATCAGATGTATTCATAATCCAGCTCATTTGCATATATCTTTCAAAACAGACTGATATCAATAGTAAATTATTGGAAACAATTTGCTAATTATCCTCTAGAGCTTTTGTTGTATGGCCTTCAGTGAAACACATTGTAAAACTGAGCGTGGACCTAAGAGATGATCTTATCATATTTGAATTGGACTTGGAGTCTTTAAGGGATCCTAAAAAGGTAAAACAAGTCATAGGCCTTCAAAAATATAAGTGACACACAACAAGATTAAACCCTTATTAGTCCAATTACATAAAATTTTGAAAAAGTACAAGTGTTTTCACTTCCTCTCTGCTCACTTCTAGGGAGATGGCATATTGGCCCCTTCCCATCCCTGGAGTACAGCCCCTCAGAGTGTGCGACTGTATGAGGGTGGGGGCAGCAGGCTGTGAAAATCCATATTGTAGTTTCATGTGCACACTGCAGTGTCAGTGTGCAACTATTAGCCCACCAGGACACACAGATCAATGGTTCTCAGCAGCCCGTTGTAGGACCAGTGCTGCTTCCGGAGACCTTATCTGCAGGTCCTCGTGGACGGGGAGAGACAAAGACTTTAAGTAAACCTTTACCAATAGTTATAGATGGATTATAGAAGAACTTATCTGCTGTTAAACTGTAATCTATCCAAATCAGTGCAAGACAAGATGAAGATTCAGCAAATCCCATGTAGCATCACACTAATAAACATCTACTAGCCGGGCCCCATAAGCATTGGATGGTGCCCATCTGGTCCCCAGACCAAAAGATGTGGAGAACCACTGACCATACAATAGAAGGAAACCTTGGGAAATTCTGCAAATGCTGGAAGATCACTTTTAAATTACCTTAGAGCAATTTCCCACAATTTTACAATAGAGGTAATCACATTTAAATTATTTTTACATTTTATACTTTGATGTTATTTTTTGAAAAATAAAATAATTTTATTTCTAATGTGATAACTCCTGTAATGATTAAAACAGACTATTTTACATTGCAGAACAGAAAATGAGATAGCTACAAATATTAAAGGGACACAAAACTAAGAGCCATGCATCTCTAACATTATCTGCACTATTGAGAGTCATAGATCTCCTTGGAAAATATATATATACAAAAAGTGAGAATGGATATCACTTAATCATGTGCCCTATGAGATGGTGCCAACTAAGGTGCAGTCTCTCAAGAAATCTGAATCGTATCAGACTGTACCAGCCCCCATTGGCACGATAGAACCGAAATACTAAGCAAACCGAAAAGCATGCACCCCCCAATTATAGGTTTCAGTCATAACTCATTATTGTCATTAGGAAGCTACAGATCTCCGTAGGCGCAGAGATGGTGACCAAGTGGTTGGCCCCTTGCTCAATCTGTCTTGGGGACACCCAAAGAGATCTGTGATCACAAAAACGTTAAGAGATGCACACCAGGGGACGGACATTACTCAGTTGTGTGTTCTGTGGAGATAAATATACCTGTACCATACTGGCCAAAAGTATTATGGAGTGATAATTAGCAGGTAATTAGTGCAGGGTTGAATTGTGAAACAAATCGGAAAACTGAGAGTATTTGGACACGTCTAAAACTGGTTAGAAAACCTGCTTATCTGGCAGTCATTTCAGGATCTTTCTAAACCCATAAATAATAGTGTCTTCTAATTACCCAACTCAAACTCGTCCACTTTTAACCAGATCCGCCTGGCACCGGCTTTACAAACTGACTTGGGATTCAAAAACAGGTTCAATTCAGAACTGACACCGCAACGGTTCCAGTTATTGCAAAAACTGCCTTAACTCATATTCAAAGTTTAAATGATCTTTACAGGACTTTCTTCTCTCAATATCTAGGGCCATTAACTAAGTTGGGTGATAAAGAAGAAGTTGGACTAATGATAGTCACAGAAAGGTTTCATTGTTAAGGTCTTTGTCACTATACATATTTATAACATCTGGAGATGCTCCTCTTCCTTATCAATTTCCACTGTAAGAGGGTACGGATTGCACTAGATAAAGAGAGTATTATTATTAGTATTGTTTATTTGTAACGAGCCAACAAATTCCGTAGCCCTATACAAAGGTTACGTACAAGGGAAAAACAATATTCGTACATGGCAAAACATGTAGGGCCGTGTCTTTGAGGATAAGATCAGATGTATATTGTGCTGGTTTCCAAAGCACCTTACAATATTGAAAACACACAAACTTACATTTTAAAGGGGTTGACAGACAGATGCATTGCCCATATTAGGGCTGAATGTGATATGTTTCTTTACATACAGTGCCTTTCAAAAAGTATTCACCCCCCTTGACTTTTTACCGATTTTGTTACATTACAGCCTTAAGCTCAATGTTTTGTTAATCTGAATTTTATGTGATGGATCAGAACACAATAGTCTAATTTGGTGAAGTGAAATGAGAAAAATATATACATAAAACATTTTTTTAGAAATAGAAAACAGTAAATTGGCATGTGCGTATGTATTCACCCCCTTCGTTATGAAGCCCATAAAAAGCTCTGGTGCAACCAATTACCTTCAGAAGTCACATAATTAGTGAAATGATGTGCAATCTAAGTGTCACATGATCTGTCATTACATATACACACACACCTTTTTTTGAAAGGCCTCAGAGGCTGCAACACCTAAGCAAGAGGCAAAACTAACCAAACACTGCCATGAAGACCAAGGAACTCTCCAAACAAGTAAGGGACAATGTTGTTGAGA
The DNA here is from genome assembly GCA_027410445.1 of Discoglossus pictus. Classification (NCBI taxonomy): domain Eukaryota; kingdom Metazoa; phylum Chordata; class Amphibia; order Anura; family Alytidae; genus Discoglossus; species Discoglossus pictus. Next base: position 18,545,340 of record CM050175.1, read on the forward strand.
AGTACAAGTCAGGGTTAGGTTATAAAAAAATATCCAAACCTTTGATGATCCCCAGGAGCACCATCAAATCTATCATAACCAAATGGAAAGAACATGGCACAACAGCAAACCTGCTAAGAGAGCCCACCAAAACTCACAGACCGGGCAAGGAGGGCATTAATCAGAGAGACAGCACAGAGACCTAAGGTAACCCTGGAGGAGCTGCAGAGTTCCACAGCAGAGACTGGAGTATCTGTACATAGGACGACAATAAGCCGTACGCTCCATAGAGTTGGGCTTTATGGCAGAGTGGCCAGAAGAAAGCCATTACTTTGTGAAAAGGCATGTGGGAGACTCCCAAAATGTATGGAGGAAGGTGCTCTGGTCTGATAAGACTAAAATTTAACTTTTTGTCCATCAAAGAAAACGCTATGTCTGGCGCAAACCCAACACATCACATCACCCAAAGAGCACCATCACATGGTGGTGGCAGCATCATGCTGTGGGGATGTTTTTCAGCAGCCGGGACTGGGAAACTGGTCAGAGTTCAGGGAAAGATGGATGGTGCTAAATACAGGGATATTCTTGAGCAAAACCTGTACCACTCTGCATGATTTGAGGCTAGGACGGAGGTTCACCTTCCAGCAGGACAATGACCCCAAACACACTGCTAAAGCAACACTTGGGTGGTTTAAGGGGAAACATGTACATGTGTTGGAATGGCCTAGTCACAGCAGTGCTGTTCACAAGCGCAAACCATCCAACTTGAAGGAGCTGGAGCAGTTTTGCAAGGAGGAATGGGCAAAAATCCCAGTGGTAAGATGTGGCAAGCTCATAGAGACTTATCCAAAGCAACTTGGAGCTGTGATTGCCGCAAAAGGTGACTCTACAAAGTATTGACTTTAGGGGGTGAATAGTTATGCACATTGACTTTTTCTGTTATTCTGTCCAATTTGTTGTTTGCTTCACAATAAAAAAAAAAAACATCTTTGGGCATGTTCTGTAAATTAAATGATGCAAATCCTCAAATAATCCATGATAATTCCAGGTTGTGAGGCAACAAAACACAAAAAATGCCAAGTAGGGGTTAATACTTTTGCAAGGCACTGTAGAAGTGTTTTTAGTGAGTTTTTTTAAGGATTTGAGGCAGGGTAATAGTCTGGTGGAGCGAGGCAAAGAGTCCCATAGATTAGGAGCAGAATCCCCAAAACTACTGAAGGTGGAGTAAGGTGATGAGAGGTGGATAGAAGAAGGTCATTAGCAGAGCTAAGAGGGCAGTTGGCAGAGTATTAGGAGATGAGAGCAGTTATATAAGGGGGTGCACTGTTGTGGAGAGTGTTATATGTTAGGGTCATGATTTCAAATGTTATCCTGGATACTACGGGAAGCCAGTGGAGTGATAGACAGAGAGGAGTTGCAGACATGGAGTGTTGAGTGTAGTAGATTAGTCTAGTGGAGGAATTCATTATGGATAGGAATGGAGACAGACGGGTGATGAGAAGGCCAGCAAGGAGAGAGTTGTAGTAGTTGAGGCAAGATATGATGAGAGTGGATTTGAATTTTAATGGTGTCTTGTGTAAGATAGGGACGTATTTTGGGGAGGTCTTTTAGGTGATTGATTGTATGTGAGGAATGAAAGAGGGCAGTGTACCGTAGAAACCCAAGACAACAGGCCTGAAAGGTGGGAGTGATGAGGTCAACAGTGAGAGATATTTGAGGAATTAAAGCTGTAGTAGAGGGATGGGGGTGGGGGGATTAAGAGCCAAGTCTTTGACATGCTGAGTTCGAATTGACGGGCGGTCATCCAGGAGGATATGGTTGAGATACAGCTGGCAACTTGTGCTAGAAGACAGTGATAAATTTGGTGCCGAGAGGTAGAGCTGCGTGTCACCCGTTTATGGATTAATACTGAATCCCCAAAGAGTATACACTGTCATCACATAGAATAGTTGTCGTATTGCGAGTTTGTCTGTCACGCCATGTTAAAAGATACATGGTTATGCTCATTGCGGGGCTCGCAATGAGCCCCGTAAGCAAACATCGAGAGGGCCACACAACTTTGCTGCATTGCAGGCCTTGTAAAATAGTACCCTTTCAGGGTCCTGCTAAGGGTCCTCTGTCCTGTCATAGCTCTATTTTGCCCGAGGACGCTCCATCGATAGAGGATGAAAAGCGATTGAAGGCGCCAATGGCGATGCACGCGATCAGCGACGTAGGACTTTGGCGCTGATCGCAAGGCAACACTTTGAAAAAATTATGAATTTAACTGACGATTTTTTCTCAAGCACGTAACTCAAAAGACCGCCAAAATAAAAACAAAAATTAAAAAATAAATTAAAAACCTTACAAAGAGCTCAGGGGGACAGCCAGGGAGCCTGCGAGTGAGGTTGCAAGCTAATTTGAGCCCTATTTGCCAAGATTGGAAATCGGCAAAGCAAGAAATTTATTTAAATGCTTTCAAAAATTATCAACGGCGATCAGCGCAAGGCACACAAGACTAAAAAATGATCGATAAAGAGACACAGGGGTGAGAGAGAGGGGGAAAGAGACACATAGGAAGGAAATAAGGGGGGGGGGTAGAGCAGGGGGAGAGAGAGGGGGGGTAACAGACACAGGGGTCAGAGAGTGGGGAGAGGCTCGGAATAAGCACCAAAGGCACTCATTGCAAGGCCCGCAAGTTAGAGGGGGGAGAACTTTGCATTGTGTGGCAAACAGCATTGCCAGGCTTCAAATGTTATTGCCGTCATTTTTGACGGGCAAGTCGCTAGTGTATGTATGTATATATATAATTGGTCACACTTTACACATGGTCTTTCCATGCTATTTGTTAAGAGTTCCTCTAAGGACAGTAGTACAATACAAGCCACAGTCCATGGTGCTGAAGGCATTATTCCATCGCTGTGGTCTATTGAGCAGTAATTGTATGTGTTCTTGCTTTTTATTAGATTAAAACAATTAGATTCTTTGTTTCAGTTCGAAAACAAACCAAGTGAAATAAAAAAATGAAATAAAAAAAAAGTGTAATTCTGTAGTGGTACGGTACTGTGGGAGCGAACAACAATTTATCATATTAGAGTTTTTGAAGCAATAACAACCAACTACATTGATCTGTGTTCCAGTTCTATAATAAATATAACCCGCGAACATGAAAAAATTAAAAACACAATAAATACACACACCACATACATAAAAAGCTTGCCTACAGCAAGAGGGAGCATCCAGGACCTCAAAAAAGCAACTTAAACCTTTATTTCACTAGAAATAAAAGAGTTTAGACACTCAAAAATTCTCTAAGCGACAGAAAAAATGGCCGCCGAACAAAACGAAAACGAGGCTACAGCACTCTAAACACGCAAAACACCACAAGAAACTCGCAAAACACCACAAAACACCTACGGATTAATATCCTGAAGAGCTAACAATCTGTTTGAATTTTACTGCAGCAGAAAATGTACAGTTGGACTGTTGATCACCTGAGGAGAAAGAGTCAGCAATGTGCCAAGTGTGCAGTGTAAATAGGCTGCGTGTGCGAGGCCAAACCGTTTGTTTAGGCGGGTAAAGCGCCATTTTAGAATCGTAATGTTATTAAAAAAAGCCGCCATCTTCCAACACTAACTTGCAACTATGTGTTACTTGGCTCGCGAGCATTTTCCGTCCGTTGTAATGGTATATTTTGTATCTCCTACGTTCCTGGCTAACGGCGATTTGCGTGCTTCGGTCTCCTTTAGCCTCATTTTCATTTTTTTCGGCCGCCATTTTTTCTCTTGCTTAGCCGATTTTCGAGAGCCGAAACTCTGCAAATTCGGCTTCAATAAACGTGCAACCTCGCTCCCATGCGTCCCGTGCGTTGTGTGTGTTTTTTTTTTCCGATTTTCGCGGGACGGACGTTAAATTCGTATATTTTCCAAGGTCAGTATTTTTTGCTCCAGAGATTCCGAGGTCGGAATTTTTTTTTATAAGTCCTGCGTTCCTCAACTGCTTGCAGGATAAGTCCTGCGTGCTTCAATGTCTCAACTGCTCGCCTCGCTTTGAGAGGCTCGCAGGGCGATGAGCGCCTTTGGAGCTCATCGCCTAAGTGCTCCAAGCTCAGAAGGCTTCTATGCGTCGCTTTGCGAGGCTCGTAAGCGTGACGACAACTCGCAGTTTGACAATTATAATATGTGATTTAGTTGGAAAAAAATATACATAGTTTAAAACCAAGTATTTGATAATGAACAGTTCCCACACTTTCAGTGTTTAAACTATGTGCTTATCATGTGTAACCTGCTTTATTCCAATAAATAATAAATAAACAGCGATATTGGGATTGTATGTGGCTATCTTTTTGAAAGTTTACATTTATTCTGGAAAGCACTGACTGAAACTTGCAGGGTCTTGTTTGAACCTTATGTTAATTTCTCAATGTTCGTTGCTATTTATGTTGGAAGCTGCAATATTTGCAGATTCAGTTTTGTTTTACCTGGCACGGCTTCTCAACACTGACACCCTAAGGAGAAAGAAGACTCTGGCTTACTGACTTAGTGACACAGCAGCGGTTCCAAAATAGTATAATTTAAAACAAGAATGACAAATACTTTACTGGCAAAATGTTATTTTAAAAAAATGAAGAGCTCTTCATGGTGTGAAAAAGCACAAGAGTGTATGCTAAAATTATCTATATATTTTTTTAATTACACTAATAACAGCTAAAAATATCTTTTGTTTTAAATATTTGTTTACATACAGTCTATTCTGCCCGCTGGCTGTTGCATGAGTAATTAGCACAGGGCAGAGTACATCTTGAGGATCTATGGGTGGTGGCTGTGATTGATATGCACGGTTTCCTGTTTTAGGTGAGTACCAGTATTCCACGCCTGACAAGATAGATGTTGTAAGGGTTAGATTTCTATCCCTTGGGATCACTGCATGGAGTAACACCCCACCCTGCCCTAGTCTGCATAGTTTGTATTTCAAAAATGTAAAAATGTTTCAACATGCTTTTAGGAGATTTTTATAGTGATGTGGTCTGAATTGTGCTCAACTAAGTGTCCCTTTAATGTATTTAATTGTAATTATTCTTTAGTGCAGACAATCCTCCTTCCTGTCGCAACTAAAAAAAATGATATTTTTATACATCCATTTGAAACCAGTATAAATAAATAAAGATGGCCACATATCGACTGAAGCATCTGTGCCTTCAAGGTCTCTTCCCATCAGAGGAAGCAGATCATCGGAAATGAGCAAGGTAGCTCCCACTGTAGCACAGCTGCACATGATATTTAATACATTAAAGATTGTGTTATCTTCTGGTTTTCTAAACACATTTTTTCCATAATCATGCACAGTTTATTCTCCAAGGATTGTTGTAGTCTTGAATATACTTTTGTAGGTTTTTAGGATATGTTAAGGTCCTAAATGCCGTCCTAGACAATCCCCTCTTGCAGAATGTATCCAACAAGTGAAGTTATCAGCTCACTTGTTTCTCTGTTCAATTATTATTCATGGTTTTCAACACAAGATAAAAAGGTTTGGCCTATAGTATCCCTTTAAGCGCTTTCAAACACTTGCAGCAGTAAAACCTATAATGACTTGTTTATTTTGGCTCCCCTTTGTCTCGGTTGGCACGGGATAGATTTCTGTTGGCTCCAAGTCTGGTTTCCGTGCAGGAGTTTCCTTATAGAAAAAATAATAATGCACCTTCAGAAAGATAGAGAATAGGAAGAAGATTCCACTCAGGTATCCACCAGTTGGTGGTTCCCCATGGTCAGTAAGCCATATCCTTCTTGTGGTTTGTAATCTTACTTTCAGTGTCCTATCACAGCACAAATAACCACAACAAACCCCACATTTACACTTGCTGGATACATTTGGGTTACCTGTATTTGTGTACATATAAAGGAGTAGCCAGGTGGGTATATAGTTGGGCAATGTTGGTCTATGTGTTATTTGGGCGGCACTTATAGTTAGGTAGGTGGAGCGTCTGCCTAAATTGGGCTGGAGGAGAACACAATAGTATAAAAGAGAATTGTAAGCACAGACAGATGGAATAGTTAAAGGCATATCTAGGTTTCCTGGAATATGACTGCATCTGATAGAGGAGAATCAGTAGCGTATGAAAACATTTTTTTTTGCATGAAAACATTGCAAAATAAACATTAACAAACTCACCATGATGTTGGCTAAATCTCTTGAGTTTGCAAGCAGCAGCTTCTTTGAGTTAACACCCCTGAAAATCCCTGCTAAGATTAGCAAAAAATTCCTAATTTGTTTTGGCCAATCACAGGCAGCTAATACATTTTAATACAATGTAACGATCAATGATGGCAGTTTGTACAAGAAGGAATCATGGAATGCGTAGTCACCCTGTAGGAGAAAGTAGGATTCAGATATGGGTCTCTGCATTAAGCCGCTGCTTGCTTGAAGGTTAGTAAAGGGTTAAGATCATACCCAAATGCAGTGTTTCTATTGGTAGGTACACTGTGCCTATCTAAGCAGCTCTGGGGGTGTGGGAAACTAGATTTCTTTGTATAGACTCAATGTAATGTGTCTGATATAAGCGGCAGGTGTTCGATAAGAGAAAGGGAAAGATAGGAAACTTAGATATACCTTTAAGTTAAAGAGCTTGAACGTACAAAAGCAGGAGAAATAAGAGGAACCAGTATCCTAAAGTATGAATACTTTAGGACATGCCCTAAATCTGCCCCATAAGGAAGTCCTATCCAAATGTTTCCTCCATTCTCTGCAAATTGTATTTTACAGTAAGAATCCCATAATACATTTTTAGCCAATCACAGGTGTTTATAGAGGAAAAAAAGCATCCTGGGATATTAGCAATGATTGGCTGAGAAGAGACAATGGGTTCACTCTGTAAATGATAACTGGCAGGGAGAAGAAACATTTGGGCTAGCTGTACAAAAGGGACATACCCATCTACTCCACAGAACAGACGGCAGGAAGAGGTGCCAAGGATTTAAGAAAGGACTGCTTAGCCTACAAGCCCTCTAGAGGTGGTATCATGCCAGATTTTCCTGATCTTGTGTACAAGTATACGTTGGTCAATCATTGGATCTACGTAGCCATGTTCACACAGGAATATTATGAAAATCGGATATGGCTTGAGTCTTTGAGCACTGCCATATCTAATAGTTTGGAGCTTTTCCTTTCACTCTTCGTTGTTCAATTACATAGTGTACATAGTGGACATACATATCTAAAGCACAGGAACCAGACAAGATGTTTTCTAGGAGCTTGGAAGGAAGCCCTTCATAAAGATGCATCATACTTTGGAAAAATATTTAGGATCCAACAGTCATGGCCTTTTTTTTCATTAGGCGGACTAGGCAGCCGCCTAAGGGCACTTCCCTGTAAAGGGCGCCTCATTTTCTACTTAAAAATGTTCCTTGGGTTTAAAAAAAAAAAAGAAAATATGGCAATTTGAAGACTCGCCACTAGGGGCTGATTGCCTGGAACTAGAGCGTTACAAGAGGGAGGAAGGTGTGTTGAGGCACATACACATGTGTGTAGAAAGCATTGAAAGCTTAGTATGTGTGGAGGAGCCTCACCAATGTGCTCATAAAGGGTGGCTATGAAACTTATGCATGGAGATATAAATCCAGACCTGCCACAAGTAGCGATTTTAGGAGCCTGTGCTACCGGGAAGTTTGTACCCCTGTACATGCATACACACATATATGTATATATACACACATATATGGTAAGCTTATTTCATGTGCATGCCTCTTTCTTCCTTGGCTTCTTAAATTCAGTGTCTGAACAGCTCACATATAAATATAACCTAAGCAAATTCCCCTCCGATCACCTTTCTTTAACAGCTGTGATGCCTATACCATTCCCACTCTAGGTCTGTATCCTATCTCAGACATCTTTACAGTCTTCGTATATATAGCTCAATTGCAAATTCCTCTACTTAAAGCACCACTGCAGTTAAGGAAGAGAGACACTTGTTTGTGAAGTATGTAACACACCAACAAGATCAGTAGCTGTGTAAGCCAGGGGCAGAAAGCATTTTTTGGTTTACAGAATCTGACCCTCTTTATGAGTATAGTCTTTAGACCAAAGCTCCCACCTTGAGACCCTCCCCTACACACCAGGTGACAGTATAGGATTGCTGATAGTGCTGCCGGACTATTACTGTGGGATTGAGTAGGGATTAGCACTAAACTACTGTCCTTTAATATTAAATGCACACTGAATTAAATCTTCCAGAACACTCTGTATTTCTTCATGTGAATTACACTAAATTACCACTCAAAAAAACTGCACTTGTTTGTGAAGTCTGTAACAATAGCAACGGTACTGTACGGTGGAGGCTTCTATCGCTGTTTTGCCCACCATATTATAAAAATGATTGTTGTGGTGAACTATCTACTTATATGGTCCCCAACACAGGCTGAGATCCCGCTCCATGCTGATGATAGCCAGTAAGCTTGAAACAGCTGTAAGTGTATAGGATTCCTAGCTTGTGTATAATCCATCCTTGTCTTTGCATAAAAGCTGTGTAATGCAGCGGGCATAAGCTTAAAGGAAGCCATGTTTGAATGATTTACGGATTGAAGAGCAAGGCATTTGTGGGCACATTTGCATGTCCCTGCTCGGCTTCCCAGAATGCAGTGTAATAAACTATATTTCTCGGAATTCTGAGCTGAAAGCAGGTTTTTCTTAACTTGTTTTAGACATTCAAATGTAAACACAGATGTACTATATATATATATATATATATATATATATATATATATATATATATATATATATACACACATATACATACACACACATACATATACACACACACAGAGGAAGGTGATGAAGAGTTAGAAGAGAGAGGTGATGAGGAGTTAGAAGAGAGAGGTGATGAGGAGTTAGAAGAGAGAGGTGATGAGGAGTTAGAAGAGAGAGGTGATGAGGAGTTAGAAGAGAGAGGTGATGAGGAGTTAGAAGAGAGAGGTGATGAGGAGTTAGAAGAGAGAGGTGATGAAGAGTTAGAAGAGAGAGGTGATGAAGAGTTAGAAGAGAGAGGTGATGAGGAGTTAGAAGAGAGAGGTGATGAGGAGTTAGAAGAGAGAGGTGATGAGGAGTTAGAAGAGAGAGGTGATGAGGAGTTAGAAGAGAGAGGTGATGAGGAGTTAGAAGAGAGAGGTGATGAGGAGTTAGAAGAGAGAGGTGATGAGGAGTTAGAAGAGAGAGGTGATGAGGAGTTAGAAGAGAGAGGTGATGAGGAGTTAGAAGAGAGAGGTGATGAGGAGTTAGAAGAGAGAGGTGATGAGGAGTTAGAAGAGAGAGGTGATGAGGAGTTAGAAGAGAGAGGTGATGAGGAGTTAGAAGAGAGAGGTGATGAGGAGTTAGAAGAGAGAGGTGATGAGGAGTTAGAAGAGAGAGGTGATGAGGAGTTAGAAGAGAGAGGTGATGAGGAGTTAGAAGAGAGAGGTGATGAGGAGTTAGAAGAGAGAGGTGATGAGGAGTTAGAAGAGCGAGGTGATGAGGAGTTAGAAGAGCGAGGTGATGAGGAGTTAGAAGAGCGAGGTGATGAGGAGTTAGAAGAGCAAGGTGATGAGGAGTTAGAAGAGCAAGGTGATGAGGAGTTAGAAGAGCAAGGTGATGAGGAGTTAGAAGAGCGAGGTGATGAGGAGTTAGAAGAGCGAGGTGATGAGGAGTTAGAAGAGCAAGGTGATGAGGAGTTAGAAGAGCGAGGTGATGAGGAGTTAGAAGAGCGAGGTGATGAGGAGTTAGAAGAGCGAGGTGATGAGGAGTTAGAAGAGCGAGGTGATGAGGAGTTAGAAGAGCGAGGTGATGAGGAGTTAGAAGAGCGAGGTGATGAGGAGTTAGAAGAGCGAGGTGATGAGGAGTTAGAAGAGCGAGGTGATGAGGAGTTAGAAGAGCGAGGTGATGAGGAGTTAGAAGAGCGAGGTGATGAGGAGTTAGAAGAGCGAGGTGATGAGGAGTTAGAAGAGCGAGGTGATGAGGAGTTAGAAGAGCGAGGTGATGAGGAGTTAGAAGAGCGAGGTGATGAGGAGTTAGAAGAGCGAGGTGATGAGGAGTTAGAAGAGCGAGGTGATGAGGAGTTAGAAGAGAGAGGTGATGAGGAGTTAGAAGAGAGAGGTGATGAGGAGTTAGAAGAGAGAGGTGATGAGGAGGATGAAGAGAGAGGTGATGAGGAGGAGGAAGAGAGAGGTGATGAGGAGGAGGCAGAGAGAGATGACAGAGAAGAAGAGCGAGATGACAGAGAGGAAGAGCGAGATGACAGAGAGGAAGAGCGAGATGACTGAGAGGAAGAGAGAGATGACACAGAGAGACACAGAGAGATGATACATTTCTTCCCATCATACAACCAGTTCTCTTGCCACAAACTCCCCTAACGAGCTCTCAGCACCTTATGTTCATTTACATTCTTTAGATAAACTATAAAATATGTGTAATTTATCTGGGCGCTGGAGGAATATGGCATGCCTCACTGTGGTGATAACGTGGCGGGATTATACAATGTTCCCTCTTCAAGAACAGCTCAAATCCCTTGAGATTAAGCAGCCACTTCATTGAACATATTTAGAAGGTGTCTGTAACATCCAGTAAAGTGATTGTGGAACGGAGGGGTTTCTACGGAGTGTACAATTAGGAAGTTAGTAACCTGCTAATTATGACACACAGGAATTAGTGAACATCCTACAATTTATTGCATTTTTTAGATAATAGCTAAATATTAAAGGAGGAAAATATGTAAAGATGCAATACAAAGTAACTAAAGAAAATAGGATGTATCGTAATTATTTGGAAGTTCCCTAATTTTTAGCCAAGATCCACCAGTCACAAGAGAGACCGAGAATAGGGGAAAGACACGAATAAAAGAGGAGAGAGACAAAGGGGGAAGACAGGGATGAAGGGAGGATAGAGACACAATGGGAGGATAGAGACTCAATGGGAGGATAGAGACACAATGGGAGGATAGAGACTCAATGGGAGGATAGAGACTCAATGGGAGGATAGAGACACAATGGGAGGATAGAGACACAATGGGAGGATAGAGACTCAATGGGAGGATAGAGACTCAATGGGAGGATAGAGACACAATGGGAGGATAGAGACACAATGGGAGGATAGAGACACAATGGGAGGATAGAGACACAATGGGAGGATAGAGACACAATGGGAGGATAGAGACACAATGGGAGGATAGAGACTCAATGGGAGGATAGAGACTCAATGGGAGGATAGAGACTCAATGGGAGGATAGAGACACAATGGGAGGATAGAGACACAATGGGAGGATAGAGACACAATGGGAGGATAGAGACACAATGGGAGGATAGAGACACAATGGGAGGATAGAGACACAATGGGAGGATAGAGACACAATGGGAGGATAGAGACACAATGGGAGGATAGAGACACAATGGGAGGATAGAGACACAATGGGAGGATAGAGACACAATGGGAGGATAGAGACAATGGGAGGATAGAGACAATGGGATGGAGACTGGAATATTGGAAGGAGAGAGACGATGGGGGAAGACGAGGCGAGAGAGACATATTATATACTATGTTATTTTCCAGTAGCAAAATGACAACTAGACTTTTTTCAACATAATAATTACCCTTTATTTGTAACGCGCTAACATACAGCCTTATTAAATTGCGAAGCGGCCAATTGAATAGGGCTCTATATAAGCACAGAGGAAATATCCTTTTACAGAAGTTTTTAGTTAGTGAAGACCTTGCTTTTGGATAGAAGTTCGCCAACTGAAAACTTCTGTAAAAATATATGCTCTGTGCTTATATAGAGCCCTATTCAATTGGCCGATTCGCAATTTAATAAGGCTGATATTCTGTAACGCTATTCAAGGGTTAAGTACAAGGCAAAAACAAACTTAAATTGCTAAAGATTGTGGGGCCCGGTTTGAGAGTAAAATCTAGCTTGCATAGAGCTTATTTCCACAGCACGGAAACACACAAACTTACATAGAAGATTACTTTACTACACACAACGTTCATATCAAATCCAAGCAAAGACATAATTCAATGTAGGTTTCTGTCTTCCACACTCTCTGTTGGCTTGGAGACTGAGTGGATGTGTTCCGATTATTTTTATTATTTACTTGAACATAGATTTGTTTTTATGCCTATGGATCACACAGCCGTGGATTTTGTTATTTTGTTACATACTTAACAAATGCAAAAGTTTTTTTTCCCTCTAGAAAAGAAAGCAAGAAAAGCTTGAATTTAAGATAACATGATTTGGTTCAATCACTGATTGAGCTGCAGCTCAATTAGCACTTTCTGTCCTAGATTGGAAATGTAGAGTTATGCAAGGGTTTATGGGAGCCACAGACTTTGCAAAGCTCTCTTCCCTCAGTAGAAATGCAGGGGTTAACTCTCCTGCTCAGTTAACCAACTGCACCTTGGCAGCCCTGAGTATATGAGGGCTGCTTAAAGACTGATTGTCTGCAGTTTGCCTGACCTGGAGGGAGTCACACACAGTGAGATAGAAGCCTGCAGCTTGTGGCCGCCTGGATCAGAGTGGAGTCCTGGAAATCTGAAGAAACTAGGCCAGTGGTTTTTAACAAAAAAAACTTTTGGACTGTTGGTTTTTCTCCATCCAGCTGGATGAGACCTGGTTAGTGATGAAACTGTATATTGGGTGGAGGTAATGCTTCAGTGGAAGCTAGGCCTGGTATTTTCTCTGATTAGTTCTTTTTTTTTGCATCACTGGCTAAATTCCCAAAAAAAATTGGAAAAGCATGCACAGCCTCTTGTATTGGGTTCCTCCATCAAAGGGCCTGAAAAATGGACACCACCCAAGAGGAGACTGGTAACTTTTCACAATATTTATGGTGTATGTATGTGTATATTTATATATATATATATATATATATATATATATATATATATATATATAGCTGTGAGTGTCCAGTAATCCAGATGAATAATCAGAGTATTGCAGTATATATCGATACTTTTGTTATTGGACAAACATGTTCAGAAATATAAGACTAGCTTTAGAGAGCTTCCTCACTTTCTCAAGTCTGGGGCAACACGGATATAAGATTTCCTAAATGAAATACAGGCTTTTTTAAATAGCAAAAAAAAAACAAAGAATGTTCTATTCGGTCAGCTATGAAGTTGTAAATATTATAACATAGGGTAATAGGATACCATAAAGCTGTGGGGAGGACTAGAAGCAGGTCAGAGAGAAACCTTATATAAAGGAATATAGAAGGTTATAAGAAGTTAAGATAATGCAATAAAAATTCCATATTTAAATTAATTCCCGTATTTAATGTATTAAAGTGTGCTATCATTTTGATTTTAAATGTCTTTCTTTCTTGTGCATTATTAAAATGACCACTGTTTTGTGAAAAGTGGTGTCCCATTGGGGTACAGTAACTGTCATCTTTGCACAGAAACTCCATCAAAAAGCACAGATTCATTCGTAGATGTAGTTTCTGGCTGGTTTCCCCAATGTAGCATCCACTTTCACATAGAGTATATTACATCATGTAGACCACATTGGATGATGTGCATGTATATTACCCTCTGATGCTAAAGCTCTTGTTGTTATGTATAGCTGTGTCCTCTTTGCAGATGTGTTGACATAATTTGCAGAAATTTTTGTTGCAGGGTTTGGTGCCATTCACTTACAGAAGACTCTGTCTTCTTCACAGCTAACCGAATAGAACAATCTTTTTTTTTTTCTTCTTCTTTTCAAAGAAAGCCTGTAATTCCTGCATTTCATTTGGGAAATCTTATATCAGTGTTGCTCCAGACTTGAGAAAGATGAAGCTCTCAAAAGCTAGTCTTATATTTATGAATATGTTTGTCCAATAAAAAGGGTATTAATATATACTGCAATACTCTGATTATATTTATATATATCAGAGTATTGCAGTATATATGGATACCTTTTTGCTTTATCCTTTATCTGTAGAGCATTAACATTTTCCATAATACTTTGCTTAAAGGCATATCTACGTTTCCTGGATTATGAATGCATCTGATAGAGGAGAATCAGCAGTGCATGCAAACATTTTTTTTGCATGAAAAAATACCAAAATAAACATTTACAAACTAACCCTGATGTTTGCTAAATCTTTTCAGTTTGCAAACTGCATCTTTTGTTCGTTGACTCCCCTGCAAAACCCAGCTAAGATAAAATAATAAAATTAAGAATAAAATTCATAATTCGTTTTGGCCAATCAGGAGAAAGCAGAGGTTAGTTGATACATTTGTATCATATTCAGCGGTTCCTGTGTTTGCAAAGCAGTCTGGGATATGTAGCCTATCTCTATTCTTGTGCTCTGATTAAACTGTGAGCTCAGACTCCACCCATCCATGCGATTCCATTCTGCAGCAAGTACTTCCTATGGTCTCTACCAGAACAGTCAAACTCAAACTACTTGTCAGGCTTTCTATGCATACCTGGTTATGTAAGCTACCTGTGGGTGTTCAAAGCTTGATTTTACTCCCTTGCATTTAACTTTGTAAGTGCACTGAACTTATCTATATAAAATACATATTTTTCTGATAATCACTGCCCGTTTCTTACCAAACATTTGAAACCCAGGAAATGTATATATACACCTTCAACAACAGGAGCTAAATGTTTATTTAGACATTGGTCATATATAAAATTCTTATTCAAAAGTATTTAGAAAAGCAATACTGGTTGTTAAACTTACTCTTAAACATTAATAGTTAAACGTCCAGTTGAGCTGCTTGTCTCCACCCCCCTTATGAGGTCAGCAAAACACTGGAAGGCAGATCGAAATGATCAGACACAAACATGTCAATCTTAATCAAGGTCGCTCCTCCGCCTTGATGACCTTGTAAGGAGTGGGGACAAAAAGCTCAATTAAAACATCTAGCTCTATCAGGGGATTGCTATGGTCCTTTAATTATTTTTTCACCACATTATATATAATATTTGCCCACCTTCTAAAATTTTCTTTACAAAAGTAAGTTTTTTATTGGCATTTGATCAACAACCCACAAGGGAATTAGCAACTGGACAGGCAGGTTCCTGGCATGTATGAAACTTCATACAGCAAATACCACAGTGAACCTGTCCCTTATTTAGTGCAATGACCCCCATATTTTCTCAGAAATAAACATGAATCACC
The DNA here is from genome assembly GCA_027410445.1 of Discoglossus pictus. NCBI lineage: Eukaryota > Metazoa > Chordata > Amphibia > Anura > Alytidae > Discoglossus > Discoglossus pictus. The sequence continues at coordinate 18,560,426 of CM050175.1, forward strand.
ATTTCATCAGATTCATAGAATTTCGGGGGTGTATAACAACTTGGCTCATTTATTCTGTTTAAAAAATGTTTAAAAGTTTATTTTCTATTTTTAAAAGAACATGTTTACAAGCATTTTTTGTATAACTAAACATGATAATGGGCAAAGAATCCTTGGAAACAAAGAAAATCAACACAAACCTTTATATCTTGCAACTTTTATATGAAATTATCCTTTACTGAAAAATGGGGGAAGAGGGGGAAGGGAAAATGGTGGGGGGAGAGAGGGGTGGGGGTGAAGAGGGGGGTGGAAAAGCATGTGAGGAAGGGGAAACGGCTGGGAGGGTGAGGGAAAGAAGGGACTGAGGGTGAGGGAAAGAAGGGACGAGGGTGAGGGAAAGAAGGGACTGAGGGTGAGGGAAAGAAGGGACGAGGGTGGGGGTAAGAAGGGAAAAGGGTGGGGGTAAGAAGGGAAAAGGGTGGGGGTAAGAAGGGAAAAGGGTGGGGGAAAGAAGGGAAAGGGGTGGGGGAAAGAAGGGAAAGGGGTGGGGGAAAGAAGGGAAAGGGGTGGGGAAAAGAAGGGAAAGGGGTGGGGGAAAGAAGGGAAAGGGGTGGGGGAAAGAAGGGAAAGGGGTGGGGGAAAGAAGGAAAAGGGGTGGGGGAAAGAAGGAAAAGGGGTGGGGAAAAGAAGGGAAAGGGGTGGGGGAAAGAAGGGAAAGGGGTGGGGGACAGAAGGGAAAGGGGTGGGGGAAAGAAGGGAAAGGGGTGGGGGAAAGAAGGAAAAGGGGTGGGGGAAAGAAGGGAAAGGGGTGGGGGAAAGAAGGAAAAGGGGTGGGGGAAAGAAGGAAAAGGGGTGGGGGAAAGAAGGAAAAGGGGTGGGGGAAAGAAGGGAAAGGGGTGGGGGAAAGAAGGGAAAGGGGTGGGGGAAAGAAGAGAAAGGGGTGGGGGAAAGAAGGGAAAGGGGTGGGGGAAAGAAGGGAAAGGGGTGGGGGAAAGAAGGGAAAGGGGTGGGGGACAGAAGGAAAGGGGTGGGTAGGCTAGAGGAAAGAAGGGAAAGGGGTGGGGGGTGGGTGGGAAAAGGGTGGGCGAGGAGGGGAAGGTGGGAAAAGGGTGGGGAGAGAGGGGGAAAGAGAAAATGGAGGGGAAAAAAAGGAAGAGAAAAAAAGAAAGAGAGAGAGAGATAGAAGATAGAAAGAAGGAGGGAAGATAAAAGGGTAGAAATAAGATAAGGTAGAGATCCGGAGGGAGAAGATACAATACATATCATACTACGTGGGTCACTGCACTGTAAGACTATACACTGCGGTCAGACCAGTTGGGTATATACATGAATACACACACGCCACTTTGCTAATTACTTCTATTTACTTAAACTAAAAATATTACATATTGCTGAAAGATTTATATGCTGCATAGAAAAAAAAAGCAGCTGGCTATACGATTGCACAATAAATTATTCAGAAGGACTGTTAAGAAGCATCCTGCCATGGTTTGGGTATAATAATGCGATGAGATGAATAAAGAAACTCATTTGTTACTGGTATTTACATCTCAAAAAGTAAAGGTTGTAATGTCTGTTCAACACTGTTTTATATAAATTATAAATATATATATATATATATATATATAGTAATTGCGATTTGTCAGTAACGCTCGCAAAGTTGCGGGTTTGCGCATGTGCGTAGCGTGAGGCCAAAGCCACTCATTGCGAGGCCCGAAGTTGCAGGTTTGCCGAGGCCTGCAATGAGCGGCGAAGCCCACGATGAGCACCAAAGGCGCTCATTGTGAGGTCCGCTAGGTGGAGTGGGGGAAAGGCTTGCAATGAGCTCCAAAGGCGCTCATTGTGAGTCCCGCAATAGGCCTAGGGGGACAGGCAAAGGCTGCAATGGGAGGCAGGGAGCCATTAAGTAACTTCACAACTAATTTGCTATTTAATTGCGGTCCTTTCGCGGCCTCTGAACAGCTTTCGAGTTACGAGCTTGAGAAAAAAAATGCCAGAATTTTTTTTTTCAAGCCCGTAACTCTGATTTAACTGCTGCCATTTTTTTCCAGCCCGTAACTCAGAAGCCGTTGGGAGGCCGCCAGAAGACACCAATTGAATAGGAAATTAGCATTCAACCTCACTTATGGGCACCCCCTGAGGCAGGGAGTCTATAAGTAAGGTTGAAAGCCAATTTGCTATTCAATTGGCATCTTTTGGAGGCCTCCCAACAGCTTCCAAAATACGGGCTTGAAAAAAAATGGCGGCTATTAAAAACGTAAATTTTTGCTAGGCTGGAACTTGGAAGCACTTTGCGGAATTGGGGAAATTGATCATTTTCCCCAAGCTTTCAAAGTTTTCACACCCGTAAATGGCAAAAGGAGCACAGGGAAGGGAGAAGAAGGAAGAAGGAAGGAGGAAGGAGGAAGGAGGAGGAGGAGGAGGAGGAGAGGGGGGAAGAAGAAGACACAAGGGAGGGAGAGAGGGGGGAAGAAGAAGACACAGGGGAGGGAGAGAGGGGGGAAGAAGAAGACACAGAAGAGGGAGAGAGGGGGAGAAGAAGAAGACACAGAAGAGGGAGAGGGGGGGGGAAGAAGAAGACATAGAAGAGGGCGAGGGGGGGGGGGAGAAGAAGACATAGAAGAGGGAGAGAGAGGGGAAGAGACAAAAAGGGGAGGGAGAGAGAGGGAAGAGACAAAGGGGAGGGAAGAAGTGTGTTTGCCCCAAACAAGTGCCTTCTTTCTTGAAGTCCAGTGGTCCATTATTATTATTATTATTATTATTATTATTAATGACTATGATATTGGTTATGCCGATGCTAGGCGGCAAATGAATAATCCCAGATTTCCGGTCCCTTTCCTGGAATGTGTCTACAAGGTCAAAAATAATGTCACTGTTTGCAAAGTTACCTGGAACCAAATTTGTTTTAGGCAGATTGTGTAAACGGAGAAAGCATTTCTGTAACTGTAAGAGGAAATAAGGTTGTATCTGGTGCCAACCCAACCCACATACCTATTGTACTACGTCACAAAGTCTGAGAAAAAGCATTTTTGGGGAAAATGCGGATTATGTCCATATTTTTGGTTTGGTACATAACATTTTTCTTGAACGGAAATGGTGCTTTAAATAGTAAATACTTTAAGTTATATGCAAGTTTGTGGGATATTATGTATTTTAAAAGTATATGGCAGTTTTCTGGATTATGAAGCATCTGATAGAGGAGAATCCGTAGCATAATATTCATAATTTGTTGTGGCCAATCAGAGATTCAGTGTCTGCAACAAACAATGCTGGGATTTGTAGTCTTTTGTTCCCACCACACACCAGCAGCTCAGACATTGCAGCTCTGGATCTCTGTGCTGTGCTGCTGTTGGCTGGAAGGTTTGTATAGGGATAAATAAATAAAACATACTCGAATGCAGTGTTTCTATTGGTTAGTACCAGGTGCCTATGTAAGCACTTCTGGGGGTGTGGAAACCATTTAAAAAAATAGATCTATGGGTAAAGAAGGAATCAATGTAATGCAGAAACTGAATCCCATATACTGCTACAATGCTGTACCTGCCTCTGATTGGCCAATACTTGTTGTGAATTTTATGCTAATTTAGCTTCAGGGGAGTTCCTTCTCAAAATCAATTGCAAGACATTTTGCAAACTTTAGGGTAAGCTTATTAATGTTTATTTTGGGATTTCTTTTTGTTCAAAAAAATATTTCATACACTACTGATTCTCCTCTACTAGATGCTTTCATAATGCAGTAAACTTAGATATGCCTTTAATATAAAGACAGAGAGCACACAGTATCAGTATCTCAGTATCTTGACAGTCATATGAAACAATTTGTGATCATTTATTACTAATAATATAAACATAAAAACTATTAGACCGCCCCAAACGTCCCCCCAGCACAGAGCGTGCCCATAACGTCAGCACCAGATATAGGAACAGAGGAGCGCTACATTACAACTTGCCACAAGAAATAAATCTCAAAGGAACGCCGTCATTGTCAAGTCAAGTGGTTTTTATCAGCTTCTTTTTAACGACCATGAAAAGCTAGCTACACGTTGTACTATCCATTTTTTTCTAAAGTGAATAATTCCGGAGATATTCTGTATAGTTTTTTTCCATTATTGTGTAAATGAGCAAGGCTTGGATGTCAATTATCTGCTTGTTTGTTTCTGGGATAGGAAAAAAAATAATAATAATTTTACGGTTAGATTTCCTCTATCGCCCCTATCACTCTAAGCAGACTAAAATACTGAGCAGCACATTATATATATATATATATATATATATATATATATATATATATATATATATATATATATATAACCTTGCTTATTTAGATGTGTGTGTCCCTTTAAGAATCTCAGGCAGGGAGGGGTCTCCTGTCTGAGAAGTACAAGCTCTGGGTCTGTAACAGACCCTCCGTCACACCCCTTACTCACACAGACACCCTCTGTAACCTGCCTGGCAGCGCACGCTGCAATTATTAGACAGGAAGCTATTCTGGGCCCAGCAGCACACGCAAGTGTCACACGTGTGCAGATACAGGCGGACTGAGCCGGCTCCCAGACATGCAATAAAAATATAATGATAAATACACTTCTTTATAACTGGGAATGTGCAGTAATACAAGGAAAATAAGAGTATTGCAGCGTACAGTGATCCCATTTTTAAACAGATATTTTATTTAGAGCTAAATGTTTGGAGAGATGTTATTTTTACCTTCTCCGATGTATGCCTCTACAAACGAAACAATCTTAGCATTTTCAATGTTTTATCTCCTCTGAATTAAAGGCATAATTTGTAAGATTGAATCTTGCTCCTAACTTAAAGAAGAAGAGTCTCTTGCATGGCCATCACTCTACAAAAAATATTCCCCAGCCTCCGTATAGGCCCTGATATGCGAAACGTGTGTCAGGCTGGTTGCTCTAGCTGAAGTTGTCTCTATGGCATGGGTGGGCAAGTTCGGTTCTGGAGGGCCACATATGCCTGGATTTTAGGATATCCCTGCTGCCCACAGATTGAGTCAATCACTTCTTCAGTCATCCTGATTGACTCAACTGTGCATGGAAAGGATATCTTTAAATCCAGGCTTGTGTGTGGCCCTCCAGGACTGAACTTGCCCACCCCTGCTCTATGGTGATGTCAGATTCTGTAATGTCCAAGACAGCACGTACCTTTACAAATTCAGCTCATACAATTTGATTTTGATATGGGGAAAAGTGATTTATGTTAAAACCGAAATAATATAACCAGCCTGAAACGAGCGTCAGGCTGGGTGCTCTAGCTGAAGTTGCCTCTCTGGTGACGTCAGACTCTGTAGTGTTACAGGCCCTCTCATATTTTATGAGTAACAATATACATACGCTGGTCAGGAGAGTCAGCGACATTATTGGGGTTAATATATAAGACAGTGTTTCAGTCTCCATTACGATATTACTCATGAACACGGATATATTCTGAGAAATATATCAGTTTGCAGTCCTCTGAGGCACGTTCAATTATTTTACTATTTTTTTTTCAGGGATTACTCTAGAATATATTTAATTCAATCTGCCGTTAAGGATATAGGTCTTGCCTTAGCTGATTGATTACCATTTTTGGGGATTGTCTTTGGGTATCTAATCTGGTTGATTTAAGAATTAACAAATTGAGGAATTAAACCAATATAAAAGTATATTTACTAAAGGACATAGCTCTGATGTAGGATTGGCAACCAATTGTGGGATTAGGATACTTTTGCGAACCTCACTATCCAGCATAAAAAGAAGAGACAGCCAATATCTGTAACTAGTGACCTGCCCGTCATAGATGACGGGATCATATGTTATGTTCAATTGTCTGTTCTGTCTCTCTCTGTGCACCCTCTCTCTCTCTGCGCTGCCTCTGTGCACCCTTTCTTTGTGTGTGCGCTCTCTATCTTTGTACCCTCTGCCTCTCTCTGTGCCCTATCCCTGCGCTTTGTGTGCGCTCTGCTTCTATCCTTCTCTAGGCCTTCCTCTCTCCTTCCCTCTGCCTCCTTCCCCTCCCTCTCTGCCTCCATACTCCCCTCCCTGCCTGCCTCCATCCTCCCCTCCCTGCCTGCCTCCATCTTCCCCTCCCTGCCTGCCTCCATCCTCCCCTCCCTGCCTGCCTCCATCCTCCCCTCCCTGCCTGCCTCCTCCCCTCCCTGCCTGCCTCCTCCCCTCCCTGCCTGCCTGCCTCCATCCTCCCCTCCCTGCCTGCCTCCATCCATCCATCCTTCCCTCCCTCCATCCATCCCTCCCATTTTATATGTTGTATTTGAATTTACATACATATATGAAGATTTTGTGTTTTATTGTAAAGAAATAAAATAGTTAAGTTTTACTATCATTCCTTGGTCGGATGCTGCCTGTAATTTGAGTTAGTTTTGTGAAGAAGTGTTCTTTTTTCTTAATTTTTGATGTATATTTCTATACACTTTTACTAACACACTATTAGTGTAATTACACTATTAGTGTAATTTGGAGAATGAATCCTAAGACTGTCCTTTGTGGGTAATGATACAATTTACTATAATAAGGAACTCTCCTTTTCCTTCTTCTTATGATGGAAACTTGCATTATACAAACTAATCTTACCAAGTTATGATTTCTCCGACAATGCCTTTATGCTCATTGCTTAACCAGCTGCGAATGTGGTTAGCTTGTTAGATGGTTTTTCTCGTATGACTAGCCCTTTAATTGCTATCTGTATCCCAGCAGTTTGACGTGATAAGGCAGCCGAATTCCTCCGCAGCAGCCAATCACAGCGGGGCCTCATTGCGTTGTTTTCCAGGAGTGCGGTCGGGCCCAGCTGATAAGTCCCTGTGTACTCTCGCTCGCTATTTGTTCAGGGCCCAGACTGTTGACAGGGAAATCATTTGGGAAAGACACCAAAAGAAAGAACCCAAGGGCACCGAGAGCCAGAGACATTCCAACACTTGTAGCACGGCGAGGCCTGGGTCACTGGGACGTAGCACCGCCTGCGCCACCCGGCTCTGTCTATAAACTGTAGCCATGGAGCGCTCAGTCTGTGAAAACTGCTCCGCGCCAGTAATAATCACACCGATAATATGTAAAAACTGGTTATAATACCGCTGGGTTATCTTTTAACTAATGTGCTTTCCATTAGTCTTATTGAGAGCACTGACCGTTTTAGTTGCCACATTCCCATTGCCCAAATAGAACTCCTCACTGCATTCAAAGTTTCCTCCCACCTCAGAAAATGGTTCAGCAGAAACCGAAATGGTAGATCCCAAAGTGGAGCAAGTAAATATAAAAGGTAATAAAACTAGTGACCTCATCATTATTACATACCAGTTCTCCTTTAAAGTAAAAGCCCCACATTGACAATTACAGTGGTTGTTGAAAAAAAAAACAACAACAAAAAAACATCCAAGTATATGACCTTTGATTGAGATTAAAAGAGATCCCCACTGTAAAGAGGAACTGGCAGGGGGCGGAGCTAGGATTTAAAAAAAAGATTTCTTATATATATAAAAAAAAATTGCATTAGTACACTGATTCCTATAACTTTAGCATATTTTTTCCCACTCCCGACTTTTCTTGCGATTAAACCGGCTCCTTATAATGACAGCACTTGGACGCTTCTTGTACCCTTCGGGAACACAATAAACAATGAGACGCATTCAGTACAAGGTGCGCACATGGAACTTTCCATTGGCCACTTCTAATTATGGTTCGTTTCAGATCACATGTCGCGCAGTAATGTAAATGACCAGAAAACAAGAGGTTTTGGTAACATTTCAGTAAAAGAACCGTATGTGCGGTATATAAGATGCCGGTTACTGTCAAAAATGAGAGAGTCCTGTTCTGTTTCATACATGGAATCAAAGGAGAACTGGAGTTCAGGAAAATTGCCATGTTTGTGACGTATGTAACAAAAGTAACAGCGCTCATTTCTTTTAAGACTTTCTTTCTTTGTGTATAGAATGTTCCATCTTGCCTGGCTTCAGCATGTCCCGACAGCTCGGAGGCTGTGATTACTTTATCTATCAGTTGAGGGAGGTATGGGGCTGGACGGGTGGTGATATGTTATTCCAGTTTCTAGAATTTGACACCCGCCCCTTCTCTACATGCTCAGATGAGGATAGCTTGAACCTAAGAGACTTGTCACTTCTAATTGGATAACCTGTAAATGACAATATCGCACATACACTGTGATGTATACTCTGGTATCATTGTGGATATTAGAATAGAGAAGGGGATACGAGTACCATATATAAATACATCCAGGGTCAGTATAAGGAGGAGTTGTTTGCCCCAAGAGGTTTCCACCTTAATGAAAGAAAAGGTTTCTTCATAGTAAGGGGGATTACATTATCTATCTTTATATATATATATATATATATATATATATAGTTGATACATTGGTGGGAGAGCCGTGGTTGCATCCTATGATGCAACATCCTTTTGGGCCAGTGAAGGGTATGGTGACAATTTGAACATAATACAGTTATCAAACAATGGCTCTGGACTTCTGCCTTTTCTCTCCTCCACCAAACACATTCATACATATTTGGCTGTCAGGATGTGATGTAACAAACACTAAATGGATTCATGTACTCTTAAATGTTTTATGTTCATAGCTGTATTTAATAATGTGTCAGAATAGGTTTTATTTTTACAAATGAAGGTTTCAGAGCACAAAAACCTATTCAGATGTTTAACTGCTCTTGGGGGCTTGTCTTTGCCAGCCAATGAGATCTACACAATAAAGCCTACCGACACAGGTTATACGGAGCCATGTCCCTTTAAGGTAATCTCCTTGACTTTCTTTCTAGGTTACACTCAAACACGGATTTAATGACATGATTTATTTGCTATACCTGATAACCTTGATAAGAGTCGTCCTGACTGGCACCGGCTCAAACTACTCGGGGAAATAAACATGGGGTACACTGAGCATGTGCTCAATATATTTCTAGGGTAGATTTACATTACATGGGGGCTACGGATACTGTTTTATTTTGTATTGAGGTGGGATCCTTACTTAAAAAAGGAAATATGGCATCATGTAAAACTATAGTTACTAAAAAGTACTTTATCAGTTGAATGTCATTAAAAATGGATTTTCTTAGGTAGACAGATCGTAGTCTGTCATGTTTGGGAGAAAAGGGACACAGGGGAGGGTGGAGGGGGAATAGGGACAAAGGGGAGGGAGGAGGGGGAAAAAAGGGACACGGGGAGGGGGAAAAAAAAGGACACGGGGGAGGGAGGAGGGGGGGGAAAGGACACGGGGACGGAGGATGGGGGGGAAAAAGGGACACGGGAGGGAGGAGGGGGGGGAAAAAGGGACACGGGGAGGGGGGAAAAAAAAGGGACATGGGGGAGGGAGGAGGGGGGAAGGGACACGGGGAGGGAGGAGGGACGGGGAAGGGACACGGGGAGGGAGGAGGGGGGAAAAAAAGGGACACAGGGGAGGGAGGGGGGGGGGGGGGGAAAGGGACACAGGGGAGGGAGGGGGGGGGAAAAAAGGGACACAGGGGAGGGAGGGGGGGGGAAGGGACACGGGTAGGGAGGAGGGGGAAGGGACACGGGGAGGGAGGAGGGGGGGAAAAAGGGACACGGGGGAGGGAGGTGGGGGGGGGAAAGGGACACAGGAGGGGGGAAAGGGGCACAGAGGAGGGAGGACAGACACATGAAAAGGGGTAAAGAGACAAAAAGGAGGGAAAGAGACAAAGAGGAGGGCGAGGGGAGGATAGACACACACGTAATATTATACCGTCATTTACGAAGGGTAAACTATATATATATATCCCCCAGGACTTACCCCCGTTGTGGGATTGTTAGAGGGATGCAGGGGGCTCATTAGTAGTTTAGGAGGCTGCGATTACCTTTTCTATCATTTGAAGGAGGAATGGGGCTGGAGGGAAGGTGATTATTACAGTTTCTAGAATAGAAAAGAACAATGGACGCCCCAGGGTCTATCAGAGGCACCAACTCTTATTTATTAGCTTAATGATATTTTCCTGCTTCGTTTATGCTCTTTGACTTATTATTTATCATTGAAGATGGAGTATTGGATAACATCTCTATTTGTATGTTGTACGAAGAAAAGCCCAGTAAGGGTCTGCCCTCTGTAGCATATACACACACAGACTCTGTAGGGCTGGATGTGCAGTGTAGTGTCCTAGCCTATCAGGGACCACAACTCAGCAGCATGTTGCAGATTGTTACTGAGACATTGCACACCTAGTCCTCCAGAGTTTGTGTGTTCATGAGCTGCAGAGGTCAGACGCATACAGGGACTATTTGATTTTAGAGACAATAAAAACACTGCTTAATAAAATAAAGTACATAAAAGTAAATTGATACACAGGTATATGATATATCAAGTAAACCCCAGGAACCTTCCAGATCTGTTTAAACACAAACATCTACAAGATTCTCTTAAAAAAAAAAAAAAAAGATTTAAAAAGAAAACAGCTTATAATGTCTTATCTATCACGTGCAGTGAGGAGCCTACTAGATATCAGACTGATAACACCAAGGCTACAGCTCCATCTTAGCAGGGAAGACAGGGTTTTCTAAGAGACGGATGGAGAAGGAATAATCCAGAAACCCACTTATGAGATGCTAGATATGGCTCATGGTTACAATGGCGGGTCATGTATAGCATCACCGGACTATAATAACCTACACACAGAGCCAGTTTATTCTGTTTTATACAGGACACACCAATGAGGGACACAGATAAGGACCAGCTGCAATTATATGGACTTATTATATGGGTACTCTCCGTATCTTTACTTATCTTCTAACATTTCATTTATGTTCATTTAATAGTATAAATCTGAAAAGATCCTCTATCCTTGTAATTACATTTATCAACAGTGATTTCATATGTTTGATCGCTAGATTAGCTTGAAATTGACACCACACCCTTTCCCCCTCTAGACTTTGAATCAACAGGAGGAACTGAAAGAAGAGGGACATGGCAGGTCTAGAAAGCAGGGTTTGGGCGACTAAGGTGTCTCCTGAAAAGGGGCACAGTTTTGGGGTGTGGTATACATAGTCTTGGGCTCCCTGGTGGCCCAGTGGTTAGGAAGCAGGTGCTTTCACCACAGCATCCTGGGAAGCAAGATGTCACACTGGTCAGTACTTGGATGGGAGACCACCTGGGAATACCAGGAGCTGTATGCTGTGGCCCACTGGAGAAGGAACTGACAACCCACTCCAGTATCTCTGCCATGAAAATCAAGTGGATCAGCAGGGTACTTTGTCCAAGAGATCATATGGAGTCGGACACGACTGAGTGATGCCATTTACATTTTTTTTTACATACATAGTCCTATTATCTTTATTTGTAATGCGCCAACATATTCCGTAGCGCTGTACAGGGATAAGTACACAGCAAAAACAAAATGAACACATTACTAAGAATGGATGGGCCTGTTTTTGAGCTTAATATGAAATGTACATCAAGCTTGTTTCCAAAGCACCAACAAGATTGAAAACTTGCAAACTTACAATCTAAAGATGGTTGAGATTGGAGAAGAATAAAACCATCTTTCCCTACCCGCCCTCTACTGACATACACACTCCTCAGACTCCTAAGGTGATAAAACCAGACAAGATGGAAGGCTCCATACATAAACCGAGTCTCCATGGTTCATAGCGTAAAGAGTTTATAGCATGAGCTTTCTATTTCACAAATGTGCAGCATTTCTTGAATTACAGTGATCATTTAACCTTCAGTAATTCATAAGGACAATGTACATGTATACGAACTAAAGAAAATGCCACCATCTTACTACTCAAAAACATGGAGGAGGGAATTTCCTCAGGGTAATGCGTTCCCTGGTGGTCCAGTGGTTAGGATTCGGTGCATTCCCCTCTGCGACCTGGGTTTGATTCCAGTCAGGGAACCAATAGGTCACACCACCCTGAAGCCAGGCAAGGTTGGGCCTGGTCAGTACTTGGATGGGAGACCACCACTAGCTGTATGCTGTGGCCCAATGGAAAAAGAACTGGCAACCCATTCCAGGATCTCTGCCATGAAAACCAAGTGTAAGACCATAAAGATGTGTCTGGTGTGTTACGGTCACTGAAAGTCGGAAACAACTGAACAACACAAACAAATTAAATCATTGGTAATTACCATATAAGTTATAGAAAACCTACTATGGATAGTGTATAACCATACATATAAAAAAGGAGAAAAAAAAAAGCTTTTTGCGAAGTAGCAAACCCCCATTACATGCACTTTCAATTAAAATGTAACTTTTATTAATAAAAACTATTATGTTGGTTATGGTTATTGATAACCTCCTTTGTACACTATACCTTATCAATTCCTTTTCAACAGGTTTGTAATCTATGAGCTAATTTTAATATATTATAGATTTAATATTAAATAATAAAAGTTACATTTTAATTAATTTAACTCGGCCTAGCCCCAGTTAATGCAATGGACATGTATATCTACCTCACTTTGATTTTTGCAAACTGTTTGTTTATTTTAAAGAATTTGTGCTGACAGCAGAAAACAAGATGGCGCCCAAATAACTGCCATGGTGGAGATGTCAATCAGGACGTTATTTGCTACAATACATTCTCTGTACTTAAGAAGCGCCAATAAAAGCTGGAATGTCACACAGACCTGGGAATTCCAAGGATCGGACGATCCGCACAGCAACCAGTTGGGTTGGTCTATGTTCCAACTGGGACCTACTCATATTGCCAATCTGTAAATATGGAGCCCCTTTAAGAGTTAAAGGGCCACTGAAGTTTTGGAAAACTTGCTTGGGAAATATGTAACAAACTTACATTGTATATTTAGTGGTCACTTCTGTTATGATGGATTCCATCTTGGGCGGATAAACTCTCTATAACGTGAGTGGGAGTTTTTTTTCTACTATTGTCACATGGTAGTCTTTCAAAATATTTGAATACAGATCTTATCTAATTTAATGGTGCCTTGTCGAATGCGGTTAGGAACAAAAACTAAAAATGTCCACTTTTATTAAAGCAAAACTGAATACAATAGTTCAAAATTAAATGTCACATTCACGGACATTAAATTATATCGGCCATTATCACAACCGGCTATGAAAATAGCATTTCAGTGGTCATTTAAATAAAATTCTTAAAAAAAATGTGTTCCTTCTTTATTATTGGTGATAGCAGGAGGCGAAACGCGGATCAGTTTTTTTTTTTTTTAGGTGAAAAGGTCAAACTTAATCAAATCCCCACTTATATCAAAGGCAGCGAGTAGGAGAACTAGATAGATAATAATAATATCATCAGACGGCGCTTACAAGGAAAAGCGTTTTGCGTCCCTCTCTGCTTGAGCTTGATTGGCAAAGGAAATCCTGCAATTATTTGGAAGGTGTTGATGATCAGTGCTCAGGAAAGGGCTATATAAACACCCGCCTACATGTACCATGTGCGCCAGGCATGCAAGGGTTCCTGTGTCTGGATATATATATATATATACACATACATACATACACACAGTGGATATAAAAAGTCTACACACCCCTGTTAAAATGTCAGGTTTCTGTGCTGTAAATTTCAGAACCTTTTCCACCTTTAATGTGACCTATAAACTGTACAACTCAATTGAAAAACAAACTGAAATCTTTTAGGTGGAGGGAATAAAAATAAAAAATAAAAATAATGTGGTTGCATAAGTCTGCACACCCTCTTATAACTGGGGATGTAGCTGTGTTCAGAATTAAGCAATCACATTCCAAATCTTGTTAAATAGGAGTCAGCATACACCTGCCATCATTTAAAGTGCCTCTGATTAACCCCAAATAAAGTTCAGCTGCTCTAGTTGGTCTTTCCTGACATTTTCGTACTCGCATCCCACAGCAAAAGCCATGGTCCACAGAGAGCTTCCAAAGCATCAGAGGGATCTCATTGTTAAAATGTATCAGTCAGGAGAAGGGTACAAAAGAATTTCCAAGGCATTAGATATACCATAGAGCACAGTGAAGACAGTCATCATCAAGTGGAGAAAATATGGCACAACAGTGACATTACCAAGAACTGGAGCTCCCTCCAAAATTGATGAAAAGACGAGAAGAAAACTGGTCTGGGGGGCTACCATGAGGCCTACAGCAACATTAAAGGAGCTGCAGGAATATCTGGCAAGTACTGGCTGTGTGGTACATGTGACAAGAATATCCCGTATTCTTCATATGTCTGGGCTATGGGGTAGAGTGGCAAGACGAAAGCCTTTTCTTACGAAGAAAAACATCCAAGCCAGGCTACATTTTGCAAAAACACATCTGAAGTCTCCCAAAAGCATGTGGGAAAAGGTGTTATGGTTTGATGAAACCAAGGTTGAACTTTTTGGCCATAATTCCAAAAGATATGTTTGGCACAAAAACACTGCACATCACCAAAAGAACACTATACCCACAGTGAAGCATGGTGCTGGCAGCATCATGCTTTGGGGCTGGTTTTCTTCAGCTGGAACTGGGGCCTTAGTTAAGATAGAGGGAATTATGAACAGTTCCAAATACCAGTCAATATTGGCACAAAACCTTCAGGCTTCTGCTAGAAAGCTGAACACGAAGAGGAACTTCATCTTTCAGCATGACAACGACCCAAAGCAAACATCCAAATCAACAAAGGAATGGCTTCACCAGAAGAAGATTAACGTTTTGGAATGGCCCAGCCAGAGCCCAGACCTGAATCCGATTGAAAATCTGTGGGGTGATCTGAAGAGGGCTGTGCACAGGAGATGCCCTCGCAATCTGACAGATTTGGAGTGTTTTTGCAAAGAAGAGTGGGCAAATCTTGCCAAGTCAAAATGTGCCATGCTGATAGACTCATACCCAAAAAGACTGAGTGCTGTAATAAAATCACAAGGTGCTTCAACAAAGTATTAGTTTAAGGGTGTGCATACTTATGCAACCATATTATTTTATTTTTATATTTTTTCTTCCCTCTACCTAAAAAATTCAGTTTGTTTTTCAATTGAGTTGTACAGTTTATAGGTCACATTAAAGGTGGAAAAAGTTCTGAAATGATTTATCTTTGTCTATTTTTTTTACAGCACAGAAACCCGACATTTTAACAGGGGTGTGTAGACTTTTTATATCCACTGTATACACACACATATAAAAAATAATATGTATATCACCTATAATAGTTTTCATAAGGTGTAACACTCCAGACAGGCGCGTATGCGCAATATGAAAACTATCGAGCAATGTGCAGTGCGTGGCTATAGTCGCAGGCATTTGCTAGCCGCGCGTGTGCTGGGGAAGGAGGGGAGGAGGAGTGGAGAAAGACACAGCAGAGGGAAAACGGGAGAAAGACAAAGGGGAGGGAGGAGGGAAGAGACACATTAAAGATTATCCCATCATTTATGACGGGCAATTGATTAGTGTATATATATGCATTAGACACAAAACTTAGATCTAGAGGATAGCTATATTTGGCTCTATTGAAAGCCTGCCAATATGAATAGTCATAGGACAACAAAATTAAAAGGAATAGCAAGTCTACTAGGATAGCCCTTCTCTTCACGCTACAAGCAAACAAGCAGTCAAAGATGGACGCCCAAAATTCGTGCTCTGTTTTCCAAAATGCTAATGTTATTAGTGTATTTTTAAAGCTACAGTGGTTAGTTGACCATTTCATTCTCTCGGTCACAATATCCTTTGCAGTGACGCGACCACTTCCTCAGGCGGCCATGATTACATTCTCAGAGTGAGGGTGGTTTGTTGCAGTAGGGAGGAGTAAGACCCCACTGTATACACTGTGGAAGTGGGACAGTAGGATGTGTGAGAGGCTCCTAAAACATCAAGGAGTCATGTTCGTAAAAGGATGGAAGGATTTTCCGGAGAGAGAGAGTTCCAAAACAAGACGTGACGCTCTGAGATGTCAGGGCCGGGGGCCGGCAGGAAGTGTGATAAAGTGACCCGCGCTGTGACCAGAGCTGTAATGGAGGACTAGCAGAGAACGGACAAGTGCGCCGTGTTATAGAGAGACTAAATATAGGGAACAGGAAACGATGACAGGCTAAAATACTGGTTTCATCAGCACATTCCATTTAATCATAATTGGAGCCAGTGAATGGAGGGCCCCAGTGCAAAAACATGCTTGCTCCTGCTTGGGGGCCCAAAACTTTTTTTTGTGCAATTTGATGTACTTGTCTTAAAAGCATAGCGTAGTTCTTCTTTCATATAATCGAGACGGGAACCTATATGGTGAAGTGCCACTTTATAGTAACACAAACAAAATAAAAATATGAATATGGTGAAGTAAATGAAATGGAATATTTATTAGACACTAAAAAATATTATACGCACAAGACTAAACCCAGACTTGCATCAATAAGGACTCGGACTTCCAGAAACAGTGGAATAAAATAAGAAAATCACTAAGATGATTTGATGACCCTATAAACCATAGGCTATCTAAAGGTATTGGAGTGGGTTGCCAGTTCCTTTTCCAGCGGGTAGCGATTTGTCTATAACCTGCCCATTTTGGTTGACCCTACATGACACGACAAGGTAGTGACCCAGAGATACAGGAGGTCCCTGACTTACAGGCTGTTGTTGTTCTGTCCTTCAGTCGTGTCCAACTCTGTGACCATATGGACGCAGCACTACAGACATCTGTCTGTTTCTGGTTGTGCTTATCCATATGGTTTTCGTGACAAAGATACTGGAGTGGGTTGATTATATATATATATATATATATATATATATATATATATATATATATATATATATAAACACACACTTGTCCAAAGTGCAAATTTGTCTGTAACGCTATGTTAAATGTTACGGGCTTGCACATGTGCAATGGAGCGCCAAAGGGCCTCATTGCGGGCCTCGCGGTTAGCTTTGAAGGCTCTCATTTTGAGGCCAAAAGTTAAGGGATTGCGGAAGCCTGCAATGAGTGCCAAAAGCCAGTAACTTAGAGGGGGGAGGAGAGAGACTTGAGTTATGGGCTTCAAAATTAGGCCCGTGATGAGCGCCAAAGGTGCTCATCACGAAGCCGGAAAGTTAGATGAGGGGGGGGGGGGGAGAAACTCGCAATGAACACTGAAGGCACTCATTGGGAGGCCCAAGCAAGAAAATGTAAATCTCTGCCATTTTTTTTTCAAGCCCATAACTCTAAAGACGTTGGGAGGCCACCAAAAGACGCCAATTGAATAGCAAATTAGCTTGCAGCCTCACTTACGAGGCAGGGAGTCCATAAGTTAGGTTGCAAGCTAATTTGCTATTCAATTGGCGTCTTTTGGAGGCTTGAAAATGTGTGGCAAACAACCGCATTGTGAAAGCTTTACATTTTTTTTGCCGTCATTTTTTAAAGAGGAGTCTAATACAGTAAGTCATATTGTATAATCAATTTTAAATATCATTTAGTATGGTGAAAAAAACTGCTAGTACAATGTATAAGCAGTGTTTAATGTTCTTTAAATCTAATTGAACTTCCTGTTGGAGTAACAGGGTCCCTTTAAATGCCGTTTTAAATACAAAGCTTTAAAAATAAGTATTTGTTACATTTAAATAGCGACGCGTATTCTACAAAATGTCAGATTAAACTCGTCTCGGTATATTTACATAACAAAAGGTTACAAGTCGCCCGGAATTACCTGAGAACACTTAGGAGATAATTGTGGGGCAGACATTGCAGTTTGTGATGCCCCGGGGCAAATAGTTTTAGCTGCCTCTCCCTATCCTGGGGGGCGGGTGATTATATGTGTGTGTCCCGAAAATGAGAGCGTGCGTCCTGTGTCATAGAGCAGACTTTACATAGCAATAAATGGCCATGGAACGAGGACTAGATCAGTTTGCAGGCACGCTGTGTTTTCTTTTTGCAAAGTCTCAGCTGTTTGCAGCCAGTTAGATCTACAGACGTGCGTATGTTCTCTACACTTAGTTGCAATGCAGTTTAAACCAGTTTCTATTTAATATTTTCTCGTATAAAAAAACACAAATTTTCGATTAAAACCCGCACTTTTAAATTCATAAAAAAAATAACTATTGTGCTCATGTCCCTTTAAGCACATTTTAGTAATTGCAAAATGAACCAAAACGGGCGGATTTCAGCAACAGAATATAGTGATGTAGGGTCACCCAAGATGGACAGGTTATAGCAGAGAGGCCAGATAA
The DNA here is from genome assembly GCA_027410445.1 of Discoglossus pictus. Taxonomy (NCBI): domain Eukaryota; kingdom Metazoa; phylum Chordata; class Amphibia; order Anura; family Alytidae; genus Discoglossus; species Discoglossus pictus. The sequence continues at coordinate 18,578,502 of CM050175.1, forward strand.
ATTGCATCCACTGTAGAAGGAACTGGTAACCCACTCTGGTATCTTTGATATGAAAACCTTATGGATTTGCACAAGCAGACATAAGATGTGCCTGTGGTGCTGTGGTCCAAAGGGTCACAGAGTCAGACACGACTGAGCAACTAACAACATATAACCATACTCCCCATTACCCTATGGACAGCAGCTCGCCAAGCGCATCTTGTGTCTGGTTGTGCTATCCCATAAGGTTTTCATGGCAGAGATACTGGAAGTAGACATATGAGCTTTACCAGTAAATACTTGCACTGGCCCTTTAATATCTTCCATGCAAAGCACAGCTTGGGTAATGTTAAGGCTGCTCTTATAAATGCATTAAAAAAAATAATTGTGTCCATGTCCCTTTAATAATCTCAATGTGTCTATTTGAGTGTTAATCAGATGTCAGGATTTATTTTGATCTTCGATGTGCCCGGCATTACTTCAGAAATGAGGAAACGCGTCTAACCACAAGCTTGTCTCCAAATAACATAACAAGAGTTACTTAATCAGATTTCTGCCCCCACAATAGGACGCACAGTATAATACGACCAATAACAGGGGTGCAACTATCTACTCATCTGTGTGTCATGTGCCCCCCTCCTCCCACTTCCTATACCAGGGTCTCTGTCACCCCAACAGGAAGTTGATTTCATCCCAAACAGCATTAAAAACTGGCTATACATTGTACTAGCAGTTTTTCCCTACAGTAAATCATTTCTTTCTGCTGCTCAGTGTGCCAATGCGCGGCTCCTGCGTGCCAATGGGCGGCTCCTGCGTGCCAATGCGCGGCTCCTGCGTGCCAACGGGCGGCTCCTGCGTGTTTGATAAGTTGGGAGAGGGGTCTGACTGCCAGATAACGTTACAGTCACTTTGGCCACTACAGAGACAGACAAGCAGGCTGTAATCCTAATTAGCACATCACTGCAGCTAATTATTATGTGTGAGCTGATCATTTGTATTTAAATACAGCAACAACAACCTGGAATTTCCAAGGACCGATTCACAGTGCCCAATGACTGTAGATAAAAATGTTATTTCCTCTTTATCCTAAAGGTTTTGAAGCCACTACACATAACGAGCATACATGATACACGGATGAAAGTTGTATGTGGGACGTTTACATTCCTGCAGAGCAATGGTTGCATCCTTTAATGCAAGGTCCTGTTTTTTGGGATAGTGAGGGGTGGGGGGGTGAGGTGTGTTGTCAATTTCAATCTTATCCATTTAGCAAACAAAGACTTCTGCCTGTTCCCTTCTGCTGCACCGATAACTACAAATACACACCCTCATGATCAAGCTCTCAGCAAGTGGTGTAACAAACACAAAATGGACTCGGGTTCTCAAAAATGCATCTTTTTCCCAAATATTTTTGATGTTCATGACGTACGCTCCGGCTAATATTGCTCATTTGTTACATCCTTGGTGGTGCTTTATCTACAATACCAGAATATATACAAATACAGTGAGATCTGAAAGATGACAGCACTTCAGGCACACACAGGGTTAAGTTTTTCAGGCAGAAAAGAGAGAATTGTGAAATATATATATATTTTAAAAAAAAGCCGCCCGGTTGGAATTAAAGGGCTACTGAACAATACGTTTCACGGCATGGAAACACGTCATGATACGAACTCCATGACTCTGCTGGGCCCTGGAGGCATCCATTGTGCTTTAGTGGAAGCTGCGTATGTGAGAGGGGCGTTGATATTTCTGACGAGGAGGGTTTGCCCTTACTGATGCAAGTGGAAATGTATGGGGGACATGGGTAGGTGTCAAAGTTAACCAAGTCCCCCTTACCTCTCCCCCCATTGATAGATACAAACACACCCCTCATGCTCCTGCTATCAGAAACAAATTAAACTAAAAGATGGTATATTGTATACATATCTTTCAAAATGTCTGATTTTATCTAAAAAATATATATACTCATTGCTTAGAAAGCTGCTAATGTTATTAGTTCAGGGGGCTATGTAAGGTAGGAGCCAGCCAAACATTTTTAGGAGCCAGGTTATACAACTAAAACATTAGCAGTAAAATGGAGTGGCTCCAGTGATTTGCCCCATTGTGTTAGTTTGTTACATGCACACAAACAAGTGCAGTTTTCCTTGAATTACAGAGGACCGCAGATCCAGTGACTCCGAGCAGAAGCCCCCCATGGCGGCACAATCTCTGGGGTCGCTGTCACTTTACATTACATTGAGCCAACGAAGAGCCAACAAACTAAAGAAAATATTATAATAAACCAAAAGTTCTTGCAGAATATGAACCTTCCATAGAGATAAGGCCCCGATAGGTATTTAGTGCACTGCTTTATGGTTTCACTTTGATTAAAGGGACATGGAAGGCTCCTGGATATTACTAGGTATATAATATCCCTATGTATCTATTTACAAACATGTACTTTATTTTATTAAGAACTGCTTATAACTTCTGCCTAAAATCAAACAAATAGTCCCTGTATGGGTCTGCCCACTGCAGCGTTTGCAGGCTCAGTGTAGTGTCCTAACCTATCAGGGACCACGTTTCAGCAGTACATTGCAGAATGTTGCAGAGAGATCTTCACTGATTGGTTAGTATGAGATACAGCACAGTCAGTACTTTAGAGTCTGTGTCTGCATATGCTGCAGTGTATGCTCTACTGTACGTG
>CM050175.1:18586166-18656166 GCA_027410445.1 Discoglossus pictus
AAAAACATCCAAGCCAGGCTACATTTTGCAAAAACATATCTGAAGTCTCCCAAAAGCATGTGGGAAAAGGTGTTATGGTCTGATGAAACCAAGGTTGAACTTTTTGGCCATAATTCCAAAATATATGTTTGGCGCAGAAACAACACTGCACCACCAAAAGAACACCATACCCACAGTGAAGCATGGTGGTGGCAGCATCATGCTTTGGGGCTGTTTTTCTTCAGCTGGAACTGGGGCCTTAGTTAAGATAGAGGGAATTATGAACAGTTCCAAATACCAGTCAATATTGGCACAAAACCTTCAGGCTTCTGCTAGAAAGCTGAACACGAAGAGGAACTTCATCTTTCAGCATGACAACGACCCAAAGCATACATCCAAATCAACAAAGAAATGGCTTCACCAGAAGAAGATTAAAGTTTTGGAATGGCCCAGCCAGAGCCCAGACCTGAACCCGATTGAAAATCTGTGGGGTGATCTGAAGAGGGCTGTGCACAGGAGATGCCCTCGCAATCTGACAGATTCGGAGTGTTTTTGCAAAGAAGAGTGGGCAAATCTTGCTGAGTCAAAATGTGCCATGCTGATAGACTCATACCCAAAAAGTCTGAGTGCTGTAATAAAATCACAAGGGGCTTCAACAAAGTATTAGTTTAACGGTGTGCATACTTATGCAACCATATTATTTTATTTTTATATTTTTTCTTCCCTCTAAAAGATTTCAGTTTGTTTTTAAATTGAGTTGTACAGTTTATAGGTCACATTAAAGGTGGAAAAAGTTCTGAAAGGATTTATCTTTGTCTCATTTTTTTTACAGCAGAGAAACCTGACATTTTAACAGGGGTGTGTAGACTTTTTATATCCACTGTGTGTGTGTGTATACATATATATATATATATATATATATATATATATATATATATATATATATATATATATATATATATATATATACACACACACACACACACACACACACCCAGGGGTGTAGGGAGTCAGGAACATTTCTTAGGAGCCTGGGTTTAAAACGAAGTTGTAGAGAGCAGTTTCCCTCCAGACGTCTAGACAGGGGCTAATGATCTTCACTTGCTAGGATACATTGGTTTACAAGCTTGTGTCGGACCATCCATGGCTGCCTCCCAGTCAGATTAGCTCCCAACCCAAGAACAGGTTCTCACATTAAGACCAGTAACCAGTCTCTGGACCCAAATAAAGATCAATGCTTGAGCATCTTGCAAAGTACTCTCTAACAGGACCTATATAAATCAACATTAAATAACTACAATCCAAAACTATTTTTGCGGATGCTATTGGCAACTTATTGTTCATGTGAAGTTCTTCTGAGAAATATAATAACGTCTTAAGAGTTTCTTTGCCAGGACTGAGTAATCTCTGTTGGTTTTGGGTGTTTCTTGTGCAGATTAGCAGAACTGAGGATCAATGATTCCTTCAAGGGACACGGACACCCTAACAGGAAGTTGGTTTCATATTAAAAAGAAAAAGAAAATAAAACTGGCTATACATTGTACTAGCCTTATTGCTTTACAGTAAATCATTCATGAGAAACACAGCATTGACTTTGAGTCTAACATGCTGGTGTGTGACCATGCAGGGCTGCCTCCCAGTCAGATTAGCTCCCAACTCTTCATGGCCTCAAGTCAAGAACAGCTCCCCGGACCAGTAATCCTTTTGGAATGGAGGAATTTAAATCTCTCCGGCTAGAGAGGACTTCGGCCTTGAATATGAATACAATGCCCAAATTGACATATTTGTTAAGATGTCTTCCCGAGAAAGTACCTAGGAAATCCATTCTGGATACATTTTTATTTTTGGGGAAAAATCCAAGTTTTCGTAAAAGTACCTACTCAAACACATCTGAGAGAGGAGTATCGGGCTCGCTCTCGCTATCTGAAATGCGCAATAAAAGATTATTGTCACATGCCATTAGATGGCGTTTCCTTTTAGATAAACCAAGATGGTTGATTCTTGAGGGATCTTTGTTGAACAATTACCCAGTAAATATTATATTATGGCTTCCCACATTTAATGCCCGTCTTTTTCACAAGTTCCCTTATGGGATTGGATCAGCGCTACGATTTTGGTACAAGTACACCCTTAAGTGGTATTTAGTTCATTCTCCCTCGAGGAGCTGCCCCACTGGAGTTTTTATCCACTTTTGGATAATGTATATATTTAAATACTCTATCATGTCCCTGAAACATCGTTAGATTTAACCCACAGTGCAATGGGCCATGCTGGAAAGGGTGCGGCGAGATTGGCGTTTGGTGGGATTGTGCATATTTGCAAAGATTCTGGTTTTTAATATGTGCTGAGCTATCAAAAATCATAGGTAAGCGGTTTCCATGCTACCCTCAGGCAGTCCTCTTACATCTGAATTTAAGTCACATTGCTCCGCGAGAAGAATTCCTAATTTCCCATATCCTTCTCATAATTAAGAAATTAGTAACAAAATATTGGAAACAGCCGTCTTGGAATGAGATCAAAAATGTGATTGACTCCAGTAGAGAACCGATGAGGGGAACCATACCAATACATTCCCTTTAATAGACGGGACCAGTATCTAGCTCCCCAAGCGATGCCAGGGGTCCATCTGCCCCCAGGTAATTTGACTCAGTTTCCTCTCTAAACATTTTCTTACCGTATATGGCCCATTCCGGTTTTGTCAAATTTGTCCTGTTTTATATTGTTCTTTTGTATTTGTTTGTACTTTTTTTAACCTCCCCCCCAGTAACCGGTCTTCAAGACACAAATAAAGATCAATGCTTGAGCATCTTGCCCAGTACTCTCTAATGGGACCTGTTTTCATTATATGGGCACTATTCAATAACAGGGAACCTGTGCGGTGTCACTTTAATTTGACATTTAGTGCTAGAGAGTACGGCGCCACCTTGTGGCAGCGACACTAATATTTCTATTATTTAGCAATATAAAGATGATCTATTAAAAGGGACATGGGAGGTTTCTATCTATTTACTTTATTTTATTAAGAAGTGCTTATAAAGCTGTGTTTTTACTGCCTAACATCAAACAAATAGTCCCTGCTTGGGTCTGCCCTCTGCAGCAGATGCAGACACCGACTATGTAGGGCTGGATGTGCAATGTAGTGTCCTAGCCTATCAGGGACCACGTCTCAGCAGCACATTGCAGAAAGTTTCATGAGAAATGGTCACCGATTGGTCGGTATGAGACACTGTACACCCAGTACTACGGAGTCTGTGTCTGCATACGCTGCAGAGGGCAGACCCATACAGCGGCTGTTTGTTTGATTGTAGGCAGTAAAAAAACTGAGCTTTTAAGAACTTTTTCATAAAATAAAAGTAGATAAAAAGTAAATAGATATCGAGGTGCATTATATACCTAGTGAAATCCAGAAAGCTTCCAGCAGGGGTAGGCAATTTAAGTCCTGGAGGGCTGCACACAGGCGTGGATTTGAGGAATACAAGTTAGAGTCCAAAGCACTCCTCAGGGCTCCCCAGCCACGCACAGGTCAGGATTTGAGGATTTCCTTTCTGCGCACAGGTGAGTCAATCCTGAGGACCAATAGAATTATTTAATGCCTGGGTTAGGAGGTCAGAGATAAAAGGATTTATTAGATAAAGAGTAACGGCAAATCAATAGATCACATGGACATGTAAACACAGGGTGATTAAGAAAAGGAAAAGATAATAATGGCACTTAGATGTGATTGGAAGACAATGAGCGTCTTATCAGACGTGTTACTAATTACCGAGGTTGGTTTGGCAGATAAGGTCCCAGGTGCTGCAGCTCAGGAGGAAATAAGCAAGTGTGCAACTTGTCATTATTAAATAGCAAATCCAATCTCAGGATTCTTACTCTGAAATAGCATTTGCAGACCCCTATTTTCCATTAGTCTCTTATCGGTCACTTGCAACATAATAATGGCCGTGTGAGGGGCTCATAGTTCAATTAATTGTTGCTGAACTGATTTGCTGATTAAAGCACAGCAGCCAGGAAATTAAAAAAGAGGTGTGCTCTTGGGGAGGAAAGCTATGGCAAGTCTGGACAAGCTATAAAAAAATAATGATATATCACTATCAATAAAAGTATGCGTAGTTAGATCTCTGGTATTCCCAGTAGTAATATATAGATGTGAGAGCTGGAGTCGGAGCGCCGTAGAATTAACGCCTTCAAATTGTGTTGTTGGAGAAAACGACTTTGGACTGCAAGAAGATCCAATAATTTAGTACTACAGGAAATAAAGACAAACTGTTCACTGGAAGGTTTGATCATGAGGCTGAAACTCAAATATTTGGTCCATATCATGAGAAGACAGGATTCCCTAGAGACGACTCTGATGCTGGGAAAGACTCAAGGTACAAGAAGAAGGGGACAACCAAGGCGGAGATGGATAGATGAGGTCATTGAAACAATGAGCTTGAAATTGAGAGAGCTCAGAGGGGCAGTGACTGACAGATGTGCCTGGCATGCTGCAATCCATAGGGTCACGGAGAGTCAGACCCAACTGAACTAAACAAAAACAACCCAACTCACGTGAGCGCTAATGAATTTTCAAATGAAATGTTCTGGCTACAGATGTATTTTTTCCAGACACCAGTATACGGCGGACGTGCTGAGTACGACATCAAGTGGACCCACTTCTATACGGCACCAACTACACGAATAGGAATAACTATTAAACATAACTGTATAGGTATTCTATCTGTAATCTAACACTGACACTTTGAATAGCCACGTGATAATAGAACTAAAAGCAAAGCAACTATAGGACAAGCCAAAAAATAGTCCTAGGTGGAAGTATCCAGGACACAAGCCGAAACTCCTAAATCTAACATTTTTCCAAACAATATTTGAGGTCATGACTTATTTGACTGCTAATGTTGTCAGTTTGTTAAGTACTTCCCTCCCTCTCTCTCTCTCTTCCCCTCCCTCTCTCTCTTCCCCTCCCTCTCTCTCTCTCTCTCTTCCCCTCCCTCTCTCTCTCTCTCTCTTCCCCTCCCTCTCTCTCTCTCTCTTCCCCTCCCTCTCTCTCTCTCTCTTCCCCTCCCTCTCTCCCCCTCCCTCTCTCTCTTCCCCTCCCTCCCTCTCTCTCTTCCCCTCCCTCCCTCTCTCTCTTCCCCTCCCTCCCTCTCCCTCTTCCCCTCCCTCCCTCTCCCTCTTCCTCCCTCTCCCTCTTCCCCTCCCTCCCTCCCCCTCTTCCCCTCCCTCCCTCCCTCTCTTCCCCTCCCTCCCTCTCTTCCCCTCCCTCCCTCCCTCCCCCTCTTCCCCTCCCTCCCTCCCTCTGTCTCTTCCCCTCCCTCCCTCCCTCTGTCTCTTCCCCTCCCTCTGTCTCTTCCCCTCCCTCTGTCTCTTCCCCTCCCTCTGTCTCTTCCCCTCCCTCTGTCTCTTCCCCTCCCTCTGTCTCTTCCCCTCCCTCTGTCTCTTCCCCTCCCTCTGTCTCTTCCCCTCCCTCTGTCTCTTCCCCTCCCTCTGTCTCTTCCCCTCCCTCTGTCTCTTTCCCTCCCTCTGTCTCTTTCCCTCCCTCTGTCTCTTTCCCTCCGTAATCTTAGTTACAAATGCAATTGTTTTTTACCATTTTGAAAGCTCAGTCAGCTTTTTTGATCCACTCCCGAAATAGTTTGTATTCTTTTTGTTAATGAAAGATCATTTTCATTAATTACTGATAAGCCCCTGAGGCATTGGTTCCATTGTCTTCCATGCAGTAAACTGAACAGAAAGAGTAAGTATTCCCATTGTGCAGGCGACTGGACAGAACAGAACGGAGGTTTATCAATAATTAATTAATTCCGATGATCTCTCATTAAAAGGCTAAAATCTCATTAGAGGTTGGATCAGACAGGCTCATAATGGCAGATGTCAGTGGCAGTTTATTGTGAGAAAATATATTGTTTAACAAAATACAGCTGATAAAGTACTTGTTCTGATTTATAGTTATTTTTTCCATATTTGTAACCTCTACTGTGACCCCACATCTCTAAATAACAGCTTTCCATGTTATCATTTAGTATATCTAGCCCCTTTTCCCAAGTTTATTTTTATTATTATTATTTATTATCCCTTATTTGTATCGCACCAACATACGCTGTATCGCTATACAAAGTACAAGGCGAAAGCAATATTATCACATAGCAAAAGATTGGAGCGTCCTGTCTTTGAGATTAGAATCTAATGTACTTGGAGCTTGTCCCCAAAGCACCGGCACAAGATTGAGAACTTACAGTCTAAAGGGGTTTTGGTGTGATAGATACAAGATGGCGGTGTGTAAGGCAATAAGCAAGCGGAGGTGTCTTAGTGATATTATGCTGTGGAGTGTGCAGTTATGTATATGAAGTATGAAGGTGATGAGCTTCTTAAACAGAAGTTTTTAGTAGTTTTTGAAAGTTTTGAGGCTGGAGGATAGTCTAGTGGAGCGAGGCAAGGAGTTGCATGGAGTAGGGGCAGCACAAGAAGAGAGGAAGAAAGAAGGTCATTAGAGAGAGCGAAGAGGGCAGTATTTGGAGAGGAGAGCAGATATATAAGGGGGTGCACTGTTGTTGAGGGCTTTTTTTATGATGGGTCATGATTTTAAATTTTATTTTGGAGGCTATGGAAAGCCAGTGGGGTGACTGACAGAGAAGTGCTGCAGATACGAAGGGTTGAGTATAGTAGATGAGTAAGGCAGAGGCGTTCATTATGGATGGGGTGGAGAGAGACGGGTGATAGGGAGGGCAGCAAGAAGAGAGTTGCAGTAGTCAAGGTGAGATATGATGAGATATTGAATTCAAATTTTAGTTGTGTAAGACAGGGATGTGTTTTGGAGATGTTTTTTTAGGTGAAACGGACCATATTTTGTTGGTGACTGTATGTGAGGAATGAAAGAGAGGGCAGGGTCCATTAGAACCCCAAGACATTGGGCATGAGAGGTGGTGATGGCATTGTCAACAATGAGATATATGTGAGGAGGTGAAGCTGTGGTAGAGGGTGAGAAGATTAGGAGCTCAATATCACCGAGATGTAATAATAAGCAAAGCTAAATAATGCCATTGTTGTTGATTGCCCCACACAATATCCTACTTTACATAGTTGTGATATATTGCTTTCTGCTTAATTTATATTCCCTGTTTGTTTACATTTCAGCTTTCACGGAGAGGTAACTCCTGACAAAGGTTGTTAATAGAGCTGAAATATTGACCTATTCCCCAATCTTGAATAAATAATTGTCTCATTATTTGGCCCAAGTCTCGGAGTGTTTGCCAATTTGCAAGTACACACTTAAGACCCAGGACAATGGCTGAGTGCGGAGCTGTGGAAATGGCTACATAATCTGAAAATACACATTTGGGATTTAGTGACCTGGGTACACATTATTGGTCAACATTTCAGTTCTCACATGTTACTTTCTAATGTAATAAAGAGTATTTAGTAGGGTTGGTCTTGGGTCAGCTGTCTGCAGTGCCACCCTTATTGGGGAGCCAACTAGTTTCTTGAAGAGAAGCCGGAGACTGACCAGTAATAGATTGGAGGACGGTTAGACCTAGAAAATCACAATAAATCAGACCCTATATGACAAGTAGTCCTCACATTGGCATAGGGAGCCTTATAAATTACACTAGACAATGCCACCACTGTCATCAATACCCTACTACCCTGCACTAGACAATGCCACCACTGTCATCAATACCCTACTACCCTGCACTAGACAATGCCACCACTGTCATCAATACCCTACTACCCTGCACTAGACAATGCCACCACTGTCATCAAGAGCCTACTACCCCGCACTAGACAATGCCACCACTGTCATCAATACCCTACTACCCCGCACTAGACAATGCCACCACTGTCATCAATACCCTACTACCCTGCACTAGACAATGCCACCACTGTCATCAAGAGCCTACTACCCCGCACTAGACAATGCCACCACTGTCATCAATACCCTACTACCCTGCACTAGACAATGCCACCACTGTCATCAATACCCTACTACCCCGCACTAGACCATGCCACCACTGTCATCAAGAGCCTACTACCCCGCACTAGACAATGCCACCATTGTCATCAAGAGCCTACTACCCTGCACTAGACAATGCCACCATTGTCATCAATACCCTACTACCCTACACTAGACAATGCCACCACTATCATCAATACCCTACTACCCCGCACTAGACAATGCCACCATTGTCATAGACAGTCACGGCACTAGATGATGCCACCGATGGCAAAGAAAGCCTACTACTCTGCACTAGGTGATGCCACTATCAGTAGTATAGGCCTGAGCCATAACAAAGGTATGGGAAGAAGCACAAAGCTAAGGGGCACGGAAATAATGCATTACTTTAGGCCACGGGTAGGCAAGCTTGATCCTGGAGAGCTACACACAGGCCTGGATTTGAGGATTTACTTTCTGTGCACAGGTGAGTCAATCAGGAAGTGATAGTCTCACCTGTATGTAGCAGGGATATCCTCAAATCCTGGCCTGTGGGTGGCTCTCCAGGGCTGAACTTGCCAACCCCTGCCATAGGACATGTGTGCGTTTCAGCCTAGGCCCAGTCAGCACATTTTTCAGAAGTTGCCGATGCTGTGCCATGGAATATGCACCAAAATGACTAAATGGAGAGAATATTCTATGCATAAATGCACCTGACAGTCTCTGACTTGCTGTATACTTATATAGATATGTATACACTTATAGGTTTACCACCCACCTATATAGAAATGATGATTGCGATATAGCAAGAGGAAAGGACTAGTGGCAATTGGGTAGTTTGATGATGCACAAATCCAAATAAGCCTAGGACAGCATAATACCTGAATATACCCCTGCCTTAGGAGACCAAGTTTATACATTAAAAGTAAGGTTTATAAAACAAATATTTGTTTTTCTTTATGTTATTTCCTTTGCTTGATAGTAAATTAATGTTACAATTTGACTTGCCATTTTTAGTCCTGGCAATATCCATCCAAAAACACTTTACTGTAAAAGGAACACGTAACCACATAAAAAATGTACACAATGTATAAGAAAAAGAAAAATGGATTGAAAATATTGAGTTTTAAAAAGTCCATCCTAAGCAGATAACCGTGCCAGAAACAAAGATGGCAGATTGCTCTCATTCTCCACCACTCTATGGAAGGGTATTCCTGGATTTGGTGCAATATTGGATGGACAAATGCTGCTTTTAAATGTGAGTGAAGCTCAAGAAAGAGAGAACAAGCTCGCTTATAAAATGCTTTGGTTGGAAGATGACAACCACCAATCAAAGACGGGCTTGTCAAAAGAATAGAAGGGATATAATAAAACACAAGTATGGTTAGTGGTACTGATCACAAATTATTCACAAGTTTGCGGCGGATGGTTGTATAATACTATCTGCAAACTCATATTGTATTTTATATTAAACTAGCGAATTCCCCGTCAAAAAATGACGGCAATGAAATTGTAAGGTAGCTAAGGGTGTTTGGTGTGTAATAATGAAATCTATAATACATTAATAAATGAATATACTTTACCTATTTTGAAGCATTGTGTTGAAGAGCTGCAATCTGTGTTGATGTTGCTGCAGCATTAGTGGTGTGGAGCTGCTGTGTAAGCATGCTGAATGTGTGCAGTGTAATAGTGTGCGTGCGCGAGACCAAACCGTTAGCGTAGTGGTGTACTTCCACATTGGCGTAAAATGGCGGGTAATGTGTGGTATGCGTCTTAGCGGAATATCCGTAGGTCGTTTGTGGTGTTTTGCGAGTTTCTTGTGGTGTTTTGCGTGTTTAGAGTGCTGTAGTTTTGTTTTCGTTTTGTTCGGCGGACATTTTTTCTCTCGCTTAGCGATTTTTTTTAGTGTCTAAACTCTTTTATTTTGAGTGAAATCAAGGTGTAAGTTGTTTTTTTTGAGGTCCTGGATGCTCCCTCTTGCTGTAGGTAAGCTTTTTCATGTATGTGCTGTGTGTATTTATTGTGTTTTTAATTTTGTGATGTTCGCGAGTTGCGACCGATTTTTGCGAGGTCGTAATGTGTGGTAACGTGTCTTGTATGTTTTTTGCGTTGCGAGGTAAAGTTTGCGAGGGTCGCGGTTGTTGTGTCGTGTTGTTTGCGTTTTAACGTAAATTTTGCGAGTGTCGCAGTAGCTGGCAAGGAGCGCCTACTACGCGAGCCCGCAAGCGTTAGCAACAGCTCGTACGCTCACAACTATATATGTGATGTGATATACAGTCAGCTGTTGGTGTAACAGACAAGACATATAACATTATATCAGCCAATAATCATTAATCATATCTGATGTGGTTCTATAGCTACATTTTATTTGTAATTATTTAAATGCAATGTGCATTATCATATATACATATATAAGTTGATTTAGTATGCAGATTTTAATATGTTCAGTTATAATTAGTCTTATTATTTATGTATTTTCTTTACAATTATAGGAGGGGGTACAACTCTATATTATTGCCTCTGGGGCAATTAGTTATGGCACTTGTGTAGGTAATAATGGGAATCTTTCTACCTTGGAGTGCCAGATGTTGTGGAACAAGTCTTGTTACATAGTTCTCTTAATAGTAACTCTGGTAAAGTTGAACAAGTATATGGCTGATCGTGGCCTCCAGACCATGTCTCACTAAGGCAAAATAACCAGCAACCTAAAAAAACCTCCAAGAAATGCCCTCTGAATGAAGATAAGGTACCTAAAATTGTAACCCACCAGCGCCTGTCCCATTGATATTTTGAAAAAGGCCATCATATGTTCTAGCCATGAGATCCCAGCACTCGTAGGTTAACTCGTAAGTTGCAAAAAGCCATAATATCACCCACCTGTAGAGGCATAAAAATGCGAGAGAAGACTAGAAGGTCCACCTGACACTATCAACAAGCCAACACCTTGTGTCGGATCTGGATTTCTCAAATCTGACACAACTAAGGGGTTAATACCACTACCCCACAAGCCAAAGGATTCCCAAATGCTCCAAAACTCTAAACTAAGAGAATTAATTTTGTAATATATTTTTGGGGAAAAAGAGAACATTTTGTCCAGTAATTCCAAAGGCACAAAAGAATACTTGGGCACGCAGTCACCCCTCCTCCAATCTGAATGATTGCAAGAAGATAAAAGTTCAAAGTGAGCAGTGGATGGTTAATTAACCCCCTGCGGGTGGGGGTAGACATCAAAGAATGTCTGTGACCATGCAACAGAGTCATTGGAAGCCATACAGGAGGTTTCAAAATGATTTGACTAACAAATTTTAAAAAAAAATCATCACTATGATTATTTTTAATGATTCCAACTGAAAATCTTCTATTCTATCCATACCATGAAGATCAGTGTAATGACAAAGGCTTTCATGTATTAAAGCATCTGTAATTATTCAATTTAAACCAATCTGGCATGCTCTGAGCCAAGAGAAATGGAGACTGTTCTATGAAAATTGATATAATATTGAAAATCGCTATAATATATTATTAATGATCAATACATAACCGATATTAATATAACAGATATCATTAATTGAACCGGTTCTTCTTACTAGGGCACAGTAGTGGTTCTTCAAGGTCGGGTCATTTAAAAGGTCCACTGAAAAATACTAGACTTCTGCCTGTTCCCTCCGCTTTCATCGCTCCCTCAAATAACTACAAACACACACTCCTGTTATCCTGGATGTGATGTAACAAACACAACATGGATTCCTGTACTCATAAGCAGAAGCATGAAAATTCAGATTTTCTTTAAAAATGTTTTATGCCCATGATTTACACAGGTGCTAATCCATTTTAATTTGGAACATACTTCACAAACAAGTGTCTTTATTTCTTGAACTTCAGTGGCCCATTAATCCAGATATCTCAGTTCAGATGTAAATTTGATGCTCCCACAAAACTGCAGGAGGGTGAATATAACAATAGGACAATTATACTAAGGAAGAGGCTAAGGATATATTATCCTAAGGCTGATCACTCAGTAGCCGCCGCAAGTGTCAGCAACTAAAATAATTAAAAGATTGTAAGTTTGCGACTTTTCAATCTTGTCGGTGCTTTAGGGAAAGCTCTAAGTAGGTTTAATTTTAAGCTCAAATACAGACAGGGCCCTCCGTTCTTTTGAAATGTGGTAATATTTTTTTTGCCTTGTACAGCGCTACGGAATATGTTGCCGCATTACAAATAAAGGATATTAATAAGGAAAGAATGTACACACATGCATTATATTGATGGCAGATAGAGAATTATCTCTCTATTAATATATACCTATCCTTTTATGTGCAAGCACGGGAAGTGCGCCGCCAACGTCCCGATGTAGCTGTCTCTAAGTGGCCGGTAAGTGGTTTTCGGGTTAGGTTTAGAGGGTTAGGGACGGTAAGTGGTGTAGGGGGTTAGGGTCTTATGGTTAGGGTCTCAGGAAGTTACTCTTAGTGGGTTAAAGTTAGGCTAAGAGGGTTAGGAGGTTAGGGATGGTAAGTGGTTAGGGTCTTATGGTTAGGGTCTCAGGAAGTTACTTTTAGGGGGTTAAGGTTAGGTTAAGAACGTTAGGGCCAGCAAAAAGTTTAGGGTTAGGGGGTTAGTGGTGTAGTGGGTTAGGGCCAGCAAGGGGTGTGGGGGGATAGATTTAGGCCCAGCAACTAGTGTAGGGGGTTAGGGTTAGAGGCGACGAGGGGTATAGGGGGTTAGGGAGTACATCGGGACACGAGCGTGCCTGGCACCAGGAGGCTTCCCGTGCGTGCACAAAGATTATATATATATATATATATATATATAGCTATATATATATATATATATATATATATATATATAGCTTAGCAGTTGATGCAGCAAGCAGACATCATTAAAGCGACTAATTGTTAGGAACATTAAGATACTAGCGAATTGCCCGTCAAAAAATGACGGCAATGAAATTGTAAGGTAGCTAATGCTGTTTAGTGTGTAATAATGAAATATATAATACATTAATAAATGAATATACTTTACCTATTTTAAAGCATTGTGTGGAAGAGCTGTGAATGTGTTTTGATGTTGCTGCAGCATTAGTGGTGTGGATCTGCTGTGTAAGCGTGCTGAATGTGTGCAGTGTAACACTGTGCGTGCGCGAGCCCAAACCGTTGTCGTGTACTTCCGCATTGGCGTAAAATGGCGAGTAATGTGTGGTATACGTTTGTATCGGAATATCCGTAGGTGTTTTGTGGTGTTTTGCGAGTTTCTTGTGGTGTTTTGCGAGTTTAGAGTGCTGTAGCCTCGTTTTCGTTTTGTTCGGCGGCCATTTTTTCTCTTGCTTCGATTTTTTTTTAGTCTCTAAACTGTTTTATTTGGAGTAAAATCGAGGTGTAAGTTGTATTTTTGAGGTGCTGGGTGCTCCCTCTTGGTGTAGGTAAGTTTTTTATGTATGTGGTGTGTGTATGTATTGTGTTTTACATTTTGTAATGTTCGCGAGTTGCGTCCGAGTGTTGCGAGTCCGTAATGTGTGTGAACGTGTGTCGTATGTTGTTTGCGAGTGTCGTAATGTGTGTGTCGTACTGTTTGGGTTGCGACGTGAAGTTTGCGAGGGTCGCAGTTGCTGGCAAGGAGCGCCTTCGGCGCTCCATGCCAGCAACTGAGACCCTCGGGCAGTGCCCTCGCTTCGCGAGGGCCTCGGCTCGCTACGCGAGCCCGCAGCGTTAGCAACAACTCGTACGCTCACAACTATATATGTGATATAAATGGGAATTAGGAGGATTACATTTGTTTAAAATTGTAATATTTATTCACTCATATTTTTATATATATATATATATATATATATATATACATATATATATATATATATATACACACACACTATTGCCATAGTAGCCTGTCTAAAGTTTTAAAACTATATTTTAAAAAAAAAGTCCTATTAATCATCACATTTTCTCACTCTCAGCCACATTATTAGACGCACGTACTGACAACTGTATATTTTTCCAGTGCTGAATAGATATAAATTAGCAGGATGTGTTAAAAGCAGGGACAGGTTTAAGAGGCTCAGTCTGGTGATTTGTGCTTCTTTTAACAAAGATCTGACAGACAGAAGTGTTTTTTCAATCCTTATTTCCTGAGAATATAAACAGTTATGCGGTGACATCCTGGCTTTATTTTATTATTAGAGACATTAGTTTTGATACTGGTGTGATTGCAAGAAGTTAAAACATCCAGTTCTCTTTATGATTATATTATATATATATATATATATATATATATATATATATATACACATACATATACACACACATAGAGATGGATGCTGCCATACACTGGAGCTCCTCATCATCTTATCTAGTAAGACTGCCTGATATAGTGTGAGGTAATCAGATTCTCACATGCTCTTTACCTTTATGGCAACACACACAAGACATGGCACCTTTAAGAAGCTCTCACATCACTTTCAGTTGAAGGTGTGCCCAAGACACACATAACTACACACTATATAAGTCAGTGCTCCTGAGGCTCTGTGTCCCCCTGATAATAAAGCAGGTAATCCCCCATTTTGTGTCTCCCACCTCACAGTAGGCCAGACCTTACCTAGTCTTGCTCCTCAGGCTCCTTGCAGTGTAACAAAGGGGCAGATCCTTAGGAAGTGCTGGGGCTTCCTCCTGGGTCTCATGCTCACACTCTGCAAAACTCAACTTCTCTGCTGTTTCCTATTTAGTTGCTTTTTTGCCTCAAAACAAAATTTGTCTTCCTGAAAATGGAATTTGAGGCTAAACTTAGAGAGCGTTTTTTGTTGCTGTGATACAGGAAGCTGGATATTACCACACAAGTTCCTTGCTGCTGGCAGCCATGAAACTTATTGTAACTTGAGACACAGCTAAGCCTCCCTGAGACTCCTCACTGGTTAACCCTTAGAGACCTCCCCTCCTTAGAGTGAGGGCTTACAGACATGTCCCACCTTGCACGTAAAGATGGAGTAGAGTGAAAAAAGTGATCATTATTATTATTAAAAAGAAAGGAAAAATCACCAATATTGTATACAGCAATGTCCTAAAGGGATGATCAAAAGAACCTTAAAGGGGCGTAGAACACAATATTGCATTAAACATTACATGACGTAAAACCTGAATCGGTGAAACTAACAGGAAACGCACAGAGCACTGCTCATTGGCTGACAGGGGCAAGTCCCCAGATCAGTTATACATTTGATAAAGTTTTACCATATGTTGTGTTTAGAGATTTATCTGAAAAAAGGAAAACACACAGTGATACATCATCAAATGGCGTGTTTCAGACGCAACACAGTGTCGTGTTTCTGCCCAGGCCTAGGGCAGCACATTCTAAGGGGGTGGGGGCGCACAAATCGGAATTGCCTAGGGCAGGATTAAACCTACATATGTTACTACTGATGAATGGTTCTTTTAACTTGTTAATTAGACATTCAGATGTTTGTTTACTGTACTAATGTACGGCGGAGGCTTCTATCGTTCTTTTGCACACTATAACTTATGTGTATATATCTTTTTCTATCTATATTTATCATGTTATCTCTCTTTTCCCTATGTAAATCAATAGTGATTAGCTGTTGTGAAGTATGTCACCAGTACCGTGATCAGAAGAAGGTAAAAGAAAAGGAAAAAATGGAGAGATATGACACTCATGGGGGAGAAGACGCAGGGTAAGGAGGTGTTGTAAGTGTAATTATAGTACAGAGTAAGCATGTGAAGATCCTGGAGTGATGGCCCAAGGGTAGAAAGATAAACTGCTGGGTATCTGCTGAGGCCCAGGCCTAAGGCAACACATTTTCCTTGTGCTGATATGCAAGTGTTGTGTATAGTGTGTTAGTGGGCAAAGATGCAATATGTATATACATTATGAAGGAAGACTTTCATAGAGATATATTATACTTCAGAAAAGTATTTAGGAGCCAGAAGTACAAGTTTTCGGAGCTCAGTAGGGTGTGTATATACTTGAAGTACTTAAGATGCGGTGTATCCATTCTCAAGAGTGTGTGACTCTCTGTTTTGTGTTTATGCAAATAACCCTTAATGGATTGCTTTAGTCAGATGTTTAAAATAAAGTACGGCCCTTTCCCTCTTCACCTACGCAGGATCTGACAGCTGCAATCCCGCCGCAAACCGACAGATGGCGCTGTCAATTTTCATATAAGGCGCGCCAACAGAAGAGGCCTTGAGCTATGAGAGGCGCTTTTCGGAGCTCAGTAGGGTGTGTATATACTTGAAGTACTTAAGATGCGGTGTATCCATTCTCAAGAGTGTGTGACTCTCTGTTTTGTGTTTATGCAAATAACCCTTAATGGATTGCTTTAGTCAGATGTTTAAAATAAAGTACGGCCCTTTCCCTCTTCACCTACGCAGGATCTGACAGCTGCAATCCCGCCGCAAACCGACAGATGGCGCTGTCAATTTTCATATAAGGCGCGCCAACAGAAGAGGCCTTGAGCTATGAGAGGCGCGCCCGAGGCCCTGGGGGCCCGAGTACCCGGTCGAACATAGCGATGGCCTCGCTGTCGACTAGCGACATCGAGTTGCGCCACGTCAGAGGGGAGAATAGTTCTTTGCCTTACAACAAAGATGATGGCGCCTGAAAATTGACAGCACCCTCTGCCGGATGGCTCATGTAACTGCAGCTGTCAGGGTTGCTGAAGAAATGCGAAGCTGAAGAGGGATAGATCCTAAAGTAGTCTTCTGAAGTACACTTAAAAGTATTTAGAATATAAAAGAAAATAGAATGTAAAAAAATAATAATACAGTGTCAACTTTATTAAACAGTCATGGTGCAGTCATGGTGCACATTTTTTTCATGAAACCGTTTTAAGTGACTCCTGTTTAAACTTTATTGAAACAAACTAAGTGCACAGCGCATACATACGCCTATAGATTTAATTATTAGATCAATATGTGTCATATAGCTTTATTCATTGGCTGATCGGGACAAACTCAGATAAGTTATACATTTGAATCATTTTTTTCTGCTTTGGAAGCATTACTTGAAAAAAATAAAAATAAAACACACAGTGGTACATTGTCAATACCCTCTTTCAAATTGCAAAAATGAAAACAATGCTTTCAGTTTCTCTTTAATGTTTATATGGAGTTATACTGCAGAGGAAGCTGCCATATAAAAAATTTCTGATCTACTTACTGAGGTCCAAGCAGCCGAGTAAAGAAAAAAGAACCCTGCAGTAAATTAGTGCTTATAACTTTACAACACCTCTTTGCCCATATACAATAAATGTGACTGCAGCGGACCTTTGTAACGGAACCCATCACTGTTTTACCCTGTTTTATGGTTATGGTTAAAATATGATCACATTGCTGTACTGTAGATATGTTGTTTTATGTTCTACAGAATATATTGGCTCAGAATATTACAGCTACTAGGCTAATAGATAATCCTATTACAGAGACTCCTCATAAGATAAGGAAGTCTATTGAATAAAGTGTTTTCATTATGAGACATAGAACAAAGGGAAGGATAATCTGATCAATGTCTGATTGTATCAAAGTAGCCGGGTAGTCCCTGGGGGGTGTGACCACACCTATTGTCCCTCTATGTGTATTTTGTGGCCAAATATGGGGGATGTGTATTGCCTGTGGGAAGAGATGTGTATATATATTTCTGCACAACAAAATAAAGACAGTATTCTTTGACTCCCAATTGAGTGTCGTCCAATATGGGTGGTCTGGGCTTGTGAGACTGCAGTGCTTCTATATGGATATTTAACGGTATACCAGCGGAGATACTGGACTTCGTGTTCCAACTCCGTTACAACCTTTTTGCCCATATTCAATAAATGTGACTGCAGCGGACCTTTAAGATCTCAGTTATAGTCATGGTCAGATTACCCATTAGGCCAATTAGGCAGCCGTCGAGGGGCGCATTCATGTGAGTGGCGCCACTTTTTTTAAAAATGGTTCCTGGCTTAAAAAACTAAATGCTGCAGTTCATAGACTGGCTACTAGGGGGTAACTACTTAGAAGAAGAGAGTTACAACAGGAAAAGGAACTTAGGTATAGTGCTAAAGAGCAACCTTTAGCACTATACGATAGATAGATGAGATCGATCAATGAGATAGATTGATCGATAAGATAGATAGATTAGATAGATCGATCGATTAGATAGATAGAGATAGATCGATCATTAAGATAGATTGATTAGGTAGATCGATCGATTAGATAGACAGATGAGATAGATTGATCGATCAATGAGACAGATAAATAGATAGATAGATAGATCGATGAGAGATAGATGAGATTGATCGATCTATCAATCTATCTTATCTATCTATCTATCTATCTTATCTATCTATCTGTCTATCTATCAGAAAGAGAAGTGGAGTTTTTATCTGTGCAAACTTCTCGCAATCACGCTAGTATCAGAAAAAAATGCCTTTAGTAATAAAATATAGCCAGGATGTCAGCTTGTACTGTTTATATTCTCAGGAACTAAGGATTTTAAAACACTTCTGTCTGTCAGATCTTTGTTAAAAAGACACAAATCACCAGACTGAGCCTCATAAACCTGTCCCTGCTCATAGTATATTCTGCTAATTTATATCTATTCAGCACTGAAAAAATATACAGTTGTCAGTATATGTGTCTGAGAGTGAGAAAATGTGACGACTAACAGGAAAATGTTAAAAAGATAGTTTAAAACTTTAGACAGGCTATTACACTGGTATTTATTATCCTTAAGTGACATAGCAAAGACCCTAGTTATTAGTACACATATAAATAAATATAATTTCAGCTGCTTGTTATTAGCAGTTTAACAACCTCCACCTATGTATTATGGATGCTTCCAGAGAAGGCATTATTAACTAGCTTTATGACTTTTTTTTCTGCTTATTTATGCTCTTGTGTGTGTTGTTCAGTTGTGTCCCACTCTCCGTGACCTCATGGACCGAAACACACCATGCTGATCCACTTAGTATTCATGGCAGAGATACTTGAGGGGGTTGCCTGTTCCTTCTCCAGTGGACCACAGCATATTACTCCTGGTATTCCTAGGGGGTCTCCCATCCAAATATGGACCAGTCTCAACCCTACATGGCTTCAGGGTGGTGTAACCTCTTGGTTCCCTGACTGGATTCAAACCCAGATCACAGTGGTGAAAGTACCAAATCCTAACCACTGGACCACCAGGAACCCTATTTATGCTCTTAGTCAGACTCAAAGTTTTCAAACATTTTTTCATTGTCAGTGGCCCTTTAACAGGGACATGTTACTGCCAGTTTATACTTATTAGTTTCCATTATCCTATAAAC
Source organism: Discoglossus pictus (assembly GCA_027410445.1). NCBI lineage: Eukaryota > Metazoa > Chordata > Amphibia > Anura > Alytidae > Discoglossus > Discoglossus pictus. Next base: position 18,605,357 of record CM050175.1, read on the forward strand.
GCAATAAAAATATAATAAATAAGAAAGGGCAATTAGATGGATTTGTAGTAGGAATTTCTACTCTGCAGGCAGATCTTCTTCTCATTGAGCTACATATATAGATGACCCATATTATATGTACCGTAATAGCATATACAATTTTCCTGTCTTGTGTATAATCCATCCTGAGCTTTGCTTGAAGCTGTAATACAGCAAGTATATGCTTAAAGGAAGCCATGTTTACAATGGTACACATGGGCACATTTGCATGTCCCTGCCCAGGTTCCCAGAATGCAGTGCAATAACTATTTCTCGGAATTCCGAGCAGGAAATAAGCACCCCTTAAAGCTCCAATGCCTTAGTTAGTTCAGCTTGTTAATATATACAGGAATTCAAACACAACAGCCCATAATTAAAAAGCCTTTATCATTGCCCTTTCAGCAGCAATTCTAAAAAGGAAAACACTATTCTACATGCCCTTTTATCAATCTATCCACATAACTTTAGTGACACTCTCTAATAATCTAGGTCTCACTTGAAAATTCCTAAGTGGATATTTGTTTTTGCTCTTTTGAGGAATTTGCCTTAATAATGTAATTAAATACTGATGAATATTTAGTGCAGTTATAAAGGCAAGACAGGATCATATGTTTATATTTACTGGTGGCTATTAAAGGGACATGGAATGTTCCTGGATTTTACTAGATATATAATATCCCTGTGTATCTATTTACTTGTATGTATTATTTTATTAAGAAGTGTTTATAAGCTCTGTTTTTAATGCCTAAAATAAAACAAATAGTCCCTGTGTGGGTCTGACCACTGCAGAGTTTGCAGAATCAGACTCTATAGGCTGCATGTGCAGTGTGGTGTCCTAACCGATCAGGGACCACGTCTCAGCAGCACATTGCAGAATGTTGCAGAGATTTGGTCACGGATTGGATAGTATGAGACACAGAACAGTCAGTACTACAAAGTCTGTGTCTGCACACGCTACAGTGGGCCGACCCATACATGGACTATTTGTTAGATTTTAGGCAGTAAAAACAGAGCTTATAAGCACTACTTAATAAAAAAAATACATAAAAGTAGTGCCTGTACGTTTGCATCGCTCAGTCATGTAACACTCAATGCTGATCCACTTGATAATCATGGTAGAGATACTGGAGTGGGTTGCCAGTTCCTTCTCCAGTGGGCCAGAGTATACAGCTTCTGGTATTTCCATCCAAATACTGACCAGGCCCAACAGTGCTTGGCTTCAGGGTGGTGTGACCTCTTGGTTCCCTGACTGGAATCAAACCCAGGTCCCAGCAGTGAAAGCACCAAATCCTAACCACTGGACCATCAGGGATATTATATACCCAGTAAAATCCAGAAACCTTCATATTCCTTTAAAAAAAAATACAGTTCCCCATTTCATTTTTGTAGACAAGTTAAGCCTCTAGCCACAAAAATATTGGTAATAGCTGATGTATGTTTTTGTCTGGTACATATGATAGCTTTAAATACTGCTCTATTATCTAATTGCCTTTTTGCTTATAAAAACATTTTTTCTATTTTTTTTTGTTAAAAAATAGAAGAAACCAAATGTTTTTAACATAATGTAAACTCCATATTAAAAATGTAGTTTGTTTCCCCGTTTTTTTAAACATATGTATTTTATAAATAGGCAAAAATGCAAGAATGTAAAAAAAAATATTACTGCGTCAACTTGTTTAGCTGTTATATACAATTGCTTCAGAGCAATCTACCATTTTTGGTTTCTGCTAATCAACATCTTGGGATGGGTGAAGGAATGGCGTAGGAGCCAAATTTAACTCTACTCCCAGAACTGGTAGCAGGGGCGAATATATCGCCAGGGCATATTATTTGTATATTATGTATGTCTATTTGCCACAATTTATAAACTATGGGTTAAAGCTTTCATGGGAAAGACATACGGCTCCATAGTGGCCAAATCTTGTAATGCATGATTAAGTTTAATTTTGCTATGGTTTTTGTCCCCTATTCATTTAATCTGGGGGGATTTGTCCCACCCCAGTTCCTATGCCCCATGGGAGAAGCATTGAACATGCAGGAATCCAATACTCTGGTTAGCTTACAAGAATACAACTTCTTTGGAAAGTAGCAGTCCGATTAAACAAAGAAAATGGAGCCACACTGTAAAGATACAAATGTAAAGATTGTGTTTATGTTTTGATTGTTGGTCATGTTTAGTTATTCAGAAGACAATATAGAAATACAATGACCGGGTGTCTTTTAAAGGGTCACTGCACAATGAAAATAGAACATGATTGAAAACTTTGAGTCTAAGAGCATAATTAGCCATGTCAAAGTCATACTGCTTGTTTTTAGTTGGAAAAGTTCCACTGCCTCTGCAGGACCCTGGAGAGATCCATGATACATTGGTAGGACTTTGGTGTGTGAGTGGGGCATTTACATTTCTGAGATATGGGTGCATTGAATGATGCATGGTTTCTGCTTCTGAACCTGTGATGGGGGAGGGATGTGGTATCTACAAACACACCCATGCAGCATCATCTAGCTCTTAGGATGTGATGTAACAAACACAAATTGGATTCCTGTACTCATAAACAGTCTTCAAAATATGTCAGTGACTTATACATCTGCTAATATTGTTAGTTTGGTACATACTTGACAAACCAGTGCATTTTGTCTGGACCTAAAATGGTCCTTTAACTACCTGGAATAACCTGAGATGACCACAACACTGACCCAGCCTCTGGTACAATGTATTTTCACATCAACTAGGTCAAATATCACTTTATGCTCTCCTCCTTCAGCAAAATGCTCTGTTTTACCCACCCATACCGGGAGACCCAAATCCTTACAATCCAGGGATGCTACTGTAGCTGAAGACAGGAGGTTCTGCAGGGAACATGTCCCTTCCACAGTGGGTTGTAACACACACCCATAATTGTACTGGCTTATGAACTTCATAATTGTGGACAAAAGTGTTCTATAAACATAATAAACTAAAATGTAACCTTTGTTTTAAAAGGGCCTGAATAAACTCCCACAACACGATCACAGACACAATAATAATGTTTTTGTGTTATTTATTCTAGTTTCACTTTTGGGGCTATGGTGGAACTTCACTGAAGCCCCCAAAACAGCCTTTCAATGCTATCACAGCCATATGGACATAGGGACTTTGTGGGTTTTTACTGTTTGTTTTGGTTTATTGAAGAAATGTAACTCCTGTGCATTGTACACGATGGCTGACATGTTGGGTTCAATAAAGTGTGGGGTACGGACCAGAATCAGGTGATGTCTGGACTTGTAATTAGTGTAAAGGGGCACTTACCAGTTCAGGCTGTCTGTCTCTATGCCAATTATGACTGATTACCCACGGTAGAGTAATAGAGATCTGGCAGGAGAATAGAAGAGATTCATCTATTAGCTATCCAGGCTCCTGGCCTGGAGGCGGGGTGGGGTGTAATTAATAACTATGACCTCATGCTAGTAATGTGATACCACCATGGGCGTAAGAGCCCAGAAAATCTGGGGGGATAAAGTTTAAAGAGACAAAAAACCTGTGACCCTGAGTGGTGCAATTCAACTCAGAACTCCCAGAATAGGCAGCTTCCAGGGGAAGAGAGGGCAGTCCAACCAAGGGAAGAGAGAGCATGCCAGCCAAGGTAGAAGAGGTGGCAGTCCCACCAAGGGAACCGAGAGCAAGTCAACCAAGGTAAGAGAGGACAGGCCAACCAAGGGAAGAGAGAGCATGCCAGCCAAGGTAGAAGAGGTGGCAGTCCCACCAAGGGAACCGAGAGCAAGTCAACCAAGGTAAGAGAGGACAGGCCAACCAAGGTAAGCAAGGGTAGGCCAACCAAGGGAAGAGAGGGCAGGCCAATCAATGGTAGAGAAGACAGGAAAACCAAGGGAAGAGAGGGCAGGCCAACCAAGGTAAAAAAGCAGGCCAATCAATGGTAGAGAAGGCAGGCCAACCAAGGTAAGAAAGGGCAAGCCAACCAAGGGAAGAGAGGACACACCAACCAAGGGTAGAGAGGGCAGGTAAATTTAGGTAAAAGAGGGCTCTCGCCAATCAAGGTAGAAGAGGGCAGGCCAATCAATGGTAGAGAAGGCAGGCCAACCAAGGGAACAGAGGGCAGGTCAACCAGGGGTAGAGAGGACAAGCCAATCAAGTGAAGAGACGACACACCAACCAAGGGAAGAGAGGGCAGGCCAACCAAAGAAACAAAGGGCAGGCCAACCAAAGGAAGACAGGACAGGCCAACCAAGGTAATAGAGGGCAGGCCAACCAAGGGAAGAGAGGGCAGCCCAACCAAGGTAATAGAGGGCAGGCCAACCAAGGTAAAAGAGGGCAAGGCAATCAAGGTAAGAGAGGGCAGAAAAATAGAAAAATATAAGGTGAAATAAGTTTGGGTTATTTTAATACATGGATAAATATTGTACAATATTGTAATATTGTAATAATGTATGCAAAGCACTGATTCAGACGAAAACACAGAAATGTACGTGTATAATACAGACTTCCTCCCACATTGCTATCATATCACTGCATCACACAGGTTTCCCTTTTAATCCTCCATTAAACTTTGCAAGGAGTAAATAGTGTGTGTGTGTGAGGGTAGGTGGGATATGTTAGATAGGGAAAAGAAGGGCAAGGGAAGAGGAATTGTTGCCAATAAAGTGTGCTCTGTTTGAATACGCATAATCATTGTATTTCATTCTAGGCACTTTATTATTTTTGTATCCTGAAACCTCAGCTGGGTCCTAATGGAAGGGACTAAGATCCAGATGGCATTGGCTGGACTGATCCGGGTAATCCTGATTTCCTGACAATGACTGGTGGTGTTCCTGATTGCATTTTGGAGACCCAAGTCCTTGAAATCCAGGTGTGTTACTGTAGCTGAAGGCAGGAGGTTTTGTCTGTAAACATGGTCTCCTCCCCAGTGAATTGTGACACACACCCATAATTGTACTGCCTTATAAACTTCATAATTATGCACAAAGGCATTGTATCAATATAATACATTAGATTTAATGTTAAACATTTGTAATAAAAGTACCTAAATTAACTCTCACTCCAAGATCACAGACACAAATACTGTTTTTGTTCTATTTATTCTGGTTACTAAGTGCAATACAAAGTCAAGATATTATAGGAATGAACAGAATTTAAGAAAACAGGTCGTCATGCCAGTTATTTGGAAAAAGATGTCAGTAACTGAGGCAATTGTTGCCTGAATTGGTCTAATATTTGCTGACATGTAGAGGACTATGACCCACAACTAGAGGCATAGACATGAAGAACTGCATGCCAGTGTACTACAATGCATATTTGACAACATTTCAAAAACTGCCTAAATAAGTTGCCCTTTTTCTATAATTGGTGGGAAATGTATTCTTATCAAGTCCACTAATTATAGTAAAGAGCATTAGAGTACACCAAGATATAACAAAGGAAAAAATAAATAGAAAACAAAAAAGTGGCCAACTGGAAGAGAATACCAAGATAGCAGTAACCACAAGTCCAACAATTTTATGTTAAATATATTTATTAGAAAAGTCCCACACAATCAATCACTTAATGTCAAATTCACCTAAATTCCCACTAATCCAGAAGGAAGATAGATAAAAAGGAGTAAGTAACCACTGAGAAGTCTATGTTTACTTACATCACCATCCACTTATGTGTCAGAGTGTTAATTGATGGAGATTTTTTATGTTGAACAAGGACTTTCAGTTAATTGATGTCAATTGAAAGTAAAGTTAATTGATGTCACCCAACCATGTGTTAGATAATTGAGTAAGGTTTGAAAGTGTTAGTCTTAAAAGTCAAGGAGGGATGAAACGCGTTGGTGATTAAGGTGGGCACTCTCTACCTGAGCCACCATTATATACTTGGAGTATATACCACTGAGTTTGTAAAAACTACAATTACAGGCTGCAGTAATCAGCAATGGGATCCTGTTGTAGTGCCAGGAAGGCCCTTGTGGCTGTAGAGGACTTTGATCTTGCAATACTCTACTCCAGGAGGTGCAATACTCTACTCCAGGAGTTGGGCAACACATTTTAAGAAAGCACCAGGCTGCCCTGAGTTGCTACTGTATGCGTGTAAGGCCCACACTACCTTTCAGGATACCTGGCACAGTAGCAACTCAGGGCAGCCTGGTGCTTCCTTAAAATGTGTTGACCAACTCCTTGGCCTTGTTGACATATTCAAGAGTACATTTATTTCTGAGGGTGTTAGGCTTGGAAATTGGTAAAGAGGCTACCTGGATTGTCAAAATCAGGGTAAGGAAGCCAACCAAATGATAATGTATAGGATGGGGATTTACCTGGGCTTTTCATATCAGTACAATATATAAGGAATTTTGGCTATATGAGCCCTTAAAAAGACACCAAAGTCACACATTTTCTATCAAGCATTTAAAACAGCAGATTAAAAAACATATTTTCTTATTTGCAAATAAAATTAGTGATGCAACTGATGATTAAGGCCTGGACCTCCTTCTGACTATTTCTATTTAGGTTGCGTTAGGGCACCGCACCACTGGAGATATTTGGGGCTCTAAGAACAAATCGGCATCTCTCTCTAGTGGCTGAAGAGAACAATAGCCCCCCAAAAATGTAATTATTCATGATGTCTTTTGCAGGAGAAATTTGTTAACCTTCCTGCACACAATTGTCATACAAATAAAATATTTATTTATTTGTCCTGCGCTCTTTTAAATTAATTGCAATACACTTGTATATCTTTAAATTAGGAGAGTGGAACATGAGATTAGATTAACGGAGGGATGTGCTTGGTGATGAGTAAATGACACGGTCTCTGAGGCCACGAGAAGTGTAAAGCATTTAATATAATGTGATATAGTGGGATATAAAACAGAGTATGGAGGGCAGGGTGGATGGAATGAATATAATATAATAGTTCAAATGTGTAGAATAGAATGGGTTGCACTGTAAACAATAGAATTGATAGAATACACATTATGTGTGTTTGCATCGCTCAGTCATGTCCGACTGTCTGTGACCTCATGGACCATAACACACCATGCTGATCCACTGATAATTCATGGCAGAGATACTCGAGTGGGTTGCCAGTTCCTTCTCCAGTTGGCCACAGTATTGGACCAACCAAGTACTGAGTACTGAGAAGGAACTGGCAACCCACTCCAGTACCTTTGGTTTTGGTAATCCACAAGGTTTTCATGGCAGAGACAAGATGCGCCAATGTTCTGCTGTCCATAGGGTCATGGAGAGTTGGACATGATTAAACAACAACAAATATTAAAAGAACTGTGTGGATAGGATATAATAAAGTTGTACAAACGATTTAAACATTTCTTTGATTCCCCATTTGTGGTGACCATCAAAAATGTGTTTGTTGGTTACTTTATTGCGTGTTTGTTTTATTTATCTTCACTTACTTCCTAAAGTTACTAAAATTGCTCTTTTTTAGAATCACATACGGTAACATTGTACAAGGCTATACTGTGACTGTAATCATATATTTTCTGGAAATATTTATATTATTACTGGATATATTCACATAATCAAATAATTTTATAATACACCTAGTAAATTGGGAGGAATATATATAAATAACAAATACACCATTCATATATTCATTTATTGGTTTATTGGATATTGACTGGATATTGATTTTGGTGATAAAGAAAGTATGTATTATAATCCTGCAAGTGTCTTTATGATGAAACATTTTTGTAAATTATGGGTTAACTCTACTGAAGTGGTAATTTAGTTACCATAATGATTAATAGCGCCTGTTACAGACATCAGCAAACCCCTGAAGACGCCATGTATGTAATGAAATGTACGTCAGGACAGCACGCCAACCTGCGAGTGCAGTAGAATTCCACTCGGACAGCAGCGTGGCAACATCAGTACTGTGAAAAAATGTGCGCCGTCACATGAGCGTGGGTACACATGCTGTGGAGCAGGCTATGTGTGACAGGAGGGGACATGAGGGCTCAGGCACTGTGTCACAGAAAGAGGGACCCCTAACCCTATAACCAATCCTATACAAGGGCATTACCTAACTTGTATGACACCACACTCCTACCCCCACTCAGCTATAGGACAACACGCCTCTCACCTGTATTTCTCATGGCTCCTGTGGGTAACACCTGTCCAACTGCAACTGATTGACAGCCACCCCCTAAATAAAACATCACTGCTGCTGCCCTGTTCTATCTACACCACAAGTCCCATGTAAGACAGCAGCCCCCTCACCTGTTTGATACATTTCACACAGTATGATACCAGTACCATTGTATAATGGCAGACCATTACACCCCCAGACCCTCTCTTGTGTGTTATTACCCCCTCTGTGTAACACAAAGTTCATCACCTGTACCCCATTATCCCTTCTGTAGAAGATAAGCCATTCAGTATACCCCACCTCAATATACCATCTTTGTATATCACCACCCCACCTCAATATACCCTCTTTGTATAACTTTACCAGCCCCTTTATACCAACATCCCCTCACCTGTATGATATTATCTTCTCGGTATAACACGGTTCTCCCTCTCTATACCCTCAGTCCCTGCACATAGCTCCAGCCCCTCACCTGTATTAACCCATATGTACCCCTTGCCCCTGTGTTACCCTTTTATATACCGCCAGCCCCTGTCTTACCCTTTTATATAACACCAGGCCCTGCGTTACCCTTGAACATACCCCCAGCCTCGGCATTAAGGCTATTGCCCTCAGACCCCTACCCTAACCATTACACCCCTAAGCCCACCTTACCTGAGGTTGTGGCGGTTCTGCATCGGGTCATGAGCGCAGATGTGGGCATCATGCAAATAATGGTGTGCTTGTGTGGGGCGCGCATGCGTCGGCGCTCATTTATGAAGCTCTGAAAAGTCGTGCCACCCGTCGGAAAGTACTTTGTAGGACCCACCCACTCATGCATCTCGCTTGATCTGAAAAACTCTGGTATAGCTCGGAGCGAACATTCATCTTGTTACCTTAATATAGAAACTAGCGAATTGCCCGTCAAAAAATTACGGCAATGAAATTGTAAGTGAGCTAAGGGTGTTTGGTGTATATAATGTGTCTGTTGTAGCATTGTTCGTTTTATATGTTGTGCAAGTTTTTCGTAATATTAGTTTGCTATGTCATGCGAGTTTTTCGGAATATCCGTAGCTGTTTGGTGGGCTTTTTCAGAATATAATAGGTGTTTGGTGGTGTTTTGTGTGTTTATGCTAGTGTTTTGCGTGTTTAGGGACCTTTAGCCTCGTTTTCGTTTTGTTCGGCGGCCATTTTTTCTCTCGCTTAGGTGATTTGTGTGCTTAAATGGAGGTGTAACTTCACTTGCAGAGGTCCTAGGTGCCCCCCCTTGCTGTGAGTAACCTTTTTATGTGTTTGTTGTTTGTATTTGTTGTGTTTTGTAATGTTTTGGGGGTTACGCGGGTTGCGTCCTTGTTTTGTAATCTCGTATGCGTTTTTCGGCAAATACGTAGGTGTTTGGTGGTGTTTTGCGTCTTTAGACTGCTGTAGCCTTGTTTTCGTTTTTTTTCGGCAGCCATTTTTTCTCTCGCTTAGAGAATTTTTTAGTGTCTAAACTGCTTTAATTTCAGTTAAATTGAGGTGTAACTTTAGTTTTCGAGGTCCCTCTTGCTGTAGGTAAGCTTTTTATGAATTTGTTGGATTTTTGATGTTTTCATTTGCGCGTGTTGTGGCCGTTTTTTGCGAGGTCGTAATGGGTCGTAACGTGTCTCGTATTTTGTTTGCGTTACGACGTAAAGTTTGCGAGGGTCGCAGTTGCTGGCAAGGATCGCCTTCGGCGCTCCTTGCCAGCAACTGCGACCCTTGCTACGCGAGCCGTGGCCCTCACTACGCTTCGCAAGGGCCACAGGCTCGCTACGCGAGCCCTCAAGCGTGAGCAACAGCTCGTATGCTCACAACTATATATGTGATTGAGCAAGCTTTTTGTGGCAACCGCAGCTTGAGAGCACTAACTTTACGTGTTTCTTCTTCTGGGTATTGTCATGTTCAGGAGGGTCCACTGAACTTTTGGGGGGCCCTGTGTTAACAGGGACTGGTTTTGCCATGGGGTGGGTAATGGTATGATCTATGATTATAATGTTAAATATTAGAATCCCCATAGCATGTTTAGTATCTAAATGCTGCTGGTTCTGCACTGCACTCTGTTACAGCCAGAAACATCTGCAAAGTGGCTATTGGTTCCTGTGGATTGCTGGACACTTTGGGGGCAGTAAGCTGGTTTGGTTCTGTTCCTGCAATTAGGGATTCACAAAGAACAGAACAGACCTACTGAGTAGGTTTGAACTAGGATTTTATCAAGCACGACAGAAGCAGTAAGTCGTCATAGGTATTAATTTATTAATTTTGGACATAGATATACATGGGCAATCCTATGATGTTGTTTTTTTTTTATATATTTATAATTTAATGCTTTAATGTGGTATGATTAATATGGCACTATACTGAATTACTGTATATTAATAAAAGGTTATGTAGCTCACTAGGTCCCCCATATTTGTTCACAAAAAGATTTGAGATTTTTTTTATATGATGTCCTGAGTGTTTAAATTGTTTGTGCGCTTTTTTTTTTTTTTTTTTTTTTTTTTAGTCTGTTTGAAAATAAGTTTAGTATTGAATGTAGTGTTTTTAACTAATTGAAGAGAAATGTTATTAATTATCAATACCTGATTAATATGTTTAGCTTCTGTTGTTAGAGCACTTACATCCATAAGGGAATTTAAGCATGCCTGGGGTTTTCATAAAGGCTTTTGAAGGAGTCTGTGAAGGAGCCCAGCTGACTTCATGAATGAGGCTTTACCACTATTAACCAATAGCACAGGCACTCCAACACATCCTCTTAAGTAGAAATCTCAACACTAGTCCTTATGAAACAGCTGGTATTATCTTCTACAGAACCAAAAGTCCAAAACAACATACAAATAAAAGGTGATAGCAGCCCTTTATGGAATGCTACCCCAGTTGCCAACCGTGACCAGCTGTTCAGTATGGCTCAAAGCCAACCTCTAATAGGACTGCACACAAGTGGAACTCAGGGCTAAGCGGCTCACTGGGTATCCTGAACCTGCTATAAGTGCTATGGGAACTAGGTCAATGAGGTTGTTAACCACAATAGGGGGTATCCATTACATACAATTAACCCCCTTGACCCACTGGTTAATCACAATAGTATGTCAGAGGAACTCTCTGTCTAGAGTAATTGACCCAGTTCTCATGCATATTGTGAAGAGATTTCTCCAATATAATCTGTGGGGAGTCTTTTTAACTAGTTATAGTAAATGATTCCTTGGCCACTACGTTATCAAAAATATAATATACTGTATGTATAACTGTTTGTAATGGAGACCAGTAGCTCTGAATAAAGGCCAGTAGCCTGGCTAGTGGGGATTTGAACATGATTTTCCATGAGGGCTATCCTGTAACGAATTGTCAATCAAGATTCTAGACACCTTCTGTCATGACCCAGAGATGAGGAACCAGGTGCACCCCAAGACTGCTCCTCTAAGCTAAAATAGGGTAGTAGTAATCTCCAGGTGGTGAATTCAGATCAGAACATCATTCCTGGAGAAGCAGAAGAGCAGGCTTATTGCCGACTGTAACTGTTATCCCTTGATTAGGATAACACAGAATACAAGAAATAGCAGCTCACACCTTTTCTTAGTGCATCCAATAAACTGACTCTTTATTCTCCTTACACAGCTAATTTAAAACAGCACAACAGACCCACCCAGATGGCCTTCCTCCTCCTTCCCACATTCCTCCCTCTGAAATATACTGATTTGGTGTTTACTGCTGACAGTAGGTCAGGGGGTTAGGTCTCACCTGGTCACCAATTCCTGCTCTGTTTCCCATGGTTCACCTTTGTACATCTGCACAAGGGGCAATGAACAAACTCCCAACTTTATGACTATCTGAGGTCAGAGAGAGATTCTCACAGAAACTTTGGGTTAAACCTTTGTTCTCACACTAACAAACATGGCAGAAAATGTATTTCTGTTAGGTACCAGTAAAATAACCTTATTACAGTATATATAACATAGTAACCCCAACATTCATTATTTTGGCCCACATTACATTACACAAAAAAACAACATGTCATAGTCCTTACAACAAGTCACACGTCCATTTTAATAGCATTTGATATTAGCAACCCAGTGTGTGAGTACCTAATGAGTTGCTTGTGGGATATTTCACTTCAGGGGTATTTCACTCTAGTCCCAAAAGTCAGTCAATACACCTTCCTCATTACCACACTGCTGTGGCATCCCCTCAAAAAACAGTAGCCCACTACCCAGACACCTCAACACCAGCAATTCCCAATATATATGTCCTTAGCCCATAGGCCCTCGTGCTATTGGTTAAGACCAAGAAGTTACTGAATTGCTATTGGCTAGAAGCCCTCTTGTGCACCAATGAGAATAGTACCAATGTTACCCGACTGATTGGTTCCTTGTATCCAAGGAGGAAAATTCAAACTTGAGCAAAATCATGGTGATATACATGTTTAATCTGACCCATTGTTCCAAATGTGTTTATAATCACGAAATAAATTGTGATGCCCTTTTCTGAATGAATATATGTTTCCAAGCTATATTTTGTTCTAAAAGGTAAAACTGCTTTGGGGAAAGTCTATACATCTCCCCCTCTCAAATCCAGTAGAAGTTAGGTCTTCAGGCCCCAAAGAACCTGGAGATCTGGAATCTGAACCTAACGGGTGGTATTCCTTGCAGTGACCTGTACAAGGCTATTACAAGGGTTAAAAAAAAAACACAGACAAGGTCCCAATCATAACAATGAACACTAAATATACAAGAAATCCCTATATGTGCACACCTATTATTATTGAATCTCCTCAGGGACAAACATTAAATCTTCACTTTTATTAAATCTCTTAAAAAAATTAAAATATTATCAGACGCAGGAATAAACTAATATTGCTCGGTTATAGGGAGTTGAACACAAAAGTGCTAATATATAAAGTGCTAGTGTTCATATATATAAGAAAGGAACCAGGATAAATGCTGAGTCTATAATAATATTATATACAAAGTGCTGTCAATAAAGTGCTTTAGTGTATAAATAATAGTGCTTCCCAAACTAAACCTCTAGCTAATTTATAATAATTCAAAGTGCACAGTGCAATGTGATAATAGCGTTGTTGCTATAATATTTTCAAAACTCTAGCTTTCTATCTATATGTTCAAATTTCCCTATTGAATTCATTACTCCATGGAGCTATAATGCTACTATTAATTCTAGTTATAAGATATTGCTCTTTGTATTGAACGATTTCCTAATGTCTTTCTCCTGTAAATGGCTGTATCTTAGCCTGCCACGCCGTTTAGACGCCTAGCGATGACGTCATCAACATGCGTGCACGTTCCTGCGTCTGACCCGACGCACGTTTCTAGATTTCTTCAGGGGTCACCACCATGTTGATTTAGCATCCTTTTATACTTTCTCCGTAGTCATGGAAATGGTGACAATTATAAAAACAACTTAATTTATTTAAAAATATATGTCTCTGTGCTTAACATATTCTAGTGGTATATATACAGACCCAATCAGTATCATTATGCAAGAATTGATGTCGCATCATTATCTTCTCAACAATATTTAGATCTATATTTTATATTTGTCAATAATATATTTAATAATACTGCAAAGAACTTATATCTTTTGAATATAGGAGGATATAGATGTAATATAAAGGACTGTGTGGATTACTACATATCCATCACAGTATACTCCTTATCTTAATCTAATCACAGTATTCTGTTAAATATTTGGTGAAGAACTTCATCCTAATTCACCTTTTGTTTGTTATACTTTAGTTTATGTGATCAGTGATAATCCCATAGACATCATATTTAGTTTATGCCCAATATACTATGTATTAGCTCCATCAACATAATTATGCTCCATAGAACTTTATTGAATGTTATTTCCTATCTCCTAGGAACATTTTATTCATAATTTTGTTCTGAAACTAATATGACATCACATTTCAATCACTGATAAGTATGTATACAAATATATCATTCTGAGAATAAAGCATGTCACCTCATTTCTTATATAAAAGGTGTAAATGTGAAGCCGTCATTTAGGCCATGAGGTTTTTTGGTGCTTAGAAGATAAATCCACTTTGCTTCTTTTTTTAAAAGTTCTCTGTCTATATTACCTCTTCTGATGGTTTTTTCAATGCGATCAATTGCCATAAATGGGAGGTCCCCTACGTTACCATTATGTGTGGTGTTTACATGTATTGCCACTGGAGTATCATATCCTCTCCTAATACTGTAGATGTGTCCAAGTACTCTTCTTCTTCTGAATTCTCTGTAGGTTTTACCTACATATCTCATTCCACATTTACAGGATAATAAATAAATAACCCTTTCTGACTTCAAAGCCAAAAGCAAGTACATTCCTCCTCTTTCCATAAGCCCTAAAATAGAAGTGTTTGTACAAAATGTGACAAGAGATCTAGAGAAATGATCTCATAAGAAGGTATCAAAACCTAATCTCTCTAAAGAAGAAAGACAAGCCCTCAAATATCTGATAAATAATAAAGAAATAACAATAAAAAATGCAGACAAGGGGGGTAATCGTGTCATTCTTAATACTAATGATTATATTAAAGAAAATCAGAGATTATTAAATAATAAAGAATATTACAAAAAAACTTATGAAAGAACCCACTGATAATTTTGTAGCAGAATTTAATATAATTCTGTCTAATGGTCTACAAGAACTAATCATTACAAAACAAGAATTTGAATTTTTAAATACAAAAGATCCCAAAATTGCTACATTTTATCCCATTTCTAAGATACAGAAAAATCCCACAAAACCCCCGGGTAGGCCAATAGTTTCAGGCATAGACTGTCTAACAGAGAACTCTAGTAAATATATAGATTATATTTTGAGAGAACATGTAATATCCCTGATATCATATGTCAGGGATACAAAAGATGTACTTAAAAAAAAAAATGGGTTAACTACGAACCAACATTCTCTGTTGTATCATTGGATGTTGAATCACTATATACTAATATACACCATCACAGAGGGCTACATGCTGTCAAATATTTCTTACAAAAAAAAGGTATATAAGAAACACAATGAGTTTATGATGGAGCTATTAATATTTGTGTTGACTCACAATTATTTAGTGTTCCTACAAACCTTTTACCATCAAATTCAGGGTACAGCTATGGGGACATCTTGTGCCTCAACGTACGCCAATTTATACCTAGGATGGTTGGAAGAACAGGTGGTTTACAGCGAAAACATGGAAATCTACACTAAAGATGTGGATCTATGGATTCGCTATATAGATGAGATTATGATTTTATGGAGTGGTACTAAACAACATCTGCAGGAATGTATAGAAGTTCTCAATAGGAATGATATGGGATTATATTTAACTTCTGAGATAAGTGAAACAACTATCACTTTTTTAGATTTAAAAATAAGTAAGAAACATGATGGCAGTTTAAAAACAAACATTTACAGAAAACCAACAGCAACTAACAACTTGCTGAGTGCAGAAAGTAGTCATCCTAAATCTCTAATATCAGGGATTCATGTAGGACAATATCTGAGAATCAAAAGAAATTGTTCAGAAAAAAATGACTTTGAAGAAGAAGCTTAAGAACTACAATCCCGCTTTCAACAACGTGGATATAAATAAACCATGTTAAAGAAGGCTTACCACAAAGCAAAAAATGTAAAGAGAGAATATCTACTTATGGACAAGCCCCCAAAAGAAGATAATGTGGTGAGATGCATAGATACATACAATGATCAATGGTGTGACATCAAAAAGATATTTAATAAACACTGGCAAATATTGCTAGATGACAAAGATATCAGACCATACTTAAAAAAAACATGCACAAATAACAAGGAGGAGATCAACAAATCTCAAAGACATTTTATCCAAAAGTCATTTAGAAGTCACAAATAAGACCACTTGGCTTCAACAATTAAAGGGATGCTACAAATGTCAATCATGTAAGGCCTGCCCATTCATTAGACCTGCCAGGTCCTTTACCTCTCTGGATAATAAACAAACCTACTCAGTGAAATATTTAATCACTTGCAAAACTGAAATAAACTGGATAAATGAGACCAGCAGCTCAGCTAAGGGGAGCAGGTTCTTGAGTACACTCATGGATCATTATCTGGCCCAGGTTGTACAAGAACCTACTAGAAATTAGGCCATCTCTGATTTAGTCATCACTAGTAATATTTATATAATATTAAATGTTAAAATAGGGGGAACAGTGATCACAACACAGTCTCATTTGAGATTGAATACAAAAAACAGAGTTGTAAGGGGCCAACAAAAACTCTAAATGTTAAAATGGCTAACTTTAATGGGCTAAGGGCAGCAATACAAAGTATAGACTGGGACAAAACACTTACATGGAAAAATACAGAAAATAAATGGACAACATTCAAATCCTTACTAAATAAACATACACATCGGCATATACCGTGTGGGAATAAAATGAATAGGAGTAAATCACATCCCATGTGGCTTAACAATGACTTAAAGATCATGATGAGGAAAAAGAAACATGCATTTAAATTATACAAGAAAGAGGGAACAGAGGCAGCTTTATGTGACTATAAGGAAATCAACAAGTCTTGCAAAAGGGCTATTAGACTGGAAAATGAGAAGTCAGTTGCAAAGGAAACTAAGACTAACCCTAAAATATTTTTTAAATATATTAATGGGAAGAAGGCGAGGAAGGAAGCTATAGGAACATTACAATGTGACACAGGCCATCTGATAATTAGTGACCAGGAAAAGGCAGATGAGCTAAATAGGTTATTTTCTTCTGTATACACAAGGGAGGTACCAGTGGTTGGGACACGGCAACATAATGGGGCTACACTAACCTTTGCCAACTAATTGGTTAACACAGGAAGTAATCCAAAAGAGATTATAGAAAATAAATGTTAATAAAGCCCGGGTCCTGATGGAATACATCCAAGGGTACTAAGGGAACTGGGTTCTGTAATAGCCAAACCATTATATCTAATCTTTCAAGACTCACTCACTACAGGGTCTCTACCAGATGACTGGAGAAAAGCAGAGGTGATACCTATATTTACGAAGGGATCGAGAGCAAATCCGGGGAATTATAGACCAGTGAGCCTCACTTGTGTAGTGGGGAAGCTTTTTGAAGGGTTAATAAGGGACAGAATACAAGAATATGTCTATTTGAACAAGATCATAGGTAGCAGTCAACACAGATTTATGAAGGATAAGTCATGTCAGACCAATCTAATTAGTTTCTATGAGGAGGTTGGTAGGAACTTGGATCAGGGCAACTCAGTGGATGTAGTCTTTTTGGATTTTGCAAAGGCTTTTGATACAGTGCCTCATGGGAGACTTTTGAGCAACCTAAGGGATACAGGAATTGCAGTTAATATCTGCTCATGGATTGAGAGCTGGCTAAAAGACAGGAAGCAAAGGGTTGTTGTAAATGGAACATACTCCGACTGGACTAATGTGGTAAGTGAGGTTCCTCAAGGTTCAGTATTAGGTCCTCTCCTTTTTAACATATTTATTAATGACATAGAAGTAGGACTCGAAAGTAGTGTCTCCATTTTTGCTGATTACACTAAGTTGTGCAAGGTAATTAAATCAGATAATGATGTACCATCTCTACAAAGGGATTTACATAAATTAGAGAAATGGGCGGCTAAATGGCAGATGAGATTTAATACAAATAAATGTAAGGTTATGCATTTGGGAAGGAAAAATAGCCATGCAATTTATAATCTTAATGGAGCAAATCTAGGGGTATCAGATATTAAAAGGTATTTGGGAGTACTAGTGGACAACCACCTAGGTAGCAGTGCTCAATGCCAAGCAGCAGCTGCAAAGGCAAGTAAAATATTAGCATGTATTAAGAAGGGTATAGAAGCACGGGAAGCAAATATAATTCTGCCACTATACAAATCTCTAGTACGCCCTCATTTGGAATATGGAGTACAATTTTGGGCACCACTTCATAAAAAGGACATTTTAGAGCTGGAAAAAGTACAGAGAAGGGCAACAAAACTAATAAGGGGAATGGAGGGGCTAAGTTATGAAGAAAGACTAAACAAATTAAACTTATTTTCGCTAGAAAAAAGGCGTCTACGAGGGGATATGATCACCTTATTTAAATACATCCAGGGTCAATATAAGGCTTTGTCAAGTGAACTTTTTGTAGCAAGAGATTTTCAACTGACAAGAGGACACCCTTTGAGGTTAGAGGAAAAAAGATTTCACCTTAAAGAAAAGGGGTTTTCACAGTAAGGGTGGTTAAACTGTGGAATTCTCTACCAAAGGAGGTGGTGACAGCGAAATTGATAGATAACTTCAAAAAGGGGTTAGATATATTTTTGATCCAGGGAGAAATTTGATCGCCAGTTTCTGGGGTCAGGAAGGAATTTTGCTTTTTTTCCCCTTATAAGACAATTGGCAAAGTTTCAATGTTTTTTTTTTTTCTGTTTGCCTTCCTCTGGATCAATTAACAATTAATAACAAATAGTCCACATATTAAAAAGATCAAGAGAGATCTAAAAAGGCTGAACTTGATGGACTAACTCTTTATTCATCCTCAAATACTATACTATTAATAATTAATTAACAACTAATTAATTAATAACTAATCTGCATATTGCAGATCAGAGGAGATCTTAAAATGTTGAACTTGATGGACTGAAAGTCTTTTTCAACGTCAACTACTATGTAAAACTGAAAGAGTTATTTATTTATTATCCTGTAAATGTGGAATGAGATATGTAGGTAAAACATGCAGGGAATTCAGAAGAAGAAGAGTACTTGGACACATTTACAGTATTAGGAGAGGATATGATACTCCAGTGGCAATACATGTAAACACCACACATAATGGTAATGTAGGAGTCCTCTCATTTATGGCAATTGATCACATTGAAAAAAACATCAGAAGAGGTAATATAGACAGAGAACTTTTAAAAAAAGAAGCAAAGTGGATTTATCTTCTAAGCACCAAAAAGCCTCATGGCCCAAATGACGGCTTCACATTTACACCTTTATATAAGACATGAAGTGACATGCTTTATTCTCCGAATGATATATTTGTATACATACTTATCACTGATTGAAATGTGATGTCATATTAGTTTCAGAACAAAATTATGAATAAAATGTTCCTAGGAGAAAGGAAAGAATACTCAATAAAGTTCTATGGAGTATAATAATTATGTTGATGGAGCTAATACATAGTATATTGGGCATAAACTAAATATGATGTCTATGGGATTATCACTGATCACATAAACTAAAGTATAACAAACAAAAGGTGAATTAGGATGAAGTTCTTCACCAAATATTTAACAGAATACTGTGATTAGTTTAAGATAAGGAGTATACTGTGATGGAAATGTAGTAATCCACACTGTCCTTTATATTACATCTATATCATCCTATATTCAAAAGATATAAGTTCTTTGCAGTATTATTAAATATATTATCGACAAATATAAAATATAGATCTAAATATTGTTGAGAAGATAATGATGCGACATCAATTCTTGCATTATTATACTGATTGGGTCTGTATATATACCACTAGAATATGTTAAGCACAGAGACATATATTTGAAAATAAATTAAGTTGTTTTTATAATTGTCACCGTTTCCATGACTACGGAGAAAGTATAAAGGGATGCTTAATCAACATGGAGGTAGCCCCTGAAGAAATCTAGAAACGTGCGTCTCGTCAGACGCAGGAACGTGCACGCATGTTGATGACGTCACGCTAAAGTCTCTATACAGTCTCTTATAGGAGAAAGACATTAGGAAATCGTACAATACTAAGAGCAATATCTTATAACTAGAAGTAATAGGAGCATTATAGCTCCATGGAGTAATTAATTCAATAGGGGAATCGAGACAAATCGATAGAAAGATAGAGTTTTGAAAATATTATAGCAACAACGCTAATATTATCACATTGCACTGTGCACTTTGAATTATTATAAATTAGCTAGAGGTTTAGTTTGGGAAGCACTATTATTTATACACTAAAACACTTTATTGACCGCACTTTGTATATAATATTATTATAGAATCAGCATTTATCCTGGTTATATATATATATATATATATATATATATATATATATATATATATATATATATATATATATATATATATGTGTGTGTGTGTGTGTGTGTAGCGGAGAGGCAATATTCCCCAGGTTATCTCCGCTTATAATCCCAGTGAGGCTCAGGAACAAGTAAATGGTAAATCCACAGTCAAGGTTTCCAACAGGTAAAATAATAGCAATATCCCAACCGCAATCCCAATAACTGGACGACACACAGTTTCAGGAGCAGACCGAACTTCCTTTAATCCACACTGTACCTTTTTAAAGCATGCTCCCATGCAAGGGAGGGATTTACAAACATTAACACAGTAGCCAATCCTGTCCTGGTAACCTCCCACACATCTCCCCTCAGCCAGCATCATAATCCCCTTATCTAGTACAGTAATTCCCCCCATTCCTGGATGTACCCCTAAACATAGGGGTACCCCTTTAAATCATACATCCCCCTGGTACCCCTGATCTGGGTGAACAACATATCCAAAATCACCCAGATCAGACCAGGGGTTCGGGAAATTCATGGAGGGAATAAAATGACCGACCGCACAGAGTGAACTAGCCGAATGCGGTTCCATGCGAATGGGCCCTGCGGTCGGTCCTGGAATAAGGGAACAAACTGCACGAAAGCCT
The DNA here is from genome assembly GCA_027410445.1 of Discoglossus pictus. Lineage (NCBI taxonomy): Eukaryota > Metazoa > Chordata > Amphibia > Anura > Alytidae > Discoglossus > Discoglossus pictus. Next base: position 18,626,156 of record CM050175.1, read on the forward strand.
CTAGCTATAGAGGCTAGGGAGGGTTCGCCTAAATCCCCTCATTCGGTTCTTTCTTTCTACCGGACGAGGGGCCGTTCGGTAGTTAGGAACTGAACGGACCGGGCGTGTGGAGGCTTCAGCGGTGTTCACCTAGTCGAGTGTCCGATTTGAGTTCCAGACACTCGACGGCAAAACACCGCTGTTCGGGAGTTTTAAAATGGCCGCCGCCACGTTCGTTTGTCGAATGGCGGCCACCCCCGAGAACAAAGGACGGTTACTTAACTTGTCAATTACCCGTTCGCAACAATGTTGCAACGGGTAATTGAGGACACACTTTACACATGGGAGGTCTGATTGTTTGGTAGTTTTATTCCCTTAGTTTATTCGAATGAAACTACCGAACAATCAGAGGAATACATTTCTTTTAACACAAGTACAACATACAGTTATGCGAATGCAGCCTTTTCACAGTAAATTGCAGGACAGCCCAATGCCATCCGCTACAATATGAACACTAGCACTTTATATATTACCCCTTTTGTGTTCAACTCCCTATAACTGAGCATTATTAGTTTATTCCTGCGTCTGATAAAATTTTACATTTTTTAAGAGATTTAATAAAAGTTAAGATTTAATGTTTGTCCCTGAGGAGATTCAGTAATAATAGGCGTGCACATATAGGGATTTCTTGTATATTTAGTGCTTATTTATTTCTCTGTTTCCCTAGTAGCACCCTATTTAGTAATACTTGTCTTAACCTGAGCCACCTTTTGTCTATGTTAGTCGTCCCAATCATAGCAATATTGAAAACTACACATGTAGTATTAGCACCATGCGCAGTAGCACAAATTTCACAGGCATTCATCACAACTATTAATTGCAATTATTATTTAGCATGTACAACCATTGCATTGATTGGACCGCGTAAAATAGGGCTAGTCATTTTTATTTATTTTTTACAAAAAATGCACAAAGGTCCAAATGTATTTGTGAAAATGAAGTCAAGATCCAGGGTACATATTTTTTATATATACAAACAAACATATTTTATAATGGCGTTGAAAATGGCACAAGGGAAGATTGAATGTGCAATGACATCTAGATAAGGGTTATCATTTATCTAATCCCTTTCTACAGGTTAGGAAAGCTTTAGGAGGAATACATAGAAATATAAAGTGGAACAGATAGAACATGCAATGATATGGGGGATCGGAATAAATGAACCGGAGGTCCAGATCAGACCCAGGTCCCACTGGTGTAGGGTGGTCTTATTAATCCTATTGAAAGATCACAACTCAGTTGAAGCAGCTGACGTCTTCTCGGCATTACAGGTCACCTATAGCAGGTGAGCAGCAACAAAGGAAAATGGTATCTCACATTACAGAATAATTACAGAAAAAAAGTCAACGGCGGATATTATTTTGCTTTTTGGAAACATTTTTATTTCCCTTTATGATGTCAAGTTCTTCCAAAGAGCATATTGTAAATATGGAACTACAGTTGTCCTATAAGCTTAGATCTCCAACTACTTGCCCGATATAAATGACGATACCATAAGTTATGTTCGATTGTTTGTTCTGTCTCTCTCGTCCTCCCTACCTCATCTCACAGGATGTCTAACATTTCATGTTATTTCTTATTGTGCTTCCTTTTTACTCCCTTTCCTCCACTTTGTTATATCCACTATAATAGTTACTAGCTTGTAACGCATGCTCGATGCGTTCTGCGCGGTCATTACAAGCTACTGCCTCTAAATATCTGGCAAATTGCGCAAGTGCGATGAATTCAAGCATGTGTAGTTGCATCCTCTTGCTCTGTAGCAACTGCTCAACGGCTAATTTGCGCCGTAGGAGCGGGGAGAGAGAGGCAGGGAGAGAGGGAGGGAGGAAGAAGCAGAGAGGAAGGAAGGCAGGCAGAGAGAGAGGTAGACAGGGAGGAAAGGCTGAGAGGGAAGCAGAAAGAGGGAGACAGAGAGGGAAAGGCAGGCAGGCATAGAGAGAAGTAGACAGAGGAAGGCTGTGAGGGAAGCCGATAGAGGGAGGCAGAGAGAGGGAAAGGGGAGAGAGGGACGGAGGCTGACTTCAAGGTAAGCTAATTAATTTTTATTTGGGGATATTTTCTTGCAAAAAATGTTTTCATACACTAGTCGCACAGAGAGAAAGCACACAGAGAGACAACTGAACATAACATATTATACTGTCATTTATGACTGGCAAATTACTAGTCTATCTTATAAAAAAATAGATGATACACAAATTTTGTATTAAAAATGTTTATTGTATTGTACGTCTTATTACAAAATGAAAAATAAAGTTTAAATAAAAACTAGCTGTGTGACACTTTTCCTGCTTAACTATGCTCTTCGTTATATATATGTGAAAACTTTGAGTCTATTATCAGAGTGGTTTAAGCCAATTAAAAACCCCACCTATAAAATGTTTTTTTTTTGCTTTTGTTTCTAACAGGAATAGATCCTTGGTAAGAAAGCCAGAGTCAGATTAGATCTCTATTTCATTTTGTTGAAAGGCCCACAATATGGAAACACGAAAACAGAATTAAAGAGAAGTGTAAGCCTCAGTAGCCCCACCACCATCTTACAATTAATCTTTTAATACATGGACATCATCATTCGTGCCACTTCACCCGCAGAATTCAAGCTCCTCCAGTAAAGGCTAAAAATAAAAACAGAACAAGATATACCTGAGCATGAAAAATTTTAATCAGTTACAACACCAAGTGCCATTACCCCGGGGTAAGGAGCTGCTCGACGGGTAGAAACATTCATTACTACACGATACAAGCCTGATACAAAACATTCTCCATAAAGACCAGCTCGCACAGGGTTGTTAGGAGAGGTCCGACTTGTTGAAGGGACACCGTTGTGTTAGATACTTAAAAATAGGTCAAAATGAGCATTATTACAATTGCATGTCATTAAAAGAAAATAAGAAAACCTAGTGGCACAAAACACACGGGCAATGCAGGATATTATATGCTTTAATTCTGTTCACAGCCTCCCCCCCCCGCCTCTTTGTGCTATCTCTGCCAAACACACCCATTTAGAGTATGTACCATTGCACATGAAGGACTATGATGTGGTTAGTTCAGAGAGAGCCATATGAGCAGTATTAAATCTCACTGCTCGGTTAGCTCCTTCAGATCTTTCCTGTTTCATACCTGCCAGTGGTGATGTGCAACAGGTGTTGCGATGGTTGCTCATCGAAACTTTCTTAACATTTTTCTTAGGGTGAGTGTTAGATTTAGGGTAGTGGCAGATAAGAAATAAAGTCTCAGTGACCAAGCGTTACGCCAGCTAGTGGACGCTGCACGCCACTGCCGACAGGCACAAAACAGGAAAGATCTTCTCCTTCATTCACAGTGCTACAGAGCCTTTGAACGTATACAACCATATACGGATTTAGAGTAATTAGCAGAGAAAACAAGGAGAGAACAGGGAGATTAATAATAAACAGAATTACAGAACAAAAAAAACCCCATTACATTTTACACCATAAAATTAATATATTTTAAATGCATAATTGAAATTTTCTGTAAATGTCCCTTTAATTAAGCCAGCAATTAGAATCCGCTTATTAGAAAGGAGTAAATTTAGGTTATAACTCATAATTGGTACCAATGCATAGGGCACATCCATCATTTCAGATCCCATTACCAGAATCCCCCCACCCACAACACACCCATTATTTGTCAGAGGCTTAGAAACCCACCCTACGTTACCACCGATTACAGGGGTCTAGGCATCAGCACAATATTTTTTCACAATCGCCATTTTATGGGGTGATTAATCAAGCAGCAGTTTAATATAGACAGATGTATCAGCCCCATTATATAAAAAGGCAGGACGTGATGAAAAATGGTGAACAGTTTGAAAGTCAAACTTCTTAGTATTTGCCGAGAAAAATCAAGCTCACTTAGTAGTTTATAATGTTTTATTATCTGAGGTAGTTCTACTTGTACTAAGAACATAGGAAGTAAATTTTAGTAGGTTTATTATTGTAACATCAGGGCTGGATTCTCTAAAGTTCGATCTTTTCCTTGTAATTTCCCTCTCGATCATGGCCATGTTATTTTGAATATATTATTAATCAACATAATTCGGGTCATGATATTTTTGATGTACTATTTAAGCAGAAAAACATTTCTCTTTTGCTTAAAGTTAAGTTTTCTTGTTTTTTTTAAGACTCCAATTACCAAAATACAGAAGTGACACGAAATAAAGTATTAGTCCTTTCTCTTTTAAAATTCGCCAGCAATGGCAGCAGCGGTGACGCCCATCAACTGCTAGATGGCGCTGTCATTTAGGGTTAGGTTAGCTTTTAGTGTTAGTTTAAGGGTTAGGGTAACCTTCTAAGGTTACAACTTGTGTGAAATATCAGCAGCGCTGTGAAATATAGGCAGCGCTGCAAAATATCTGCAGCGCCATCTATCGGCCAATTGCCGGCACTGCGGCTGTCAGTGTTGGTGAATTTAAAGAAGGGATAGATCCAAAAGTATCCAACTATATTATACATTTAGTAACACAATTTTAGGATTTGCACTAAATGCTTGGGAAACCAAGGACTTTTCATAGTAAAGGTGATAGTGGACACACTTGCCTTGTACTAAAACTACAAGGGTAGCTTAAAATGAATATGTACCGCTCACTGTGCATTTTTGGGATAACAACAATTGCTCCTAAATAAGGAATACAAGAATTACAGGTGATTTCCATTTTTTGTTGCTGTTCACAAACAGAATTAACTGGCAGTTTAGTAGGGGATAATTTTATTTTATCGAAGTCTTACAAATTTCCAATCTTCAGAACTGCTTTAAAGAGACTATATCACCACAATATTTAGTTGGATTAACATATTCTTAGCAAGAAAAACTAGTTATACACTGTACTAGCCAATTGTCTAAGGTAAACAGTTCCTGAGACATTCATCACTGTTTGTGCTACATTAGCATGTAAATAAGTGATTTGTAAATATTAACCTGTAGTTAGTCATCTGGATATATACTTCTATATAGGCTACTGGACATAATATACGGTGTGGTCCTTTCTACATACAACAGGTAATACTTTATAGTACTGTCTGTTCAAGAGTATGCTGGTCCATCTCTGTTCCAGTGCCAAGACATTGCGCATCTGACAAACGTATGTCCCATTGGGCAAAGGTACTCGTACTGGGGTGAGGCCACCCCATGAGCTCAGAAGTGGGTGCTGAAGTGCAGCTATGTTATACAAAAATAGTGTTTTTCTCAATGGATTGCTTGGATGCATATGAGATCGTGACATGTATTACATATCTACCTACACACACCTTAGAGAATCCAGCCCAATCATCTATATTACTGCAAAAATAGCACAGTCCAGTCCAGTGCTTGTAGGCCTGAACCTGGCATGTGTGACTAGTAGTAATTATATGTACAGGTATCTACTAATAAGCTAAGAGAGAGGTTATGAGAGAAATATGGTCTTTTTTCTAGACCTGGAAAAGTTAGCTTTTTTTTAATTTTTTTTTTACATAATTGATCTCCTTGAGAACCAAACCAAAATACGTAATTTTCCCATCAAGATTCTTTGCAGGCTTTTATAAAAATCCATAAAACATGCATATTATTACTATGCTATGTACTCTCTAGTTGGTATTAAAATGGACACGGATTGTTGGGACTTTAAGACCATACACAAATGGGATCCATAATTACATCAATATTATAGGTAGAGCTAACAGATCTGAATCAAGTCATATCAAATCATCAAGCTCTGCCTATGTGGCACAAATGGCCAATTACAGCAGCAAGACACATTCTCGTATTGTCCCATTAAAAAAGTTGATGTTAAGTGCCCAAGGAAACATTGTCGCTGCCATTAGTTACTTAATAATAAAGTAGAAAATTCTGAAGGAAATAGTAGACATATTAACTTAAGTGTATTTGTACCTGGTCTTACAATGCCAACTGTGTCATTTAAAGGGACTCTGAACTCATGGATACTTTTTTTGCACCATCATGTAGAGCAGGTAAAGTAGAATAGGCATACATGTTTGTTTTATAATGGTTTGCAAACGCTGCAGTGTTAGCTTTTATAGCACTTAAACTGCTTAGCAGGAGCCGAAACCTGCACCAAAGGAGTATTTTGAGCATATTATGAAATTGGTCAGGTCCTGAATGGTCCATAAATTACAAGCTCTCTCTGAATGCTTATATATTTAACTGCAATAAATACATTTCACATTATTTCCCCCTTGCCTGTAAAAGGATTAAGATGACATATCTTGGTTGCAACAAGTAGATTATTCTGCCACTTGAGTGTGCTTGTGATTTTTGGTCCTTTTAGATTTTTTTTTACATTTGGTTTTCTGTGCTCCGATGATGTAGAATAGCACTGATTAAAGGGATTGTGTCACCCCAAAACCAAGCTGTTTTTAGGTTATTCTAAAATAACATGAACAACTGGCTATATGTTGTGTTATTTATTTTTTTCTAAAGTAAATCAATACTGGGAAATCCCATGCTGTTGCTGTATTTATATGCAAATAAGCATCTTATCCATATTAATTAGCTGCTTTGATGTGCCAATTAGGATTAATATGCTTGTCAGTCTTTGTAGTGGCCAAGATAACGAACGGCAATGTTAGACCCCTCTCCCTCCCTGATCAAGAGACATTAGTACAGAGCCGCAAAATCAATTCAACATATTTCCACAAAGATTTACTGTAGAGAAAAACAGCTAGTACAATGTATATAGCCAGTTGTAATGCTTTTTAGAATTAAATCAACTTCCTGTTGGGATGACAGTGTCCCTTTAACCGCATGTCAATTTAAGGGACATTGGTTTCAAGATATCTTAAAGTATAATGCGTATATACTGATTTAATACGTCTGCAAATAAATCTTGCGGCCGGTTAGGAAAAGCAAAAATCCTACAATTTAAGACTATTTAAAAAAAAAATGTAACATATCCATTAACATACACCCAAACAAGTTACTGTCGCCACTGAATATTCAATTATACATCAGCTTGGTTCAATAACCTTCTGCACATTGCTGGGTCTATAAATACATCACTTTTAGTAAAGCAGCTCAACTGAAATCAAAAATAGATCAGTGATTTTTTCAGAAATATCTAACAAAAATACAGTTACGGATTGAAATGTTTGCTGCGGTTAAAATGTCAGATATTCCTCCATCTTGCGAGATGCCAAAACCGCCGGTGGAGAGATGCACGGTTATAGTGCGCATGATTGGGATTGGTCTCTTTAAGTTCCAGTTTCTACTCCACAGAAAAAAAACAGAACTGATAAAGATGAGGTTAATGAATTTCATTATCAAATAGCAGAAGTATCCAATACATTTAAATATAAAAAGTACGATTCTTGTTCAGTAACGGTGAGTTGTATGGAAAGAACGATCCGGCGCGGTTTTGTTCCGGGTTCTCAGAGCTTTTTGGGTTTGGAGAGGTTTTTGCTGACATTGTCCATGTTGGCGTCTCCGTTACTCTGTATTGTGCCTTCAGTTTTGTATTCCTGCTTCTTCCTTCGGATTTCTTTGTAACGCAATGTGATATCTCTGCAAATACCAAAAAGGGAATGTTAAAGTGGGACAAAAAAAAGTTCAGACACTGGATTAAAGGGACTCTAGGTATATATAAATACAGAAAATAAATCGTACATTTGTTCGTCCATTTGAAAGTCTAAAAAGAAGTTAGAAAAACAAAAAAATTATTTCTCGCTCCGGTTTCCCAGAAATACAGTAATAGTACTGCACTCTGGGAGACTGGGCGGGGACATGAAAATGAGGAGCCAAATTTGCTAGAGAGCTGTTTTTCTTGCCAGATGCCTTTGATGCTAAACCCCACTATAACTATTTTTCCTGCCTAACCCCTTCTAACACTCTGATTCTCTATAGCACTGCATCTATATAACGCTGTTTTTACTCACAGACACCTTTTAATGCTAAACCCCACTATAACGCTGTTTTTGCCTGCCAGACCCCTTCTATCACTCCGATTCTCTATAGCACTGCCTCTATATCACGCTGTTTTTGCCTGCCGGCCCCCTTTTGATCCTAAACCCCACCATAACGTGGTTTCTGCCTGCCAGACCCCTTCTAAAGCTCTGATTCGCTATAACACTGATTATTTTCTCCAAAGACAGAATCCAAGCTTCAACATTAATAATTTAAAGTTTATATTTCTGCTAATGTTTGTTTGCGTTAGTGTTATGTTTGCTGTTTCTTTAAAGTTCATATAAAAACCCCAAAAAGTTTAAAATTTCAGTTGAAAATGTGCTTTTTTTCCCCATGAGTTCCCCTATCCCTATCTTCCCCGTGTTACACTGCCCCGTTTAGAGCCGTTTCGCTTAGCACTCCTACTGCCTGGAACCATCTACAGCGCTAAAGGAGGTATAGCTGTACTATTTTATACATGGCTCCTTTTAAAGATATGCTTGCTGTATTAAGCAAATAATAGGATTGTATTCTGCACAAGCCAGGAACCCACCCACAGACAGTCACTGTTTTGAGGTTAATGCCTCTCGCCAGGGTGAGGTTGGTCTTGTGTTGTACAGTAGATTTTTTGGGGACAGAGTTTTCCACAATAATCATTTAGTTGATGGTGAGGAAAATAGAATCTCTTTTTTGCTCACCATAAACTAAATGATTATTGTGGTAATTTATATATATATATATACACACACACACACATATATATATATACATATACATCACATATTATAATTGTCTAACTACGAGACGTCGTCACGCTGTTTGCATGGTGCGTACGACTTAGCGATGAGCGCCGCAGGCACTCATTAAAACATCACAGACCGCATGGGGCAACAGCCAGGACGTCCGTGAGTGAGCTGGAACGCAAATTTAACTCTATTTAGACGATTTGCGCAACACGAAAATCGCCTAAGCGAGGAAAAAAATGGCCACCGAAAAAAATGAAAACGAGGATACACGACCCCGGACCGTGCAAAAAACTGCAAAGCCGGAAAATGCTCACGAGACGCGCAACACATTAATAACATTACGACTATACAAACGCCGCTTTACACAATAAACCAACGGCTTTACCTCGCGCACGCAGCCGATTTATACTGCACACATAAAACATTCATTACACTTTATAAGCAGGGCACCAGCACTCACAATGTATATTCTATGCAGATGCAAAATACAAACAGATTGTTAGCTCTTCAGTCTATTGCTCACTGCATATAAATTATAAATAAAGTATATTAATTTATTGCATAAATAATTATTACTTAACTACATATATATAGAAATATATCTCTCTCTCAGAGGAACAAAAGTACACAACATGAGAGGCTCGCAATGAGCGCCAAAAGGTCCTCACAGTACAGAACGGTTTCAATTATGTCTCAAACAGCATTCCCATGGCTTCAATTTTTTTTATTTTTTGATATCTATCTATATCTACACACACACATATATACATACACGCACTCATATACACACACACCGTAAACTCCGGGTTAACTGGCACCCACGGGTACTCCTTATTACCGGATAAGCGTAGTTTCCGGTTAATCGGGAGTCCCCAAATAAAAAGGGTCTAAATGACCCCTAAACCACCCAAATCCCCTCTGAATTATCTTATAAGCACCTAAACTGGGCCATTTTGGCCCCGAAAAAAACAAATAGGAACAAAGTTAATTTTTCTGTGCAGTCTCGAACTGCTGAATAGTGCCGGCTATGATGGCTAAGCGGGATTTTTTTGAATGAATTGATGACTATTGCACTGGCCCTTTAAAAAAAGCTCTATATTCTTCCTGATAAACTTGAACCTTTACAGACTCAAGAGACCAATGCTACTAATAACGGCAGGAAACGCTTGTCCCGGGCAGTCTTTCATAGCACATGTAGCATGAATAATATACCATTCAACTAAACAGAACAATCTAACACCACAGAAAAATAAGAGACATTTTATTTGAACAGATGACAATGCGTGCATGCCCACACAAGCTGGAATCTACAATCCACTGCGGTGTTCGTGCAAATACCAACAGGAGCCTAATGTTCTTGTCTTGTGTTACATGCCTGTCGTCAAGAGTCTTTCACAATTGTTCAACTCTTAGGCACAAAAAAAGAGAGAGACCACACAATTAGACAGGTCACATTGAGCTCAGCAGGAGAGAGGTATGGGTTAACGGTAGGCTTTTTAGATCCTCAGACCTGTAGAATCATATTAAACGGCTCTGACGTTTGGATCGGCCTTGAAGCTTTTAAGATAATATTGAAATTAATGTTTTGTGCAAAGTTACCGCTGTCCTTAGGTACTCCTTTAGTCCATCTGGTTGGTAGCTCCAGCTCTCGGCTCCTGGAGTGCTTACAAATGAGGTGGTGGTACAAGATGGTGATGTTAGAGTTGGCATTACCAATATGTTACTACCACAGCAATGGTTATGATCTCTACAGGTTTCATCCATTATAGGGCTTCTTCAGCGGTAACAGCAGTAGCTTTGGTTTGCACAAAATTGTATTTAATATAATCTTAGTAGCTTCTGATCCAAACCGTAGGATTCTACAAAAGAGGGACAGTGATAAATGGAAACCTAATGATCATTCCAAAATACTGGTATCAACACAGTCATATATTATTCATTCATTTTGTGAACAAACTTACATATCCTAAGCTGGTCATAATATCAGGATTCCCAGAGTGGTTTCTTGCCACCAAGGATTGTGGGTAATGAGAAAACTTTTTTTCTGAATAATTTAATTATTGGCTGCTTAACGGAACATTAAAGATTTGTATATAATATCCCTGTGTATCCATTTACTTTTGAGTACTTAATTTTTTTAAGAAAAAAATTATAAGCTCTGTTTTTCTGTCTAAAATCTTACAAATACTCCCTAACTGGGACTATATACTTTTCTGTACTTCTCCTCTCTGCAGCTCATGAAGACAGTGTGTTTCTAAATACAAGGTGTGTAGTGTCTGACAGTAACCAATCAGTGGCAACATTCTGCAACAGAGAGGCCCCTGACTGGATAATTTAAAACATTGCACTTTGCAGTCTGCTTATTCATGAGCTACACAGGGATATGATATAGCTAGTGACATCCAGAACCTTTCATATCCATTTAAACAAACAATGTAAATGAGGAAAAACGTCACATTTGGGAAATTAGCAACAAACAAGCAACAGTAGCGCAGATTAAAGCATCATTTTCGATTTATAGGGCAGATCAAATAAAGAAACAGGTAGGGATCCACGTCATTACAGTGGACTAGCGAATTGCCCGTCAAAAAATGACGGCAATCAAATCGTAAGTGAGCGAATGCTGTTTGGCGTATAATAATAAAATAACTAATAGAATAATAAATTAATATACTTTACCTATTTTGAAGCATTGTGTTGAAGAGCTGGCAATCTGTTTTGATGTTGCTGCAGCATTAGCGGTGTTGAGCTGCTGTGTAAGCGTGATTAACGTGTGCAGTGTAATACTGTGCGTGCGCGAGACGAAACCGTTGGCGTAGCTGTGTACTTCCGCATTGTATAAGTTATTGTTCTAAAATGGCGGTTAGTGTGGTATGCGGCTGTGGCGGAATATCCGTAGCTGTTTTGTGGTGTTTTGCGTGTTTCTGGTGGTGTTTTGCGTGTTTAGAGTCCTGTAGCCTCGTTTTCGTTTTGTTCGGCGGCCATTTCTTCTCTCGCTTATGTGATTTTCAGGTGTTTAAACTCTGAAATTTGTACTTAAATCGAGGTGTAACTTCACTTGCAGAGGTCCTGGGTGCACCACCTTGCTGTAGGTAAGCTTTTTATAGGTTTGTTGTGTGTATTTATTGTGTTTCTAATGTGTTTCGGGTCGCACAATCCCGTAGGTGTTTGGTGGTGTTTTGCGTCTTTAGACTGCTGTAGCCTCGTTTTTTCTTTTTTTCGGCGGCCATTTTTTCTCTTGCTTAGAGAATTTTTCAGTGTCTAAACTCTTTTATTTTGAGGTAAATTGATGTTTAACTTCAGTTCTTGAGGTCCTGGATGCTCCCTCTTCCTGTAAGTAAGCTTTTTATGTATGTGCTGTGTGTATTTATTGTTGTGTCCCATTACTTTTAGTCCCTTAAAAAGTGGGAGGCACATATACAAACTGTTGTAATTCCTACACCGTTCACCTGACTTGGATGTAAATTAAAGCTGAAAGTCTGCAGTTAAAGCATATCTTGTTCGTTTCATTTCAAATCTATTGTGGTGGTGTATAGAGCCAAAAAGATTAGAATTATGTCAATGTCCCAATATTTATGGACCTGACTGTATATATGTGATAAAAAAAGTCTACACACCCCTGTTAAAATTTCAGGTTTCTGTGCTGTAAAAAATGAGACAAAGATAAATTATTTCAGAACTTTTTCCACCTTTAATGTGACCTATAAACTGTACAACTCAATTGAAAAACAAACTGAAATCTTTTAGGTAGAGGGAAGAAAAAATATAAAAATAAAATAATATGGTTGCATAAGTATGCACACCCTAAACTAATACTTTGTTGAAGCACCTTGTGATTTTATTACAGCACTCAGTCTTTTTGGGTATGAGTCTATCAGCATGGCACATTTTGACTTGGCAAGATTTGCCCACTCTTCTTTGCAAAAACACTCCAAATCTGTCAGATTGCGAGGGCATCTCCTGTGCACAGCCCTCTTCAGATCACCCCACAATCGGATTCAGGTCTGGGCTCTGGCTGGGCCATTCCAAAACATGAATCTTCTTCTGGTGAAGCCATTTCATTGTTGATTTGGATGTATGCTTTGGGTTGAAAGATGAAGTTCCTCTTCATGTTCAGCTTTCTAGCAGAAGCCTGAAGGTTTTGTGCCAATATTGACTGGTATTTGGAACTGTTCATAATTCCCTCTATCTTAACTAAGGCCCCAGTTCCAGCTGAAGAAAAACAGCCCCAAAGCATGATGCTGCCACCACCATGCTTCACTGTGGGCATGGTGTTCTTTTGGTGATGTGCAGTGTTGTTTTTGCGCCAAACATATCTTTTGGAATTATGGCCAAAAAGTTCAACCTTGGTTTCATCAGACCATAACACCTTTTCCCACATGCTTTTGGGAGACTTCAGATATTTTTTTTAAATGTAGCCTGGCTTGGATGTTTTTCTTCGTAAGAAAAGGCTTTCGTCTTGGCACTCTACCCCATAGCCCAGACATATGAAGAAAACGGGAGATTGTTGTCACATGTACCACACAGCCAGTACTTGCCAGATATTCCTGCAGCTCCTTTAATGTTGCTGTAGGCCTCTTGGTAGCCTCCCAGACCAGTTTTCTTCTTGTCTTTTCATCAATTTTGAAAGGAGCTCCAGTTCTTGGAAATGTCACTGTTGTGCCATATTTTCTCCACTTGATGATGACTGTCTTCACTGTGTTCCATGGTATATCTAATGCCTTGGAAATTCTTTTGAACCCTTCTCCTGACTGATACCTTTTAACAAGGAGATCCCTCTGATGCTTTGGAAGCTCTCTGTAGACCATGGCTTTTGATGTGGGATGCGACTAAGAACATTTCAGGAAAGACTAACTAGAGCAACTGAACTTTATTTGGGGTTAATCAGATGCACTTTAAATGATGGCAGGTGTATGCTGACTCCTATTTAACACAATTTGGAATGTGATTGCTTAATTCTGAACACAGCTACATCCCCAGTTATAAGAGGGTGTGCAGACTTATGCAACCACATTATTTTTCTTTTTTTCTTCCCTCCACCTAAAAGATTTCAGTTTGTTTTTCAATTGAGTTGTACAGTTTATAGGTCACATTAAAAGTGGAAAAAGTTCTGAAATGATTTATCTTTGTCTAATTTTTTTACAGCACAGAAACCTGACATTTTAACAGGGGTGTGTAGACTTTTTATATCCACTGTACATTGCATGTATAAATAAACAGATAGGGATCCACGTCATTACATTGCATGTATAAAGAAACAGAACTGCAACAGGTTAAATCATTTGAATGGAAGTGTAGCCATTTTACCCAAATTCCCTAATTCTCTTTACTAGCTGTAGTCAAATAGACTAAATAATACTAACCGTGAAGGTGATAACCAGGAACCCAGTATGACAGAGGCTTACAGTGGGAAAAAGTGCAATCAGGATTTTTTCAGGCAATTAATGCCTAAAATAGCTACATTTCAAGCGCAAATATCAAACAATTTCAATCAAAAATATTAAGAATAATCAACTGCAATTATATTTCCTTATAGGTGTACTTTGCATTATTACAATAACCTTTGCTGTGTCACTTTAACCTGTGATGAATTTCTTATTACAACTGGTTTCTCATTTACATTTACAAAGGACACTAGAACAAATTATGCCACAATAAAAAAATAAATTCTAACATTTATATTCACTTCACTTGTTCACATTATTATGACCACCAGCTAATATCCCGATATGTGAAAACAGACAGCAGCTAGACTACGTGATTGTGAGTTAATAAGTTGCTGGAAGGTTGACAAGGGTATCTGGAGCCATGCAGACTACAGTGTATCTGACAGCTGCTGAAGAGTGCGTGGTGGAGGCTCCATACCGCGAACATGGAGATCGAGGTGGTCCAACAGGTACTCGAGGTTCAAGTCCGGTGAATTTGGAGGGAAGTACTTTGAAGTCTTCGACGTGCTCCTTCAACCACTTCCGGACTATTCTGGCCGTATGACTAGAAGATCCCATCCTTTCTAAGGTATAGATTCAACATGTATGGGTGTACTTGATCTACAAGGATGGATAGATAACCCAATTGTTTGACAGTGTCTTCCAGAGGTATGAGGGGACCCAGACAATGACAAGAAAACATTCCCCAGACCATAACGCTGCCGCCACTGGCTGGTTTTCTTCCAACAATGGTTGCAGAGTATTTGTTCTTGGAGGTTTGGCGCCTGACACGCCAACATCCATCAAGCCAATGTAGCAGAAAACGTGACTCAGAGAAGGCAACCCTTTGCTAATTAGGAGAGGTCCAATTTCGGTACGGTCGTGAAAATGTAAGCCCTTTCTGCCAATGATCCTTTGGAGACCCATACGCAACAGGGTTCTCTGTACTGCCATTTTAGACACACATTTGGTAGCCCCTTGGTTCGATTGGACGGCGATTTGCCCAAATGTAGCGTTTCAGTTGGGCCTCACACACCTTCGCACCCAACGTTCACCTTGGACCTCAAAGGCACATGGTGCTCCGCTGTTTGGACACTGTTTATTCACAATGGTGCCGTTTGTCCAGTCACGGTATACTTTAACCACAGCAGCAGCACGCGAACAGTTCACAAACTGCGCTGTTTCCGAAATACTGCCACCCTTGGCCCGAAAGCCAATGACCACTGCCTTTTTAACGTGGGATAAATTGCACGCTTTACCCATGACATTGATGGGTGATATGTTTGCAGAATGTCTACATGTTACCTTCTATACCCAATAAGGCAACTCACATGTTTCGTATTTCACTGGATACGCGGTGCTGGGTAGCAGATTAGGTCACCTTAAATAGCAGGAATATCAAACAGGCAAAGACACTGAAAATGAATTATCTCTATAGGTGAAAGATGAATAATAAAAAAAACGTAAATAAAATGATTTAAAACATTGTTACTCTAATTTACATTCAGATTGAAAAGAGCTTATACAGTGTCCCTTTAAATATTCCCTCTGGACCTTCATTCTATGTACTTCTTACCTAATAAAGAACCGCCAGGCTGTCCAGGCGAGCACCAGGACTATACCCAGAATCCAACACTGCGTGACATAGAACGGCAGAGGCAGCGTGATGGTGTAAGGGTCGTATTTCACTACAATCAGGAACTCTGTCACGGTTATGGCGGCCACCATCCACGCCTGCTGCCCCAGCTTCTTATAGAACTTTCTAGAACAAGAAATGGATCCAACTCAATGACAATATACATGAGCAACATACAACAAGGATAAAGCAAACAGATATATATCAATAGACAGTGTGCGGCTTCATGAACAAACCACAGATATTAAATGGACACAGAAAAGGCCCCACTCCTTGCAGGAATTAGAACAGACGAATACACATAATTGCAAAGTTTGCAAATACAATTCTAGGTGAATGTGAAATTGAGATAGAAGTTATTTTAAAGATACAATTAAAGGGCTGCTGTGGTTAACAATGTAAAATAGCTCGCTTCTATCCCAGCAAATGGCCGCTAGATGGCGCTGCAGATATTTTGCAGCACTGCCAATATTTTACACAAGTTGTAACCTTAGGTTACCTAACCCTTCAACTAACCCTCATCGTAACCCTAAAAGTTTACCTAACCTTAACTTTATGATATCAGGACTGAAAAATCGGCAGCGCTATCTAGCGGTTGGTGGGCGCCACTGCAGGCAAATTTTTGGAGAAGTTCAAAAGGGAAAGAACCAATAGCTCACTTTGAAGAACTACACTTGGAAATCAGCAGCTTGTTTTTAGATTGTAAAAAAAAAACAGCCTCTAATTTATTACTTTTATATGTAATTATTGTGCTGTGGATTTACAGTTAAAGAGGAGACTGAAGATAACGTTTGTATCTGCTCAGTGGGAGTTTGGCATCTACAGTTGTCAATGCATTTATTATGGCTAATTGAAAGCTCATTGGTTTAGAAAATGGGATACACACATACATACATATATACAGTTGCAAGCAGAATTATGTGAACCCTTTGGAATGATATGGATTTCTGCACAAATTGGTCAAAAAATTTGATCTGACCTTCATCTAAGTCACAACAATAGACAATCACAGTCTGCTTAAACAAATAACACACAAAGTATTAAACGTTGCCATGTTTTTATTGAACACACCATGTAAACATTCACAGTGCAGGTGGAAAAAGTATGTGAACCCTTGGATTTAATAACTGGTTGAACCTCCTTTGGCAGCAATAACTACAACCAAACGTTTCCTGTAGTTGCAGATCAGATGTGCACAACGGTCAGGAGTAATTCTTGACCATTTCTCTTTACAGAACTGTTTCAGTTCAGCAATATTCTTGGGATGTCTGGTGTGAATCGATATCTTGAGGTCATGCCACAACATCTTAATCGGGTTGAGGTCAGGACTCTGACTGGGCCACTTCAGAAGGCGTATTTTCTTCTGTTTAACCCATTCTGTTGTTGATTTACTTCTATGCTTTGGGTCGTTGTCCTGTTGTAACACCCATCTTCTGTTGAGCTTCAGCGTGTGGACAGATGACCTTAAGTTCTCCCGCAAAATGTCTTCATAAACTTGGGAATTCATTTTTCCTTCGATGATAGCAATCCGTCCAGGCCCTGACGCAGCAAAGCAGCCCCAAACCATGCCCCCACCACCGTACTTCACAGTTGGGATGAGGTTTTGATGTTGGTGTGCTGTGCCTCTTTTTCTCCACACATAGTGTTGTGTGTTTCTTCCAAACAACTCAACTTTAGTTTCATCTATCCACAGAATATTTTGCCAGTACTGCTGTGGAACATCCAGGTGCTCTTGTGCAAACTGTAAACGTGCAGCAATGTTTTGCTTGGATAGCAGTGGCTTCCTCTGTGGTATCCTCCCATGAAATCCATTCTTGTTTAGTGTTTTACATATCGTAGATTCGCTAACAGGGATGTTAGCATATGCCAGAGACTTTTGTAAGTCTTTAGCTGACACTCTAGGATTCTTCTTCACCTTTATTGAGCAGTCTGCGCTGTGCTCTTGCAGTCATCTTTACAGGACGGCCACTCCTAGGGAGAGTAGCAGCAGTGCTGAACTTTCTCCATTTATAGACAATTTGTCTTACCGTGGACTGATGAACAGCAAGGCTTTTGGAGATACTTTTATAACCCTTTCCAGCTTTATGCAAGTCAACAATTCTTAATCGTAGGTCTTCTGAGAGCTCTTTTGTGCGAGGCATCATTTACATCAGGCAATGCTTCTTGTGAAAAGCAAACCCAGAACTGGTGTGTGTTTTTTATAGGACAGGGCAGCTGTAACCAACACCTCCAATCTCATCTCATTGATTGGACTCCAGTTGGCTGACACCTCACTCCAATTAGCTTTTGGAGATGTCATTAGTCAAGGGGTTCACATACTATTTCAACCTGCACTGTGAATGTTTACATGGTGTGTTCAATAACAACATGGTAACATTTAATTCTTTGTGTGTTATTAGTTTAAGCAGAGTGTGATTGTCTATTGTTGTCACTTAGATGAAGATCAGATCACATTTTATGACCAATTTGTGCAGAAATCCATATCATTCCAAAGTGTTCACATACTTTTGCTTGCAACTGTATATATATTATAATATAATATAATACATATATGTTACTTTCGCAGGGGTGTGTAGCCTTATCTTTAATTCTGCTGCAAGCACTGGCCACATTGCATGGGAATCTTTTGTCTGCATAATAGCAATGCAACTCTCCTCCCAACTTCAGGAAGGTGATCTGATAAAACCAATATGGCAGATTCTTCATCTTTCATAAGAAAGCTAATACATTAGAGACCGTGTTATTACTTTTTACAATCTAAAAACACATCACCTATTTTCAAGTGAATAACTTACAGTTCAGCATTGTTTGTGCACCTAACCGCATGATGACAATGGGGGACATTGTTCTTGCCACCATAGAAACCAACAATCAAACTGTTATTGATAAACACATTAAACAGCCAATTAGAATTCAGAATGTGCTCATTTGTATAATAGCACTGCACAAACAATGCAATATATTTCAGGAATGGGTTACTTTAGAAAAAATGGCTAGTACAACAATAATTTTAAAAGTAAATATAAAAAACACGCATTGAAAGAACAAAATAAAGCTGTTCATAATATTCTATTTGAAACCAGTCTCCAGCTGGGGAAAAAAAAATCAAATAATCTACAATAATGAACAACAAAATGGTGGTGTCTACTTCAAAATGTACACAGTGGTCTCCTCCCACAGCGCCATTGTTTGACATGATGGATTATTCGTTAACTTACAGATCATCCATGAAATCGTAGATCTCTCTCATTGCCACACCGCCCACGTTCACAAAAAACACAAGGCGTAGCAGGACCAAGTAGTGTTCGGGGGGCATCCAAAGGACAAACTTGAGGTAAAATGTGTTAAGCTCTGCCAATAAAAACTAAAAGGAAAAATAGAGAAAATAAATCACTAATATGAATTATATAAATAATGGAACTGAAAATAAAGTTATGAAAGACTACTCATTTTGGGGTTTCTCGCTGCTTGGGAGCTGCCATTTTGACCGCCAACACTTTTATCACTCAGAGTGTGACGCAAAATAAGGTGGATGGCAGAAAACTGTGAAACTCCATATTGCAGCATCTAGTGCACACAGCATAGATAGAGCTTCAGTTGGTCCATGAAGTTCTTGCACTGTAAGCATGGAGAATCACGAGAGAGAAGAGAGAGAGAGAAGAGAGAGAGAGAAGAGAAGAGAGAGAAGAGAAGAGAGAGAAGAGAGAGCCAAGCATTTAGTAGCATGGTAACTGGCTCAGGTGCCATTTCAAGGCTTTGAGATCTGGATTACTCGGAGGAGATCCTCCAAGATTAGCACTAGTATTAGCATTTGGTAATTAGTACTATTAGTAATTTATATCAAATAGGTTGTGATAACACTTAAAGCAGCAATGCAGTCTGGGGGAGCTATACTGAAAGTATAAATGCTTTGAAAGTTTTAAAATCTTTTTAGATGTTTTTAATCACGCACCGTTGTCCAATAAGATTAATAAAAACTTGTTATTTTCTTGATTTCCCCATATTACATTGGTTCGTGAATTGGAGTTATGCACTGTTGGGAAATAGATTATTTCATGTGTACATTTTTTAAATAGGTCACAAATATGTCAAAGTACCAAATTACTTTCTTAAAATCAAAAATATCTGATAAACTCTAAAGCTAAAAACAAAAAGGTTAGACCGTTAAATTCTAAAGAACATAGACTTTACCCGGAGAAGGTCAATTAAAGGCAGGGTGATAAGTAATTCCAGTGCCGATGTAGTAATAAATCAAACTAGGACCACCAAAAGGGTACCTCCTCCCTGGAAGGCTCAGATAATTACTGTGGCCCCATAGTCTGGCTATTTCCCTGCAAATCTAAGCAAAGTCATTATACCTCTACAGGCACCATACACATCCTATCTGCCTCTGGTATGGTGCAAGTAGCGGGTTGAATAAATAGGTTACTTATTACCCTGCCTTTAAAAGGTATATGGACATTTCCGTTTTTATCTTTTCTAATCTAACACATCCTTATATCAGACACACACATTATATTGATCCGTTCTATACGCAAAGCTTTACTTTACTTTTTTTTTTTTTTAATGGGCTTCCACCCACCCCAGAGCTGCTTACACAGGCACCTGGTACTAACCAATAGAAACACTGCACTCAAGTACGGTTTCTAACCCTACACTAACCATCAAGTCAGAGAGCAATCCCCAGACATTGCAACAAAAGTTGTAGCTGCCTTCGATTGGCCAAAACAAATCATGAATTTTATGCTAATTAAGCTTGGATTTTGCAGAGGTGTTCCCTTCTCACAACCAACTGCCAGAAAGCTGAAGAAATGTACAAACTCTAGGGTAAGTTTATTAATGTTTATTTTGGGATTTTTTTTCCATACACCACTGATTCTCCTATGTCAGATGCATTCATAATCCATGGAATTTATATATACCTTTAATTGAACTACTCTGGGTAAATCTAGGTTTGTTCAATTTAACTTTCTAACCTTTTTTGTTTTTAGCTTTAGCGTTGCTATTTTTTTAATTTTGAAATATGTTTTAAATCTGAAATCCCTATAGGATTTTCTATATAATTACATCTTAGCAACATTTCTTGATCTTTTACACTGTGTTCTTTTAAATGTAAACAAGGTCAATTGGGAGTTCCAGGTCTCTCTAATCCAGTAGAAATCAAAGCACTTATATGAAGTAGGGTCATTATTAGCACTGCGTGGGACTGAATGCGTGTCCTTACCACAAATATAATGCCGCACACGGCCAACCACCTGCGTAGACTTGAGGCGGGTTTCCACTCGAACTTGACCCAGCTGTATGGTGTGAACTGGAAGGCTATTCTCTTCATCTTACCCCTGGAAAATAAGAATATATCAAGCTATGGATTACATCTGAAGAGAATGACTGTACATTAGAGACCAACCTTAATCTATGAATATCTGGAGTGGAGAGAGACAGTTGCTGAAGTCTTAAATGTAGGTTTTAAAAGATTAATTATCAAATAAAAATATGAAGGTGTATTGTATGAGCAGCACAAAGATAATTTGAGAGTTTTGGTGAACCTACAACACTAATGAAACAACAATCTAAAAATATGTTCTAGTCTAATTGCATCATTTAAAATATGTTTCTGGAGTCCAGTCCTCAAGTTCCAGGATCAAGTCACATTGTAGGCGGTTCAGGTATTCTGGATAAACACCTTAGAGAATTCCTTAAAATCTGATCACTTAGTGGTCCCTGAGGATTTGATCTGAGAAACACTGCTCTTAAGGACATGGGTACAAACATGTAACCAAAAGAGAGCATGTAGTGTTAAAAACCTTTATATGGCTTAAGAAATAAAAAAATCTTGGGAGTGATGATCCTAAGGTTCTCCTAAGTATAAGACGACCAAGAGCAATACTTCATTTGGTATTTTGGAGCAAATAACTATTTTCATATTTGCGGTCAGGATATGTTGGTATGGATGGAAAATGATTATTCACCAAGATACTATGCTAAAACATCACTGAATTTGGCAATATGTCCCCCAAAACAGGCGAAAGGGAGCCAACACTTGTTCTCCTGGTCTCTACAAAAGATCTGCCCCGTGTACCTCATTCACAATGTCTCGTAGTACTAGATGTACTAACCAATTACAGATTGTCTCTAAGCAGCATTTTAAAACATGCTGTTGAGAAACTGCCTGTCATTAACTTCAGAAAAAATATGGAATAAGATCAACTCCGGGTTTACTCTTAAGTAATAATTCGTAATTTCAGTTAATCGGTGGATACAAGCCTCCCAAAATGTATGTATTTTATGGCAAGTCCACCACATGTGTTCCCGAGTGCCCCTTTCTTTATACCCTCTCCAACAATATCCAGAGTTTTGTTGTGGAGCTATTTTTTGCTAATATATCTGGAGTTCGATACCATCTTTGTTTTAATTTTAAATGGACTTCTCTTAGTGAGACGCAAACTATATTTTTCTCTAAGTTTGAAAGCTCGAAACCAGATCTCAAAAAATCTCAGTTAAAGGTTTTCTCCCAAATTTACTATAATGGTTCATAGATTTTATAGCAATTAGTTCTTGACCATTTTCTTTTTACATCTCTCAAGAATTTTTCAAATTCAGATAAATCTTTTCTTACACTAAATGAAGGTTCAAATTTATGTATTATATTTATTATTGTTTAACACTGTAACCATTGTTCATTTGGGAGGTTATTTTCATGAGATAAGATTTGAAAAGTCTTCAGTGCAGAATCCCTATATATATATATATATATATATATATATATATATATATATATATATTTATTTAGTCCCCATTGAGACCATTTTAAATCTATAGAGGAATTTTTTAAAAAATAGGATATTTAAAGGTGTAATTGGTGATAAACATTTGATGAAGTTTAAATCCCATACCATTGTGTAGCCAACAATCTTACCACTAAAGGGAGTTTACCAACTACTTTTTTTATCTTCTGGTTTATTCCAACTCAAACCATTCAATTGTAATCCATCCGAAAAAGTCTTCTCGATTTGCAGATATTTAGGTATATTTGTTTTGATAGAAAATTTCAAAAATATGGGTCAGAGTAATGGCTCTATAATAATCATACAGGTTGGGAGAAGATAAGCCCTCGCTCGCAAAATCACTAGATACAATATCCCGATGCAACCGGTAGTGTTTACCCCTGTAGATAAAATTCTCAAATCACCTCTGAAATTTTCTCAATTAATACAGAGGCATCCTTAAAAGGAATACACCTCATCAAAAAATAGGTTATTTTAGGAAGAACTGACATCTTGATTGTTGCTATCCTGTCGGTCCATGAAAAATTTAACTTTTATTCAGTTAATAAACTATAAATGTTTATAGATAATTGATACAAATTGTCTTTAAATAAATTCTTCAAAATTTGGAGTAAACTTGATTCCCAAATGGGAGAAGGAGGTTTGATTTCAATTGTCGGGAAATGTCCCCATTAAGTCAGTAACAGTTTTCCTATCAATATTAAGAGCCAGGACCTCAGATTCAGATATGTTCATTTTATAATAGGAAATGGTACCATATTCATTAATTTGTAGCTTGGGTAACAATCTAATTGTATTTGTCACGGTGACCACCAAATCGTCAGCAAATATTGTGACTTTGATTTGAAGATTTTTACTAGATAACCCTTTAACTGCATCTTAAATTCTAATTACAATGCCTTGCAAAAGTATTCACCCCCTTGGCATTTTTCGTGTTTTGTTGCCTCACAACCTGGAATGAACAGGGATTGTTTGAGGATTTGCATCATTTAATTTACAGAACATGCCCACAACTTTGAAGATGTTTTTTTTAAATTTTATTTATTGTGAAGCAAACCACAAATAGGTCAAAATAACAGAAAAAGTCAATGTGCATAACTATTCACCCCCCTAAAGTCAATACTTTGTAGAGCCAACTTTTGCGGCAATCACAGCTCCAAGTCGCCTTGGATAAGTCTCTATGAGCTTGCCACATCTTACCACTGGGATTTTTGCCCATTGCTCCTTGCAAAACTGCTCGAGCTCCTTCAAGTTGGATGGTTTGCGCTTGTTGCATGGTTTGCGCAATCTTTAAGTCTGACCACAGATTTTCTATTGGATTGAGGTCTGGGCTGTGACTAGGCCATTCCAACACATTTACATGTTTCCCCTTAAACCACTCAAGTGTTTTTCTTTTAGCGGTGTGTTTGGGGTCATTGTCCTGCTGGAAGGTGAACCTCCGTCCTATTCTCAAATCACGCACAGAGTGGTACAGGTTTTGCTCAAGAATATCCCTGTATTTAGCACCATCCATCTTACCCTCAACTCTGACCAGTTTCCCATCTCCACAGCATGATGCTGCCACCACGTGTCACTGTGGGGATGGTGCTCTTTGGGTGATGTGATGTGTTGGGTTTGCGCCAGACATAGCGTTTTCTTTGCTGACCGAAATGTTCAATTTTAGTCTCATCAGACCAGAGCACTTTCCTCCATACATTTTGGAAGTCTCCCACATGCCTTTTCACAAACTCAAAACGTGCCATTTTGTTTTTTGCTGAAAGTAATGGCTTTCTTCTGGCCACTCTTCCGTAAAGACCAACTCTATGGAGCGTACGGCTTATTGTCGTCCTATTTACAGATACTCCAGTCTCTGCTGTGGATCTCTGCAGCTCCTCCAGGGTTACCTTACGTCTCTGTGCTGTCTCTCCGATTAATGCCCTCCTTGCCCGGTCCGTGAGTTTTGGTGGGCGTCCGTCTCTTGGCAGGTTTGCTGTTGTGCCATGTTCTTTCCATTTGGTTATTATAGATTTGATGGTGCTCCTGGGGATCATCAAAGATTTGGATATCTTTTTTATAACCTAACCCTGACTTGTACTTCTCAACAACATTGTCCCTTACTTGTTTGGCGATTTCCTTGGTCTTCATGGCAGTGTTTGGTTAGTGGTGCCTCTTGCTTAGGTGTTGCAGCCTCTGGGGTCTTTCAAAAAAGGCGTGTATATGTAATGACAGATCATGTGACACTTCGATTGCACACAGATGGACATCATTTCACTAATTATGTGACTTCTGAAGGTAATTGGTTGCACCAGAGCTTTTTATGGGCTTCATACAAAGGGGGTGAATACATACGCAAATGCCAATTTTCTGCCTTCTATTTCAAAAAAATTGTTTTATGTATATATTTTTCTCATTTCACTTCACCAACTTAATTGTGTACTGATCCATCACATAAAATTAAGATTAACAAAACATTGAACTTAAGGTTGTAATGTAACAAAATAGGTAAAAAGTCAAGGAGGCGAATACTTTTGCAAGGCACTATAGTTCTGTTAACGGCTCCATGCTCTAGTCATGGAGTTTTTATTTGCGATCTAGAGCTACAGGTCAAATACAATATGGATTTTGTGTAACTTTAATTATTTAGAGCTGGTAATATTCGAGCTGTGCTAAAACCAATGGAGTTCTAAGGCCAGTTTTGTGTCGTTGCCTGGCCCGTAGTGATTGTCGGCGGTTAACTCATAATCAGATTGCTAATAGAATTTGTGGCAGTATGAAGAGCAGTTTTAAGTGTGTATAAACTTACAATTTGGGCAATAGAATAGGGCCCAGAGCTTGTAAGCACTTGTCAATACAAATGTGCAAATAAATACTTAGGTGGTTTATCTTAAAATTAAATACAGGGGACCTTCCATATCCCTTTAATTTCAAGGGTTCCCATGAAAAGCATCCCAAATGTCCTTATAAAGAGGACATCTAGCTCTGAAATACATATTTTTGATGTGTATACATACAAATATTTTAATATAATTTAATTCAAAAGGGCACATGAAGGAACTTTACAAAGTAAAGGAAATTAGGAAAAGAACATCCAACTGCTTATTTAGACATTTTGGATACTCTGCGTCTTATTTATGACCATATATGGAAGGTTGGCTCGGGAAACATATATATGTGCACATTAAATAATAAAAAACATATTGTATTCATTAAAATAACTATTTTTGAAGAACTTTCAAAAATTATATATATTTTAGAAGCACTTTAAAAAATATATTCACGGTAAGCACTATGAATGTTTTGCAGCTAAGATTGAATATATCCACTTGGTCACTTAGAAATGTCATAGTTTTTTCCAATAATAACCTTGTATGTCAAGAAACGTATTTGTTGCGGTTTAATACAGGTCATAAAGGATCCCTAATACACCCATTTATATAAATCAGATCATTTTGCACCTTAGAATAATGACTTTCTCTTAAGTCTGTTCACAAGGTTTTAAGGATGTTAAGATATTTAAAGATACTAAATAAAAGTTAAGTGTTATGATTATTCTCTCACAAGAGATAGGAAAATAAAGGTGTCCCCTATAAGGTGATCTTTGTCTTAAGTGAACATTGTGATAGTTTATCAATAATACCTAAGATAAGAGACCTGGTCATCAGAAATAATTCCTGCCTAACATAACTATCAAGATCAATTATCTAACGCCAATTAATGTATTTATTATTTTATTAACAAAATAGCTAAAGTCAGAGGTGCTCATCAGAGAACGAACCAACCGTAATAGGGTAGTTCTATGGACATGATATTTGATATTAATTTTATTAACAAACAATTGTACATATCCTTATTTACAGGTAAAAAAAAGTTACATTTCTTCCAAAACTGGCACTTTTGTTTTGGCCCTTTAAAAGGAACACTGCTACATCTATCTATCTACATATACACAAATAATAAATGCAGTTATTAGTAATTCCAGGTCCTATCCTGTTATGCTGGCGCAGATGGCGCTGCCGATATTCCGGTGCCATATACAGTCAAGGCTTAGGTAAACTGTTAGGGTTAAGGTTGGGGTTAGGGTTCGGCTAACATTATATGCTTAGAACTTCTTTCACATACCAGCAGCGCCATCTAGCGGTTGGAGGCCGCACTGCAGCGGCACACCTATCCCGACAACATAACAGGATAGATCCTAATTTCTTAGTATAGTTGCAATATTTATAGTCTTTTTTTTAAACCGGTTTTTGCTTTAAAAAGTACTTTTTAATTCTTCTATATTTGGAAAACCAACTCTTTCTTTGCAGTTCTCAATGGAAAGTGTATAGTTGTCATGGTCTTCATCCTACTCGCATCATAATACAGTGTCTCCAATGGCAGATATATTTTCTTAGCACGAAAAGGTCCCATTTATGGAGGAAATTAAAATTACGAATAACAACAAACATAATTGCTAATATTTGTAATTATTTTTTTTTTGCGAATACTAGAGAGTTATTTTATGAATAATTTAAATGAAAGATCCACCCTCTGAGACAATGCAAGACAAGCAGCTGGTATAGGTTTGTATAATGACACATATGTAATAAAATACAGACCCTGCAGCTCTTCTTGTTGGCACACTAGTGACGCCATTATATCTGAGCAATCTGCATAGCCCAGTCATTACAAACCAATGATAATCTGTTCACAATTAAGAAACCTACCTGTATGTAGGGATATTCCAGAGCCCCTGCCATTTATATGGTTTCATGGAAAGCCATGTTAGTGTCTTCATACCGCAATAAATCCCAAATCCATTACAAAGCAAGACGTCCATTATCCACTAAAAGAAAACATGGTATCAAGAACATTTTATTCTTTGTATTTTTAGAAAAAAAAAGTTTCAAAATAAAAATTCAATCTTTTAATGATATATATATATATATATATATATATATATATATATATATATATATATATATATATACATACACACAGTGGATATAAAAAGTCTACACACCCCTGTTAAAAATGTCAGGTTTCTGTGCTGTAAAAAAATGAGACAAAGATAAATCATTTCAGAACTTTTTCCACCTTTAATGTGACCTATAAACTGTACAACTCAATTGAAAAACAAACTGAAATCTTTTAGGTAGAGGGAAGAAAAAATATAAAAATAAAATAATATGGTTGCATAAGTATGCACACCCTTAAACTAATACTTTGTTGAAGCCCCTTGTGATTTTATTACAGCACTCAGTCTTTTTGGGTATAAGTCTATCAGCATGGCACATTTTGACTTGGCAAGATTTGCCCACTCTTCTTTGCAAAAACACTCCAAATCTGTCAGATTGCGAGGGCATCTCCTGTGCACAGCCCTCTTCAGATCACCCCACAGATTTTCAATCTGATTCAGGTCTGGGCTCTGGCTGGGCCATCCAAAACTTTAATCTTCTTCTGGTGAAGCCATTCCTTTGTTGATTTGGATGTTTGCTTTGGGTTGTTGTCATGCTGAAAGATGAAGTTCCTCTTCATGTTCAGCTTTCTAGCAGAACCTGAAGGTTTTGTGCCAATATTGACTGGTATTTGGAACTGTTCATAATTCCCTCTATGTTAACTAAGGCCCCAGTTCCAGCTGAAGAAAAACAGCCCCAAAGCATGATGCTGCCACCACCATGCTTCACTGTGGGTATGGTGTTCTTTTGGTGATGTGCAGTGTTGTTTTTGCGCCAAACAGATCTTTTGGAATTATGGCCAAAAAGTTCAACCTTGGTTTCATCAGACCATAACACCTTTTCCCACATGCTTTTGGGAGACTTCAGATGTGTTTTTGCAAAATGTAGCCTGGCTTGGATGTTTTTCTTTGTAAGAAAAGGCTTTCGTCTTGCCACTCTACCCCATAGCCCAGACATATGAAGAATATGGGAGATTGTTGTCGCATGTACCACACAGCCAGTACTTGCCAGATATTCCTGCAGCTCCTTTAATGTTGCTGTAGTCCTCTTGGTAGCCTCCCAGACCAGTTTTGGAGGGAGCTCCAGTTCTTGGTAATGTCACTGTTGTGCCATATTTTCTCCACTTGATGATGACTGTCTTCACTGAGTTCCATGGTATATCTAATGCCTTGGAAATTATTTTGTACCCTTCTTCTGACTGATACCTTTTAACAATGAGATCCCTCTGATGCTTTAGAAGCTCTCTGTGGACCATGGCTTTTGCTGTGGGATGCGACTAAGAAAATTTCAGGAAAGACAAACTAGAGCAGCTGAACTTTTTTTTGGGTTAGTCAGAGGCACTTTAAATGATGGCAGGTGTATGCTGACTCCTATTTAACACGATTTGGAATGTGATTGCTTAATTCAGAACACAGCTACATCCCCAGTTATAAGAGGGTGTATATACTTATGCAACCATATTATTTTATTTTTATATTTTTTCTTCCTTCTACTTAAAAGATTTCAATTTGTTTTTCAATTGAGTTGTACAGTTTATAGATCACATTAAAGGTGGAAAAAGTTCTGAAATGATTTATCTTGGTCTAATTTTTTTACAGCACAGAAAAAGGACATTTTAACAGGGATGTGTAGACATATATATATATATATATATATATATATATATATATATATATATATATATATATATATATATATATATATATATATATATATATATATATATATATATATATATATAATTTTTATTTTTTTTCTATTTTTTGCTTTTCTGGGAGGGGGACATTTGCTTTTGCTCCTAAAAAAAAAAAATCCTGAATGCAGATAAGATCTTTTGAGAGACTGAATCAATGATCAATGTTATGGCATGTAAAGAAACATTGGACAATTTAAACAAAATCTGTCTAAGAGCATGGAAAAAAGAATCCCATAAAGCGTTTTATTTTTTATTTTTGAATTAGAATAAAAAAATGCCTCTGCTGATCCCTAGAAGCACCCATGATATTTTGGTGAAATTTTCATGAAAATGTCTCTAAGGGATGTTTACACAAGCAGTGCTTTTGTTGCAAGCTGTCTGCTTCTGACAGGGAAGAGGACGAGTGTCAAATTCTAAATGAACCAATTATTTAACAAATCTGCCAGGGTCCAGGCCAGCAAGTTGTCCAACTTAAATGCATATCCAAGTTTCATGAATTAATACATGTCTGCCCTCCTTAGGTAAAAAGCAGCACATCTCAAAAATTATTTTATTAATATTTAAAAATCCCTCTAATGTTGACACTTCCCGGTGGTATCTACACAGGCACCTGACCCCCCCCCAATCAGGATGAAGCAGTAGGGGAGCAATATTAACCCACTATTTACCTGCTGCTACTTTCTCAACCAAACTCCTTGCAGCTTCCTGTCTATGGGCCTCATTCTATTATCGGCCGTAAATCGGCCGTAAGGCTGCGATTCCTTGCGAGGGTTCAGTTAACTCGCGATTCTATTATACGGCCCCGCAAGGTTCTCCTTTTACGGCCGGCCGCATATCTTGCAACCGGCCGTAAACTGTGAAATATAAAAACTGAAAA
>CM050175.1:18661166-18808666 GCA_027410445.1 Discoglossus pictus
CCGTCAAAAAATGACGGCAATGAAATTGTAAGTGAGCTAATGCTGTTTGGTGTATGGTAATCAAATAAATAATACATTAATAAATTAATATACTTTACCTATTGTGAAGTAATATATGCAGGAAGCATTGTGTTGAGCTGGCAATCTGTTTTCTTGTTGCTGCAGCATCAGTGCTGTGGAGCTGCTGTGTAAGCGTCATGAATGTGTGCAGTGTGTAGTGTAATAGGCTGCGTGCGCGAGGCAAATTCGTTAGGGTAGCTGTGTACTTCCGCATTGTGTAAGTTAGGGTAGTAAAATGGCGCCTAATGTGTGGTACGCGGCTGTGGCTGATTTTGCGTCCTTGTTCTTGGACCTCGTCCGGCTTTTTAGCAAAATCTGTATGTGTTTGGTGGTGTTTTGTGTCTTTAGGGTCCTGTAGCCTCGTTATGTTCGGCAGCCATTTTTTCTCTCGCTTAGGTGATTTTCGGGTGTCTAAACTCTGGAATTTGGACTTAAATCGAGGTGTAACTTCACTTGCAGAGGTCCTGGGTGCCCCCCCTTGCTGTGGGTAAGCTTTTTATGTGTATTTATTGTGTTTCTAATGTTTTCAGGTCGCGGGTCGGCCGTTAAAGTCGTATCTTTGCGAGGTCGTAGAGTTTTATTTTTCTAAGTCCCGCGTTTCGTATTTGTTTGTCGTAAGTCTGTAAATGTTGCGAGGTCCGCAGTTGGTGGCATGGAGCGCCGAAGTGCGAGGGCCGCAGGCTCACTACGCGAACCCGCAGTGCTAGCAACAACCCGCATGCTCACAACTATATGTGATTCAATATAATATAAATAGGGATGCATTTCTATAGTGACCAGACAGCTTTTGAAAGTCCCTGTGAAGGACAAAAAAGCCTCAAGTCCCAGAGTTTTTGTACTGATCACACCTGAAACCCAAAACCCTGTGAGCCTCCTTAGTCACCAACTGGTAAGATGGCATATAGAGCAGATTGCCGGGCCCGGAGTGAACAAGCTGTGTGTGTATTTCTGTTTACATTTTATATTAATTCCATGTTTCAAGCTCATTTTCTGGCTATTTTTGGGCACCACCTAATACATATATTTTTTAAATATATTGGAATATAGCCTATGAACTCAACCATAAAATCCAATCTCTATATATTTGTATATATAGAAACATGGGGGGGGGGGGGGGCAAGAGAGAGACAGACGGGGGGGGGGGGGGGGGGACGTAGGGGAGAGCGACGTAGGGGAGAGCGCCGTAGGGGAGAGCGCCGTAGGGGAGAGCGCCGTAGGGGAGAGCGACGTAGGGGAGAGCGACGTAGGGGAATAATTATTGTCATGAATTCTTACAGTTCTGTACTAGGGGAAAGAGTGCTACAAAAAAAAAAACTAAGCCGCCAGCACTTTCTTTTACAAACAAAATATGCCAATTAACTTGACTACTGAGCTAAGCTTTTACATGCTTGTGCTTTCAACACACTAAGCTTGACAGTGACCCTATAACAAGTATGTGATGACTCACTGTGCTCTGAGGGTTAATGAACCCTTCACACGACTTATCTCCCTCATGATAAATCCCTGACAATCCTTTGTAATCCCAGCTATGGCGGCCTGCTACCAGCTCCAGATGTAACATGTCATGCTTGAACCCGACATGTTGTCATGTAAGTGCTACCGAAATAGCAGAAGAGCCGAAAGGCAGACAAAGAGTTCACAGGTCACCTTCAAGCATTACCCTGGGCCAATGGCCAATATGTGGAAAGACCAGTCCTGCAAGGCCCAACCAGTATGGCCGGCTTCATTTACAATGACAGCCAAAGGCTTCATCATCGCCGCCCGACTTCAGGATACTCAAGGTAGACTTGGTGTTATAAGTTAGCACTCCAAGAATGAATTTATATATATATATATATATATATATATATATATATATATATATATATATATATATATATATATATATATATACACACACATTATATATATATATATATATATATATATATATATACATATATATACATACATACACACATACATATGTATATGCACACATACATACATATGTATGCATGCATGCATGTATGTAAGTATGTATGTATGTATGGGAAGAGACACGGGGGAGGAGAGACACAGGGGAGGGAGGGGGAGGGGGGGAGAAAGAGACAACGGGGAGGAAGAGGGGGGGGGAAGAGGGGGAGGGGGGAGAAAGACAACGGGGAGAAAGGTGGGGGGGGGGGGGAGAAAAAGAGACACCGGGGAGGAAGGTGGGGGGGGGGGGAGAAAGACACAGGGGAGGGAGAAGAGACACAGGGGAGGGAGAAAGGGGGGAAGAGACACAGGGGAGGGAGAAAGGGGGGAAGAGACACAGGGGAGGGAGAAAGGGGGGAAGAGACACAGGGAAGGGAGAAAGGGGGGAAGAGACACAGGGAAGGGAGAAAGGGGGGAAGAGACACAGGGAAGGGAGAAAGGGGGGAAGAGACACAGGGAAGGGAGAAAGGGGGGAAGAGACACAGGGGAGGGAGAGGGGAGACACAAGGGAGAGGAAAGGGGAAATGAGACAAGCGAGGAGGGGGGAAATGAGACAAGCGAGGAGGGTGGAAATGAGACACAAGCGAGGCCCCTGATGAAGCGCTCATCGCGAGGCCAGTAAAGTAGAGGGGGAGAGGCTCCCATTGTGTGGCAAACAGCATTGCCAGGCTTCACTTTTTATTGCTGTCATTTTTGACGGGCAAGTCGCTAGTATACAGGGAGTGCAGAATTATTAGGCAAGTTGTATTTTTGAGGATTAATTTTATTATTGAACAACCACCATGTTCTCAATGAACCCAAAAAACTCATTAATATCAAAGCTGAATATTTTTGGAAGTAGTTTTCAGTTTGTTTTTAGTTTTAGCTATTTTAGGGGGATATCTGTGTGTGCAGGTGACTATTACTGTCCATAATTATTAGGCAACTTAACAAAAAACAAATATATACCCATTTCAATTATTTATTTTTACCAGTGAAACCAATATAACATCTCAACATTCACAAATATACATTTCTGACATTCAAAAACAAAACAAAACAAAAACAAATCAGTGACCAATATAGCCACCTTTCTTTGCAAGGACACTCAAAAGCCTGCCATCCATGGATTCTGTCAGTGTTTTGATCTGTTCACCATCAACATTGCGTGCAGCAGCAACCACTGCCTCCCAGACACTGTTCAGAGAGGTGTACTGTTTTCCCTCCTTGTAAATCTCACATTTGATGATGGACCACAGGTTCTCAATGGGGTTCAGATCAGGTGAACAAGGAGGCCATGTCATTAGATTTTCTTCTTTTATACCCTTTCTTGCCAGCCACGCTGTGGAGTACTTGGACGCGTGTGATGGAGCATTGTCCTGCATGAAAATCATGTTTTTCTTGAAGGATGCAGACTTCTTCCTGTACCACTGCTTGAAGAAGGTGTCTTCCAGGAACTGGCAGTGGGACTGGGAGTTGAGCTTGACTCCATCCTCAACCCAAAAAGGCCCCACAAGCTCATCTTTGATGATACCAGCCCAAACCAGTACTCCACCTCCACCTTGCTGGCGTCTGAGTCGGACTGGAGCTCTCTGCCCTTTACCAATCCAGCCACGGGCCCATCCATCTGGCCCATCAAGACTCACTCTCATTTCATCAGTCCATAAAACCTTAGAAAAATCAGTCTTGAGATATTTCTTGGCCCAGTCTTGAAGTTTCAGCTTGTGTGTCTTGTTCAGTGGTGGTCGTCTTTCAGCCTTTCTCACCTTGGCCATGTCTCTGAGTATTGCACACCTTGTGCTTTTGGGCACTCCAGTGATGTTGCAGCTCTGAAATATGACCAAACTGGTGGCAAGTGGCATCGTGGCAGCTGCACGCTTGACTTTTCTCAGTTCATGGGCAGTTATTTTGCGCCTTGGTTTTTCCACACGCTTCTTGCGACCCTGTTGACTATTTTGAATGAAACGCTTGATTGTTCGATGATCACGCTTCAGAAGCTTTGCAATTTTAAGAGTGCTGCATCCCTCTGCAAGATATCTCACTATTTTTGACTTTTCTGAGCCTGTCAAGTCCTTCTTTTGACCCATTTTGCCAAAGGAAAGGAAGTTGCCTAATAATTATGCACACCTGATATAGGGTGTTGATGTCATTAGACCACACCCCTTCTCATTACAGAGATGCACATCACCTAATATGCTTAATTGGTAGTAGGCTTTCGAGCCTATACAGCTTGGAGTAAGACAACATGCATAAAGAGGATGATGTGGTCAAAATACTCATTTGCCTAATAATTCTGCACTCCCTGTATATATAGTATATATATATAGTATATAAATAGTACATCTGTGTTCACATTTGAATGTCTAAAACAAGTTAAAAAAACGGTGTCGGCTCAGAATTCCGAGAAAAAAAACAGTTATTACACTGCATTCTGGGAATCTGAGCTGGGACATGCAAATGTACATTTGTGTTCACATTTGAACGTCTGAAATAAAATAAATTAAACAACTACTACTGTGACCATCAGCAGCTGCAATGACTTACCCACAGGTTGTGATAAGGGTCCGTCTTGTTATTGGGATCATAAATGAGACAGTTTCCGCCATAGTCTCTTTCTGGAAGAGGAACACCCAATTTGGGGTCTATAAACTTCATGAACTGTCTTCCGTCATGGACAGTCTAAAGAAACAAAACTATTCAATATGGAAACAATATATTATACGCAGTTACTCAAACTGGAATCCGTTATAATGAAAAGCAATATAAAAATAATGAACATTAATACAGTGGCTGTGGCTGGTGACCCCTTTTTAGAGCACCCCCAATGTTATATCAAGCTTGAAAAGCTCTATACCACAAATATGAAAGAATGTTATAGTTTAGTTTATGAAATTACCAGGAAAATGCAACTAAACTAAAAATACCAAGAATATAAATATATAATATATTAGTATAAAGAATGAAGTAGGATGTACAAACGCAGCCTCTGTGACCGCTTCTGCAGTCCATAAAGGGTCACCCCCAAATTCCAGCTTCATTCTTAAGAAAGCTGTACTCAGCTGTTGCTAATCAAACTGCTCAGGTAAGTTAACTCTTTCAGACCTCCTGGGGAAATGGAGCTGAGTAAAGTCTGTGGCTCACACAAACCCCTTGTATTACTCGGACGCACATCCCTCTCCCCAGCGCGACACTATGGGATTGAGCCGCCGATGCTGTGAGGCTATGTATGCGGGACAGAGCATCTGCTGTACTATGTTGATTATCATAAATTATTGTCCTTAGTACACATAGTCATTAATATTTCTGCACCACCATGCATATTTTCAAGTACTCCCCAGATTGCCAATTTGATCTGTTAAATTTCCTCCGCCCACAAGATTTTTCACTTACTCTCCTACACTTTAGAGCTTTTTTATCTCACGCTGTCAGACTCTCCCAGGACATTGAGATCTTTAAGTACTCTTTAAAAATCCACCATTTAAAGTAACCTTATTACCTATAGCCCTCACACCTACAACATATATGAATGGCACTCCAGGCTACAGAGCCATCTCCTCCAACCAGCTATTGATTATTCATCCCCCACTTTTACATCACTTGCCCTACTATCTGCTTTAGAATGTAAGCTCTCCGGAGCAGCACTACTCAATCTATATTAATAGGTCTTGACTTTACTATTATGTTTTACATACTCCCTGTATTCAGTGTATCTTCCCACGGTCTATACAGTTTTGTAAAATGATGGAGCGTTGAAAATAAACATTGCTAATAACATATAACAAAATGTTGGCGATCATTTGGCACTCATCTGAGCCATAAATAGAGCTGTAAAAAAAACGTTGTAATTAAAAATGGGTGTGAATTTCTAAAGTATATTTAGCGCTTGGCTCGGTTTCTTACCTGGAATAAGATGAAGATGAGGAAGAGCTCATACACCACACTGACACACAGCCAAAACCGCCAATAAGCTGGAAAAAAGGATAGTTGATTATATAGTGGATTGAGGAGCCTCCCTAAGGTCTTACCCACCATTAATACATTCCCTATATTAAGATTTCTAAAACCAACATTCATTTTTCAATTATTAGTATCAGCATATACCCTTTAAGGCCATCAAGGGGGTGGGCTTAGGCTGAGAGCAATGTCTAGAGAGTCTTAAGAACTTAACAAATGATTCCAGTATAATCTCATGCCTTGGTGCATAACACCGAAATTATAAATTACCAGTCCTGTGATGAATGGATGAGATAAAACGTAACCTTTATTGAGGATGCTAAAATATGCTTAAAAACCTATGGTCTGCACTCCTTGTCAAAATATGGGATGCTAAATCTCTTTTAGTAATGCCCGCCTTAATGCAAGATGCCAGGCAGTTTGAGGCTTTAAATCCTCTTACTAATAATGTATTTCATATTTTCTATATTCCATGCTGTGGTTGGGACTAGTGGGAAAAAGCTAAATTACAATCTAGTCTGGCGGCAGTCTTGAGTTGTGCCGATCTGGAACACCCTCTCTCACTTAGCCCTGACAGGGATATGCTGAAACAGCAGTTTTGAGTTGTGTCGCTAAATAACGTACTCTCTCACTCTTCCCCAGCATGTATATGACAGGAATAGAATAGTAGGATTAAAATATTATAAAAACAAACCCGACGTGCGTTTCGTCAGACTAATCTGACGTCTTCAGGGGGAACAGCGTATATCGTTTTAGTGAAACTTATAGGATTTAAAAATGTGTGCCTTTACTTTTGATTGGCTGGTGCATAATGAGATGTCATTGGTATGGTAACGAGCGACGCTATTACAGCTGATCGGCGGACCTATTGATGATCTGCTACCTTATGAACAGAAAGACACTTTTGTATCCCTGTTTAACTTTGATATATATATATATATATATATATATATATATATATATATATATATATATATATATATATATATATATATATATATATATATATATAAAGTTTCTGGGCAGAGACTTTCTCTAGATGACACAGAGGCTTGCACTAGGGTTAACCTGTGGGAAAACTGTGAGGTTGATATATACGTATGCGCTCTGTACATTCAAATTCTAGAAGTGTATTGATTACATAGCATAAACCATGTGAAACAGTAAATCATAACCCAGCTTAGCCTGCCACTCGTATATTATATTGCCAGAGTAGGAATGTATATCTTTATAGTAACTTAGATGTATGTATTCTAATGTAGATTATTATATATGGACTATCACACTGACATGAACTTTATTATTTGCTTTTATCCAATGCAATGGATATTTTTTATGATTTTTGTTTATTATTTATTCTTATTTAATTCTTTTGAAGCTAAGTTTTTGCCCCTATTCATGAATTTTATTATATGTT
This sequence comes from Discoglossus pictus, assembly GCA_027410445.1. Lineage (NCBI taxonomy): Eukaryota > Metazoa > Chordata > Amphibia > Anura > Alytidae > Discoglossus > Discoglossus pictus. The sequence goes on from CM050175.1 coordinate 18,668,533, forward strand.
AATTTACAGTCAGTTATCCTGTAATTGCTCAACTTCTTAAATAACGTTTTAAGTAAAATTAAATGTACCCATGATATAGGATGTGAATAGTTGAATTTTGTATGTTCATCACAATTATTAATAACCAACACCTAATACAAACTTCCAGCTCCTATGGTGTACTATAATTTTATTAGGATGACGTAGAGGTAACACCACCAAGACTGCAAGAGATGGAAACGAGAGCACCTTGCTGGTTCTCCAATAGTGTCTATACTTCAAAATTACAAGCGTTTTGTATTGTCCCTTTACATGTATTTCGACCTTATCTTAGAGGGGGTCTATACCTCTGTATCTTGCTAATTGCATGTACTTTATTCTACTCTGTAAGTAGTAGTTTAGAATTCTAAAGTAATAATAATTTATTGTGCAACGGTCATGTGGGAGGTTGTTCAATGAAAAGTGACTGGTGCTGTATGTAGGCCTGGAGCTTGCACTATAGGATCCATGTGATAAGGAGCAATATAATGGCACATACAGTATATTACACTACATTCAGTTTTGCCAGCTCTCGCTCAACAACGGTCATGAATACATTAAATACAAAAGAAAGGAGACTAAAATAGTGCATGGTCTTTAACAAATATATATGAAAAGACTTCATAACCGACGTATAAGCCTGGAAGAAAGAGAGAGAAGGCTAAAAATATATATATTTAACAAAATAAAATAAAAAACAACATTGAAATCTGGAGTGTAGAAACGTTATAGAAATGCAGGTACCTGGGTGAGGTCTTGAGAATGGGCCATCTTTTGCTTGCGTGACACCAAAGCACAGGAACACCAATATACTTGCAATGATTCCTCTGGGAGAACAGAAAAGAAAAATTAGCCAAAACAAACGTAATCCATTTAAATCCACAGGCTTCTTATTTAACCTTTTGTGCAATACTAATATATATATATATATATATATATATATATATATATATATATATATATATATATATATATAGTACATTTTCATTTACATTTAAATGTCTAAAATGGGATAAACATATTTCCTGCTTTGAATTCTGAGAAATACAGTTATTGCGCTACATTTTGGGAACCTGGGCAGTGACATGCAAATAAGCCCCCAAAGTCTTCACTATAATCCGATACTAATATATCCATCTCTAGGTCTGTCCGTCTGTCCATCCATCCATCTCTAGTTCTGTCCGTCTATCCATCCGTCCATCCGTAGGTCTGTCCGTCTATCCATCCGTCCATCTCTAGGTCTGTCCGTCTATCCATCCGTCCATCCGTAGGTCTGTCCGTCCATCTCTAGTTCTGTCCGTCTATCCATCCGTCCATCCGTAGGTCTGTCCGTCCATCTCTAGTTCTGTCCGTCTATCCATCCGTCCATCCGTAGGTCTGTCCGTCCATCTCTAGTTCTGTCCGTCTATCCATCCGTCCATCCGTAGGTCTGTCCGTCCATCTCTAGTTCTGTCCGTCTATCCATCCGTCCATCCGTAGGTCTGTCCGTCCATCTCTAGGTCGGTCCCTCTATCCATCCCTCTATCCATCCCTCTATCCATCCCTCTATCCATCCCTCTATCCATCCCTCTATCCATCCCTCTATCCATCCCTCTATCCATCCCTCTATCCATCCCTCTATCCATCCCTCTATCCATCCCTCTATGATATCAGATACACAGATTTGTTCACTTGTAGTAAATGCAAACTCTGCGGCGCGCACAGACTAAATAATCATCATTATGCAAAATGATCTGCAAGGAAAAGGAAACATGTATGTTGACACGCATGTCATCACATTTGGTTTATTTGCTTGCTTAGGACTCTGCAAAAAAATGGCAAGTGACAGGATGGCTGCTCCTCTGGCACTGACAGGGTTAATAGTAGGAATTTGTTGACATTGCAAATAAATATCTTTATTGACTCAAAACCCAATTCTGACAGGAGAATCCTTCACTTAAAATCGGAAGAGCTTCAGGAGGAAAGGCAGCCAGTAAACTTCCTGTCCATCCCGTAACCCGCGCAATAAACAGGAAGTCGATATTACAGGGTAACAAGCTAGTACTAATGTGCCATCGCTTAGTAATAAAACTCATATGTTATAGCAATATTCAATATTAACTTCACTTTCAAACCTCGGAATAATGATAACAGCAGCAATTGCAAAGGTTTTTTTCCAGAGATAAATCTAAAAGAACAATTTAATTCAGATAAAAAAAAAAAATCATCCAAGAAACTGATGCCAATGAAAAAACACGAACAAAAAAGTCTCCAGCCAGTGGGGAACCATGTGTCTGAAAATTTAGCAGCTGCCTGTTAGACAAAGCCACCTCCCAGCAGCAGTTGAGACGAATCTTTGAAAGTAAATACTGAATATTGCTTTATTATTAAATCACGGAATAAAAACAGAGAAATCAGCAAACCCATTAATGTTATTCTGCGTTGGGCCAAGAAGTTCCATCTTGCCGTCTCTTGCTCATTACACCAGATCAAGAACATACATGCATACTGCCAGTTCCTTCGCCAGTAGGCCACAGCATACAGCTCCTGGTAAGGTGATCTCCCAACCAAGTACTGACCAGACCCAAACATGCTCGGCTTCAGGGTGGTGTGACCTCTTGGTTCCCTGACCGGAGGGATGCATGGACACTTATTTACTTGCCTGAATCTCCAAAAAAAAGAATTATATTTTTACGTAATCAGAAAGTCTGCCTCATCATTATTAATAAGGGTGCTCCTTGTAAAGGCGCAGACAATCGCTGCTTATATTAACATGCTTGTTATGCCTTAGCAGCGTGTAAACACTAATTATCTGACACCGGGTAATCCCTGCGAGCTCTGGCACACCATAATATCCTGACACATATAATACCCTTGAGACGCGCTCTCCGTTCCAGGATATCACAGGTGCCCTCTCTAGAGAGTCCGCGCAGAACAAGCAATAGATCCACTTACTTTATAAGACTCCACAATCGCTTCAGTTCATATAGGATTAAAAAGTTACATTTATCAGAGAATTAAAGTAAATGAATATAAAATATAATAAAATGACTACTGCACACTTTCAAAAAGGGGAACATATTCTTAAAACATTGATTTTAGTGTTATTACCGTTGTGCACAATGCTCCATACACATATATATTGGGGCTTCTTGCTTTGCCCATAGACTATTTTGGAGAAGGGGTTCCCTGTTGGTCCAGTGGTTAGGATACCACTGCAACCTGGGTTTGATTCCAGTCAGTGAACAAAGAGGTCACACCCCCTTGAAGCCATGCAGGGTTGTGTCTGGTCAGTACTTGGACGGGAGACCACCTAGGAATACCAGGAGCTGTATGCTGTGGCTCACTGGAGAAGGAACTGGCAACCCCCTCCAGTATCTATAACCAAGTAGAGCAGCATGACCATGGACATAAAGATGCTGTATTTATTTTATTACTTTCTAAAATAATCTATAAAAACAAAGCACCGTTTATCCTACTATACTGAGGCAGACCCTCCTGGATGGAAAGGAAACACGTGAGCCAAACCTTGGCGTGTTGCTGTGATTAGATAAAAATAGACAGCCTAATTAGTACCTGAGGCAGGTCTACTGTAATTACCATTAATGAGATCCAAAGGAAGGAGGAAATGCCTGTGCTTTGTTACAAAAAGGAGAACAGAATTGACATACACTATATATATATTGAGAAAGGCGAAAAGGACAAAGTATACCTTTAGCAACAGTAATTGAAATAAACGGATTGACCATTCATTACAAGAAAATAGTTATAACATTTAAAAAATAAACTTTATTTATTGAATTTAAGAGACAAACCACAACAGAAAATATATATAGATATATATCATTCAAAACGTCAACTTGTAGATGTCTGTGTCCACCTATATATACCCTCCACCACTCTGTAAAGTTAACCCCCGACTTTCCCACGTGCAAGCTTTATTATCTGAACACTAGGGGCAGATAACATAATACATACTAGAGCCATTCACCTCAAATGACTCTCTATGAGATACCTTCCCTCTACCAGTAAATGAAAAAAACCTTTCCAAGTTTTCCCACCTTCCCACCTAAGCAATCTTTCACCTCCTTCCTGACCCTGCTATTTCTTATCTTTTTCCCCAGGTTTCTGCCTCTTCCATCCCCTTTAGATTGTAAGTAGCGTGTTTCCTATCTTATATGATGCTTTGGGGAAAATGCACCTTCTACAAAGATTCTAAGCTCAAAATTAGCTCAATAAGCTCCATTTTCTTCAGCTGTTAATATTGTATTTTTCCCCGATCGCGTTACAAATAAAAGTTAATAATACAGAATGTTAGTGAGATGTCCTTACTGCCCACCGGTGCCGCAGTAACTTAATTTATCTGATTTCTGATTCCATAAGTCACATGACCCTAGATATGTATCACCCTGTACTTACTATATAGTGACCCGGTCCTGGCTGCGGTCCCTAGGCTCCCTCACCAGCGCTCCAACCAGCCAAGTGTGGTGCCGCGGGTCTCCGGCGTTTCTTGTCCGCTTACCCCGCTGCCCACCATGAAAGCTTGAATGCCCACTAGTGGGCGGTAGGGACCAGGTTATCTACCACTGGTGTAGACCAAACACTAGCTTTTCTGTGACCAATCATATTTATGTGTTCATGACACGCTCATTTCCTATTCTAGTGACCATTCACGGTATACATGGGGCACACTCATGGGAGTCATTCCCTGATATAAACACAACTCCTTGCTCTATTTATAGTTCATGCACTTGCTTGTTCATGAATAAAGGCGCCAAGAGGCCTTGGATCCTATAATATTACTGGACTATTCATAAGGACAATTCCATGTAAATATAGCAATTACATATAACTTAAGATCCCTGTATTGCTCTAACACAGTGATGAACGACCTATGTCACTTGAAGGGCCTCAAATGCAGCCCCCTGGGTCCTTAAAAAGGCCTCACGGTGCTCTAAAACTTTTATATTACCCAAAGCAAAAAGTGCAAAAAAATTATTAATTGATGATGGAGGTATAGATGAGAATAATTAATTAGGAGTACAACTGGGAATTATTTGCTACTTTTAGACAGATATGTTTATTAGACTGTATACGGTTGAAGACGGGCATGCTCTACCCCCCCAGAGAACAGGCTGGGAGCCGAATGGGAGGGGCCTGAAGGCTGGATGATCATCAATAAACTGCATATTTAATGATTTTACAACAGCAATATATTATTTCATATTGAAAAGGTTAGAGAGTTTCAGCCTTCAGATGATAAGGTCAGTGATGGGGTGGTGGGATTGTACGAGAGACGGGCCATTGAGGGGGTGGTGGGCTTGGACAAGAGACGGGTCATTGAGGGGGTGGTGGGCTTGGACAAGAGACGGGTCATTGAGGGGGTGGTGGGCTTGGACGAGAGACGGGCCATTGAGGGGGTGGTGGGCTTGGACAAGAGACGGGCCATTGAGGGGGTGGTGGGCTTGGATAAGAGACGGGCCATTGACTGGGTGGTAGTGGGCTTGGATGAAAGGCAGGTGAACAGGGTTCAAGGAAAACAATCCTTAATAGGTGACCCTTGTTGCCACAGAAATTGCTTTAACACAGAAGGTCTCCAGCCAATATATATTGCATTGATATAACTTTGTGCCTGAAAACTTATACACAAAGCCTTCTTCTATTGCCCTTATAGTAAATGTTACACCGCAGACTTTGATCTTTGAAAATAAATTTAATATGGAATACTCCTTTTTTTAAAATTTTAATATGGATTTTATTAATGATCAGTATAATGATCAGTAGCTAATTAAATGTATATACCACTTTGTGTGACCTCATGTGTAAGTCTGATTGGGCGTCTTACGTCAAATCATTTTATTGAGGAATTCTATATATTTGTAATTCTAAATACATTCAAATCTCTTAGGTGAGCTCCACCCTCAAGGCACCTATGTAGGCAGAGCGACCTACCCAATCAGCTGTCGGTATTACGGCTGCCTACTGAGCAGCCTTGCCAGCGAAAAAGGAGACATTGCTGTCTCTGCCTCTGATTGGTTACAAATAATTAAGACTTTTATGTTAATTTAGTTTGGATTTTCAGGGGCGTTTCTTCTAAAAAATGAATTGAAGAAAGTTTACAAATTTTAGCGTAAGTATATTAATGTTTATTTTGGGATATTTGCATGCAAAATATGTTTTTATACAATATTGATTCTCCTCTATCAGATGCACTCATAATCCAGGAAACTTCCATATACCTTTAAATCCCGTAGCGCCTGTTAGAGGAAAGTAACACAAATAATGACTTATCTCATTCTATTTAACATTTAATCTCTCAAACACCTAGAGGCCGCAGTAAAAAAGATAAACTGATAAGATAAAGATATGTTCAAAGAAAGCAGGACAAAATCACATATAATACAGCTTAGAATTCATGTACATGATGACTTTTCCGGTTACCTCTTTGCATTGTAAGCTGTATCCTGTGGCGTCTCTTCAAGTAAGGTAACATATCCAAGTGCACACGTGAGGATGAACAGTACGGTTAGCGTGTGCGCTCGCCTGCGAGAAGAAAATAAATAAGATTTCTTGTAACAGCAGAAGACGCACTGGTCAAATAGTGATCAATAACACAGATTTATTCAAGTTTCATTTTTTAAGCAAATTAATATTGGATACATTACTTTACCATTAATGTAGAACAAGAGAAGTCTTTAAAAAGATAAGAACTTTATATGCAAGTACTAATTAGCTGCTTTGGTATGCTAATTAGGATTACAGTCTGCTTGTCTTGTAGTGGTCAAAAATAAAGACTCCTAATATGTGACAGTTAAACCCCTCTTTCTCCTTATCAAGTACTTTGAGACACACATTAGCATACTGAGCCACACAATCTGTTATAAATATTTCAGAAATGATTTACTGTAGAGGAAAACTGTCAGTGCAATGTATAGTCAATTTAGAACGCTCTAAAATTAAAATCAACTTCCAGCTGGGGTGACAGAGGGCCTTTAAGGTTTTATTTTACATGATCGTACCAGACAATTTAATATTGATGTCCTGGCACAGCTCCACTTTGGGTCTGCATGGAAGCAGGAAATGAATGGGAGGAGCTTGAAGCCAAAAGCGGTCCTGGCTATCAGCTTCTTTAAGGTGTCTAGTGATTCTCCCTCTTATGCGTGTCAAACTTATTTTATATACACTAGCAAGTTGCCTGTAAAAAATTATGGAAATAACATTTTAAGGCTGGGAATGCTGTACCTTCGGCGCTCATCGCAGGCCTTGGCGAGCCACAATTGTCATGCTATGCGATGATCACCTTCAGCGCTCATTGCAAGCCTCTTCCTCAGTGTATTTTAGGGGCCTCGCGATGTGTTACTCGTTTTACTGCCTTGAGTTAGGGGTTTTACTGGCTTGCGTTAAGTGTTACTGGCTTCGGCCTAGTTTTCATCCTGTTACGTTTTTTCGGCAGCCTTTTTTTTTCTCTCGCTTCAACGATTTTCAATTGTGTAAAAACGCCAAATATGCCTCAAATTAACTTGCAACCTCACTCCCAGGCTCCCTCACTCCCTGAGGCCGCAGTTGTATGTACAGGCTTCAGTCCTAAGTCCTAAAGGGCTCACAATGAGCGCCTGTGGCGCTCATCGCGCGCCCTGCAATGATCGCCTTTGGTGCTCATTGCAGCCTAAGTCCCAAGGGCCTTGCAGTTGCGGGCCGTAACGGCTCGCCTCGCTTTACGAGGGCCGCAATATTTAACATTGCGTGACCAACAGCCTGTATATCCACAACTATTATATGTGATATTTCTGTTGGTTTGGAGCCTGAGTGGGTGTGATTTCCTAATTTTGGATTATCTATTCATGAATGGAAAGGGGAGGAGGGAGGGGATTTCTTGACTCATTGGCCATTTCAGATAAGCTTATAGTCTATGGCATTTCCCCTCCTCGGACTAGAAGGCAGCTTGCAAATAAATTGCAAACCCTGCTTTGTACCACCCCTCATACCTTGTGAAGGAAATATGGCAGCTCCCATGCATTAACAAAGCTCTGAAATAAATCTTTTATCTGCTAATGTTAGTTTGTTGCATACTTCTAAATTGATATTTTTTCCTCAACAGTAATCCTTTAATAGGCCAGGAGTCATTAAAACTGCTCTACAAATCCATTAGGGTGGTCCAGTGGTTAGGATTTGGTGCTTTCACTGTTGCAACCTGGGTTCGATTCCAGTCAGGGAATCAAGGGGTCACACCACCCTGAAGCCATGCAGTGTTGGGTATGGTCAGTACTTGGATGGAAGACCACCTAGGAATACCAGGAGCTGTATGCTGTGGCCTACTGGATCTAACGTTTCATTTGAATATTCAATATTAATCTTAGAATAGAACTTTAGGCTCAGCTGCTCCTGGTATCCACCCATTAGAAAGTCAATTGTGGGAGGTGGACATGCCTGAAAATTTAGCAGCTACCTGCTGAACAAAAAGTGCCCGACATGCACAAGGACATCCATTAGATGTGTGGTGGAGGCCTTCCTAGGGAACACAGTTAATATTATTTATTCTCTGATTGTTCTTTGGACCAGTCGCTCAATCATTTCCCAAAAACTCATCTTAATGACTATATGGTGGTGGGGGCAAAACATTAAAATAACTAGCTCCTCTTGCTAGGGCATAACAGTGGTGCCTGAAATTAATTCTCTCTTCATCTTAAAGAGCATGAAAATGGTCTTCACATTGCTTTGACCATTTTTCTGTAGAGTGAGACATTCTTGAGATATTTAGAAAGGTTTATACAGCTCCTCTATGTTAATGTGCAGCTTGGAAATATAATTTTTGAGTGCTAGATATGAGTGGGGAGGGGATCTAACTTCATTATAACATTGGGGGTATGGTTTTGGCCTCTACAGAAACACACAAGAAGATGGATACTAATTAGCACATAATAACTTATTAGTATGCAGGAGCCACTCATTTACATATTAATCCAGCTCAAACAATCCTGAATAACTCAAATCAGTGAATACACAGTCACATATACTCTGACACAAAACTAAATCACAAGCGTACCCTCGTTCCAAAAAACAAACAATGGTCCCTCAGGTGCAGAGGTCAGCCCGAGTCCTGGCTTTGCACACGTTCAATACTCACACAGGAGCCTCAAGGTCCCAAGATAGTTCCAAACACAAAGAGTCTGCGACTCACTCCCACAGATAGCACTGCTCTCACAATAATGAGACATTCTTCCATGTTTTTCTGTGCCAGCAGTACACATATTCATGTCACATTTACAAGATTTGGGCCTCTATACATGTGTGCTTTAAGACCAGACATCATTACAAAGAGCTTATCTTTACAAGGTATTAATTCAACTGGCACGCAAAAAAAATGCTACTCACATACATAGAAGTGCTACTCACATTAGCGCACACACACATAGAAGTGCTACTCACATTAGCGCACACACAGTGCTACTCACATTAGCGCACACACAGTGCTACTCACATTAGCGCACACACAGTGCTACTCACATTAGCGCACACACAGTGCTACTCACATTAGCGCACACACAGTGCTACTCACATTAGCGCACACACAGTGCTACTCACATTAGCGCACACACAGTGCTACTCACATTAGCACACACACAGTGCTACTCACATTAGCACACACACAGTGCTACTCACATTAGCACACACACAGTGCTACTCACATTAGCACACACACAGTGCTACTCACATTAGCACACACACAGTGCTACTTAAGTGTCTAGCACACATATGAAAATGCTGGAAATTAAACTAAGAGTCAATTAATTGGGAGGGAGACAAACTCCTTGTAACTGGTCACACAGGATTGACCCATAGGCTACCACTGTTCTAAGCTCTAAATATTTAGGTCATGGATGCTTTCCTTATAGGTTTTGTTTTTAAAACTATACTCGATTTTAGTCTCCCTCATTTGAATTGCTTTGTATTAATATCCTTTTGGAGATACAGTCTCACAGAGTGAGTGGGAGTTAAGTCCTCACAACTAGTCCATCTGTCGCATGATGTGGGATGGACTTATTTAATTGTGAAACAAGTCAATTAGCTGTGTTTTATTGCTCAAGATACGAATTGTGATCACTTTCCCAAGGTGCCATCCTGCTTCACAAGACAGATAAACTGCTACATTAAGAACTACAGAAAATAATGGACCTTACCAGAGCTGTATAATAGGTGGCAAATGAAAGGTTGTTTTAATTAGTTAACATTTCTAGATTTGCCTTATATTTATTCTAGTTATGTTGTTTTACCTTAAAAAGGCCACACTAGTGTTTTTTTATTCTACATGTTTTAAAATACTAAGCTACTTAAATAGCAAAAGGATGTTAGGAAAGGAAAAAAAAAATGAAGATTGATCATAAACCAAAATGGTAGATTACACAGAAGTATAGGTAAATTGCAAATTCTTTTTTACATTCTTAAACATTTTAGCCCATTACACATGCAGTATAGGAGGGTGTATTTGACATGCTACACTACAGATACCCTTTTAGTAAGTAAATTATATTATTACAACAACTTTCTCCTTTTTTAGTTGACTGGACGGGGTTTAAAGTCTAGAGCAGGTTCTGTGAAAGTGACTTTGAAATGAGAGAATGTCAGGAATGCTGCTCGACTGCACACAGCAAGGTGCCCCAGTCTGGGCTTATCAGTGTTTACCCAGCAACTCAAAAAACGCACAAACTGCCCTCCAGAGTAATAGGATTTCGGTCAGTCCTCACGAGCACTCTGTTCCGTACAGCTGACAACTGAGCAGCAATTAAAAAGTGTAGCTTTTAGAAGTTTGTTGTTCAGTTGTGTCTGACTCTCCATGACCTTATGGACTGCAGCACACCAGCCACATCTATTGTTATGTCTCTGGTCATGCTTATCCATAATGTTTTCATGGCAAAGATACTGGAGTTGGTTGCCATGCTAGCAAAGTGGCATGTTTTTTTTTTGCTGTAAATAAAGAAGCGTCTGATTCCTGAAATTCCAGCCCAAGATGAGAAGATTAAAGGCGTTCATATTTGAACATATCTAAATCAAAGACATGCAAGTGTTGGGGTAAGATGGTAATAGGGGATCTATCCTGTTATGAACAGGTCCGTCGCTGCAGTGCGGCATCCAACCGCTAGATGGCGCTGCCAATATTTTGCAGCGCAATGTGAGAAGTTCTAATCTTATAGTGTTAGCCTAACCCTAACAGTTTAAAAAAGCCTTGACTGATATGGCACCAGAATATTGGCAGCGCCATCTAGCGGACGCTCACTGCCACTGCCTTGTGCTGCGCTACCATAAGAGGATAGCACCGTAATAGGTTAGTCAGTTTATTTAGCTTTATTTCTAACAGCAAATAAGCTTTTCCAATAAAAAAAGATACAACACCGTTTTAAAAAGGGACAAAGCCATGGTCTTATAAATAAAAATAATTGTAGATGCTTATGAGCAAAAGTATTAGGTAATTGATCTTGGAAGTTAAGTATTTTAAAGGGCCAGTTACCGCACCATAAGTGCTCTTCATGGTGTGAAAGAGCACAAGATTTTATGTTAAAATTATCTATTATTTTTCTTTAATGACACTTACAACTGTTAAAAAAATAAAAGTTTTCCGTCTGTTTACAAACACACTGACTATTCCATGATTAATGACATCTGCCAACACTGGCCTGGTGAAACTCCCTGTTCAGAGAAAGATTTATATGTTTTTCTTTGCATTCGGGAATCCGACAGCCCAGCAGTTAACTCACAAGTAGCTTATTTAAGAGATTCTAACACTCCTTTCTCTGCACAGATGAATTCATAAAGGGGTAACTATAGTTTTGCTCTGCTCTCTGCACGGGAGCTTGTTGTGGGTCTGTCTGGCAGCTTGCCAGTGACACGTAATAAAATGTCTCAGAGAAAAAAGCACGGATTTCAAAAAGTATTTCAACATGCTGATAAGAGATCTTTACATTGGTGTGCTCCACGTTGTACTGAATTAAGTGGTCCTTTAAGCATGAATTTCCAAAATTGTTTCTGAATGAACTCTTATGAACTTTATCTGAAGGAATTGATTAACTAAACATTTTAACTATGATTTATTTACTTTATTTCTGCAATAATTGGGGGCCTTTGTAACATGGCACATACTTTACCATTTTATGACACAGCAGAGGCATAGATGGGAAAATAAAAATCAAATTTTCAAAGGCAAACATATAGAATAATACAGTCTGAGTCATAAAAACATTTTAAACTAATAGCATTGATTAGTTTTGCTTAACAGAGGAAGTGTCCCTTTAAATATTCATGCAGAGTATCTTCTTCCTTAAATGCTCAGCCACTTAGTCAATGTTATTCCTCACGTCAGCATTTTATAACCTCTCTGAAATCCCACTTGAAGGAAGCTTATTGCTGATCAGGAGGGATATTATATATAAACTCCTTAAGGGGGTTGGGATATTCTTCACATGTTTGTGAAGGGTCTAACAACAATCTAACAATACAGAGCATACAAATAATTAGATGTTCAATTTAGCAGATTGTGCTTGTGCCTGGGGGCTTCCATGTTGGATGTTTAGAGTGCTCCTTGTTGGCTGAGACCTAGGAAAACAGTGATTTTATGGAGTTGCACTTCTATTTAATGCTAGTTCACTGTAGCAGCCTTCCAATACAACAATTGTTAGATCCAGTAATGCAAAATTGAAAGTGAAAGATTTTGTGTTTTACACATTATCAATTCAAGATACTGAAAAGAGCATATTGTAAATGTGACATTTTAGTTTAAAATGATTAACCACCTTCTGTTCTCCTAAACCAGTGGAAGACAAGCCCAGAACCCACAATTTACCTTTATAAATTGAAGTTTCCTGGATTAATACATTTCTGCACTCCAAAAAGCAGCCTATATGTATGCAGCACATCACCTAAAACATTTTATTAATGTCTAAAAAGTCCTCCAATTATGTTGACACCTCCAAGGGTGTCTAAACAGGTATCTGATCCCCACCAATTAGCATGCAGCATTAGGGGATCAATATTAACCCACTATTTACCTGCTGTTGCTTGCTCAGCCAATCTCATTGCAGCTTCCTGTCAGCAGCAATACATAACACATATCAGTGATACACTACATATCCCAGGCTGATTTGCAGCACAAACAGGAACCCCAGAGTTAATTCAAAATTATCAGCTAACCTGATTGGCCAAAACAAATCATTTTAAAATTTGATGCTAATTTAGCCTGGGTTTGGAGGGTGTTAACCCTAATTTGCAACTGTCAGAAATTACAAGACATTTTGCGGACTTCAATGTTAGTGTTTAAAATGTTTATTTTGAGATGTTTTCATGCAAATAACGCAGCAAAGTTAAGTATGCCTTTAATAATGATGATTATTCAATATGGATTGAACGGTCTTATGAATATTTTGTCCAATAAAGCAGTATGTTAAAATAACTACTAGTTTATAGTGTGGTTTTTTGTCTGCCCTGTGTAGTAGGTTCCTGCACTCTTATCTACTCCATATTGCTCTAGAATACATGGTCAGAAAAAGCACCATGTGCAATCTGGGATGTACGTACACAATGCAAGTCTATTCATATAAATTGCTGTCTGTGCCCGCCACCGGCACTTACCACAGTGGGCACCCGCCACCGGCATGTACCATACTAAGCACTTTGTATCAGTCTCTAACCTCAGTGGCATCCGACTCTGCCGTTTCAGAGAAAGACTCTTCCTGTACAAAAACAGTCTCACTTGGGAAGTTAATGCAAATATTACTGAACTAGCTACTTGCCCATCAACAATGACGGGAATTTTTTTTGAAGCCTGGCAATGCTGTTTGCCACCCAATGTAAGCATCTTCGGCGCTCATCGCAAGTCACTCCCCTGTCTACTTCCTCCCTTTGTGTCTCATTTACCCCCTCCTCTCCCTCCCCTGTGCTTCATTTCCCCCCTCCTCTCCCTCCCCTGTGCCTCATTTACCCCCTCCTCTCCCTCCCCTGTGCTTCATTTCCCCCCTCCTCTCCCTCCCCTGTGCCTCATTTCCCCCCTCCTCTCCCTCCCCTGTGCCTCATTTCCCCCCTCCTCTCCCTCCCCTGTGCCTCATTTCCCCCCTCCTCTCCCTCTCCTGTGCCTCATTTCCCCCCTCCTCTCCCTCCCCTGTGCCTCATTTCCCCCCTCCTCTCCCTCCCCTGTGCCTCATTTCCCCCCTCCTCTCCCTCCCCTGTGCCTTAATTCCCCCCCTCCTCTCCCTCCCCTGTGCCTCATTTCCCCCTCCTCTCCCTCCCCTGTGCCTCATTTCCCCCCTCCTCTCCCTCCCCTGTGCCTCATTTCCCCCTCCTCTCCCTCCCCTGTGCCTCATTTCACACCTCCTCTCTTTGCCTTGTGAAGGAGGGAGGAGACAGTGGGCCTTAGCTGGGGGTGATGCGAGCCCTGGGTGGGGGGTTGAGTCAGCGCTCATTACAGCCCCCATTGGGGTGGAGCCTTGGGGCGGAGGATGAGCCACGAGGAGGTGGAAGGGGGCCCCGCAATGAGTGGCTTTGCTGCTCATGGCTCAACATCTAAGCGTTCCCCACAACTATATACGTGATGCTGCAGCTCTATCTGTGCTGATCTCTGGTGTGGGCTTGTGCACAGCAGAGACTGCAGTAGGAAGCAGCCGGGCGGGTCACATCCCAGCAGTGACATTAGGGCTGACATCTGTGCTCTCCTATTGGCCAAGGAAGACAGAGCAGTTTAGGAAAAAAAGTTAAAATTGGTCCCCAAATGCTCCATGCTGATTGTTGGGCATCAACATAATCATTAGAGGGATTTCTTCATCTTAATAAAAAAAAATGTTTTGTGAACTGTGCTGCATACAAAAAAGGCTGTTTTTTGCCCAAGGATTGCAGAAATGTAATAATCCAGAAAACTTTAAAATAAGGAATCATGAGTAGGGTTGTCCCCAGCCCCATTTAGGAGGGCGCCACTCGGCTACTACTTTTTTCCACCTGGCTGATAAAAGTTTCTGGGCAGAACACTAATGAGGATGTGTTTTTTAATCTATGAATGAACTGAGAGGTGGGGGAAGGAGGGGTCTGGAGACTATCTTAGATAATTGATGTGACTGAGTTTAACACCACACCCTTCCCCCACAAACACTTGCACACAGACGATTCCCACAGAAGCATTGTTTTATATGCAAGATTCCCTTTAAATGCCAACACAAGGCAGGAATTTTGGCAGAGGGCACATGTGACTCGGCCATTGTCTGGAGCGTGTTCCCAGCACTAGGGATGAATAGTCCGTGTGTGGTGGGGTACAACAGATACAATGAGTCACTCACACAATCCCTTACTGAGAGCCCACATCCCACTGTGGCCCAACATCACTGCAAGGCTGGAATTAAAGGCACAGTGCGCGCTCATTACCTACTGATACTACTCTCTTCTAGTTGCAACAAAGAAAAAATAGGTACCTTGTACTAAACAATAGAAACACTGCATTTAAGTACGTTTTTTTAACCCTATACTAACCTTCAGAACAGTGCAGACATCCAGAGCAGCACTGCTTTAGACACTGCCTTGTGGTGGGAACAAAAGGCTACAAATTCTATCATGCTTTGCTGCAGAGACTGAATCCCCAGACATTGCAACAAATTTCTAGCTGCCTCTGATTGGCCACAACAAATTATGAATATTATGCTAATTTAGCTTGGATTTTCAGGGACATTCCTCAAAATCAACTGCCAGAAAACCGAAGAGAATCTCCAAATTTAGGGTAAGTTTATTCATGTTTATTTGGGGATTTTTTTCATGCACAAAATTTTTTGCATACACTACTGATCCTCCTCTATCAGATGCATTCATAATTTAGGAAACTTCCATATACATTTAAATCAAGAAATTAAACCCCATTGCAGGGGTAGGTAAATTCGACCAAGGAAAGCCACACAGCCGAGACTCTCTTTTCTTCAGTCATCATGATTAAGGAAATCCTCAAATTCAGGCCTGTGTGTGGCTCTCCAGGAGCAAACTTACCTATCCTTGCTCTATTGTATGAGCACTACAATAGTTTGTTCAGTCATGTCCGACTCTACATGATCTCATGGAACACAACACACCATGCTGATCCACATGGTTATCATGGCAGAGATACTGGAGTGGGTTGCCAGTTCCTTCTCCACAGTATCCCTAGGTGGTCTCTCATCCAAGTACTGACCAGGTCCAACCCTGCATGGCTTCATGATGGTGTGACCTCTTGGTTCCCCGACTGGAATCAAACCCAGGTCACAGCAGTGAAAGCGCTGAATCCTAACCACTGGACCCGAGGGGACCCACTACAATAGTTACGCAACAGAATATCCTAATTCATCCCAAATCACTCACAGAACCAACGCCTCGTCCATTCCTACTAGAGCAACAGCAAAACCGACCTACACCACAAGTGACGACTAAGGAGATCCCACCAGGGTCTTATTAAATATTAGCGACGTGCCCGTAAAAAATTACAGCACTAAAATTTGAAGCCGTGGCAATGCTGTTTGCCACACAATGCGAGGCTCCGCCCCGTCTAACTTGTGGGCCTTGCGATAAGCGCCAATGCCGCTCATCGCGAGCCCCGCAATGAGCACCTTTGGCTCTCCTTGCAAGCCTCTCCACCCCACTCTGTGTCGCTCTCCACCCCCTCTCCACCCCCCCTCTGTGGCGCTCTCCACCCCCCCTCTGTGGCGCTCTCCACCCCCTCTCCCCCTCTCTGTGTCGCTCTCCCCCCCCTCTCCCCCTCTCTGTGTCGCTCTCCACCCCCTCTCCCCCTCTCTGTGTCGCTCTCCATCCCCTCTCCCCCCCGTGTCGCTCTCCACCCCTGTGTCGCTCTCCATCCCCTCTCCCCCCGTGTCGCTCTCCACCCCTGTGTCGCTCTCCATCCCCTCTCCCCCCCGTGTCGCTCTCCACCCCTGTGTCGCTCTCCACCCCCTCTCCGTGTCGCTCTCCACCCCCTCTCCGTGTCGCTCTCCACCCCCTCTCCCCCCCCTCTCCGTGTCGCTCTCCACCCCCTCTCCGTGTCGCTCTCCACCCCCTCTCCGTGTCGCTCTCCACCCCCTCTCCGTGTCGCTCTCCACCCCCTCTCCGTGTCGCTCTCCACCCCCTCTCCGTGTCGCTCTCCACCCCCTCTCCCCCCCCCCTCTCCGTGTCGCTCTCCACCCCCCTCTCCCCCCCCTCTCCGTGTCGCTCTCCACCCCCCTCTCCCCCCCCCTCTCCGTGTCGCTCTCCACCCCCTCTCCCCCCCCCTCTCCGTGTCGCTCTCCACCCCCTCTCCTCCCCCTCTCCGTGTCGCTCTCCACCCCCTCTCCCCCCGTCTGTGTCGCTCCCCACCCCCTCTGTGTCGCTCCCCACCCCCTCTGTGTCGCTCCCCACCCCTCTGTGTCGCTCCCCCCCCCCTCTGTGTCGCTCCCCCCCCCCTCTGTGTCGCTCCCCCCCCCCTCTGTGTCGCTCCCCCCCCCTCTGTGTCGCTCCCCCCCCCCTCTGTGTCGCTCCCCCCCCCCCCTCTGTGTCGCTCCCCCCCCCCTCTGTGTCGCTCTCCCCCCCCCCCTCTGTGTCGCTCTCCCCCCCCCCTCTGTGTCGCTCTCCCCCCCCCTCTGTGTCGCTCCCCCCCCTCTGTGTCGCTCCCCCCCCCCCTGTGTCGCTCCCCCCTCTCTCTCTCTCCAAGTTTTGTGTGCTTCGCAATCTTCGCCTAAGTTCTACGGCCTTTTTTTTTACCTTTTCCTAAAAAATTATGGCTTTACGGCCGCCATTTCCCCCCCCCTCTTTTAGCCGATTTCAGACCTCCCAAAAACGCCAAATTAGCTTGCAACCTCACTCACAGGCTCCCTGCGTCTCCCCTGTGAGGTTGTAAGTGAATTTTTTAACCAGTTGGCATCTTTTGTCGGACTTCCGACGGCTTCCTAGTTATGGGCTTGTTGGCTGTTAAAGCCGTCATTTTTTCAAACTCTTGCGGGCCTTTGTTGCTCATTGCAATCCCAGTCAAACGCGTAACTTTCGGGCCTCACGATGAGCGCCTTCAGCGCTTATTGCGCATGCGCAAGCCCATAACTTTTAACATAGCATTACCGATAAACTCGCAATTACTACAACTATTATACATGATGAACGTGCTTCTAGGAGCAAGAAAGCATTCACTGCACAAAGTAACAGACAGCTGCACAACATCTCATGGGCCGTTATCAGAGTCCTCATATGGAGCGTTCAAAACAGGATATGTAGTAAGAGAGCGTCATATAAACAAAGGGCTAATTGGGACAAAAGGCACAAAGAGAAAACATAATAAGCCTGGGAGCTCCCACTTGGTCTAACAGCCTCTTAGCCAGAATAGATTTTTATATAAAGACTATGTTGATGCCACTGCTCACCCGTGGAGGTGTCCATGATATTTTGTAGATGTGTGTTTATATTTCTGCAGGAGCAGTGCTTGCAGTTGCATGGCCCATTATAGGTGCTTTCCAGGTTACATTGATTTAATGTTTTACGTCACCAATAAAGGGACATATCAGTCCCTGGATGTTACTCTGTATATAATATCCCGGTGTATCTGTTTACTTTTATGTTCTTTATTTTATTAAAAAGTGCTTATAAGTTCAATTAAATAATGCCTGCATGGGTCTGCCCACTGTAGCATATACAGATACAGACTCTGTAGGGCTGGATGTGCAGTGTAACGTCCTAGCTTAGCTGCATGCTGCTGAGATGGTCACTGATTGGCTAGTACGAGACACTGCAAAGCAAGTACAGCAGTCTGTGCCTTCATGAGCTGCAGTGGGCAGACCCATACAGGGACGATTTGTTTGTTTTTAGGCAGTAAATACAGAGTTTATAAACGCTTGTTAATAAAATAAAGTACATAAAAGTAAATAGATACACCGGGATATTATATACCTAGTAACATCCAGGAACCTTCCATATCCCTGTAACAATAAAAATACAGTGGTCGCCCGGTACTCGTCTACCTCAAATCTCGTCGAATTCGGTATTTGACAAGCAAAAAATGTGTTGGCATGCAACACTTCCTTGGTACTAGTCACGCCTGCCAATACCAGTTTACATTACTCCTTATGGGAGTTTGGTAGTCGTCGTTGTCACCACTGGTCGTGCCTTCTGGAAGCAATTAAACGACGAGTACCAAGGGTCCACTGTATGTGGAAAGGAAATAAGGGCTTTAGCAAGAAAACAATGTAAAAATATAATGGCCGCTGCCGCGCTCCTCACACTTCCCTCCTGGTCCAGATGACACAAGATCAGCACAGACTGCATTAATTATGCAGGACAGATTACCTGGAGCATGCTCTGTAGGAGAAGGGGCTATTAATCTGCCAGTACCAAGAGATACTGGAGGGTCCTTTTAGTAGGTGCATCAGAAAGGCTAACTGAATGGTAACATGTCAACGCCATTAGGTAAGAACACACACTTTATCACCTGAATGTTGTTAAAATGTTAAATTATACCATATTTGGAACCTGAGCGCCGTCACTTTAAAGGGAATGTCAAGCCAACAGGAGACGGACTTAATTTTAAAGAGCATTAATAACTGGATATACATTGTTTTAGCCATTTTTCTCTACAGTCAATGATCTCTGAAATATTTCCAATTGATATTGAGGCTCCTGCGTGCTAATGTGCGTCTCCGAGTTGGGGAGAGGGGTCTAACTGCCAGATAACATTTATTCTGGCCACTTATATGCATAAAAATGCAGCAATAACATGGAATTTCCCAGGATTGACTCACTTTAGAAAAAAAAGGATAACAACAAAAAACAATAAGAATAACAAATAGATTTTTGGGTGACAAAGTCCCTTTTTAGTTATTAGCACTTATACAACACAGTATACAGCATTACATTCCTTGTCATTAAGTCCCATCTTGATATCAGGACTGATGTTGGTGTAATTGCTATTGATCGGTGTACATGGACAATTAGTACTGATGCAGAATGTTTCTGATCCGCCCTCACTTCCCACTTGTCCCTGGTAGTGATTTCCTATACAATGCATTATCAGCAGTATTGGACTAATCCCTTATCTGTAAGATAAGGAGCCATCAGAGTTTATGAGGCTGTTGTAAAATGTTATGGCCTAGCAGGGAAACCATATCTAGAGGCCATGTACAAGCACAATGTGTGGTCCTGACCTTGTTGTATCATCGTTCAGTCATGTCCGACTCCACGTGACCCTATGGACCTCAGCTCGTCGAGCACATATTGTGTCTGGTTGTGTTCATCTATTTCATGGCAAAGATACTGGAGTGGGTTACCTGTTCCTTCCGATCTGTCTGACCTCTCTGCTATGACCTGCCCATCTTGGGTGACTCTACATGGTATGACTCACAGCTTCATTGAAGTACACAAGCCCCTTCACAGAAACAAAGCAGTGATCCGGAAGGGGGGTCCTGTCGTAGTGCACTTTAAAGGGATGCTGCAGGTTCATGGTTTTTAATATTGTTTTCAGATCTAAACATCATTTTATTAACAAGTGCTTAATAACTCTGTTTTTACTCACTTAAACCTTCCAAATAGTCACAGCAAAGGTCTGCCCCTATAGTCTGTGCATACAGTCTCACTGGTTAGTATGTCTAGTACTAACCAATCACATACTCCGCAACACTTCAAAACATGCTGATGAGTAACAGTCTGTGACTGGATATTAAATCCATTAGATACACTATGTGCATGACAAACTGGGGGCAGACCTTTGTTGAGACTATTTGGAACTATTTTTCAGTTAGTAAAAAATAAAGACTTAAGCACGTGTTAAAAAATTGATGTTTAGCACCTGGGTAGTTTTAATACTAACAGGGAACCTTCCTCATCCCTTTAAGGGACACATAGGAGTTTACAAATATAGAATAATGTAAAACTAGGAAAGAAGTTCTCTAAAAAACTGCAAGAAATTTCAATGGATGTCTCCATGTCTGTAATTGTTTCTGATCTACCGTTAAAGGGGACTCAGCCACCACAAAATCAGGTTGTATTTTTAGTTTATTCTTAGAAATCATGAAAACTGATTATACATTGTGTTAGCCATTTATTTCTAAAGAACAACAATCCTGAGAAATTCCTTGTTGCATGTTTACGCAAATGTGCGGCACATGCATATTAATTAGCTGCTTCTATGTGCTAATTAGGATTATAGTCTGCATGGCCAATGTTATCAGCAGTTAGATCCCTCTCTCACCTTAGAGAGCACTGTGAGCTGCACGGTATCATACAGCAGCAACAAAAACAATGCTAAATATCTCAGGGATGATTAATTGTACACAAACACAGGTAGTACAATGTGTAGCAAGTTTTTAATCAACTTTCTGTTTGGCTACCATGTGCCTTTATGGTTATTAGTTGTAACATAATTCAAATACATAGGAGGTTGTCCTTTAGAAATGTATATGGGAGCTTCCATATTTGTAACCTTTCCTAATCTAACACACATTATATTCATTCATTCTATACACATAAAGATTTATTATTATAGATTTATTTTATTTAAAACAATACATTTGGTTTCCACACCCCCAGAGGTGCTTACATTGGCACCTCGTACTAACCAATAGAAACACTGCATTCAAGTACATTTAAACTTTCAGCCAATAGCAGCACAGAGCAAAGTATTATAAACTAGTAACTTGCCCATCAAAAACGACGGGATAATATTTGATAAATCCCCCCCATGTCTCTTTCCCCCTCCCTCCCGTGTGTCTCTTTCCCCACCCTCTCCCTCCCCTGTGTCTCTTTCCCCACCCTCTCCCTACCATGTGTCTCTTACCCCCGCTCCCCCTCCCCTGTGTCTCTTTCCCCACCCTCTCACTCCCATGTGTCTCTTACCCCCGCTCCCCCTCCCCTGTGTCTCTTACCCCCCTCTCCCTCCCTTGTGTCTCTTTCCCCCCTCTCCCTCCCCTGTGTCTTTTTCCCCCTCTCACTCCCCTGTGTCTCTTTCCCCCCTCTCACTCCCCTGTGTCTCTTTCCCCCCTCTCACTCCCCTGTGTCTCTTTCCCCCCTCTCACTCCCCTGTGTCTCTTTCCCCCCTCTCACTCCCCTGTGTCTCTTTCCCCCCTCTCACTCCCCTGTGTCTCTTTCCCCCCTCTCACTCCCCTGTGTCTCTTTCCCCCCTCTCACTCCCCTGTGTCTCTTTCCCCCCTCTCACTCCCCTGTGTCTCTTCCCCCCTTTCCCTCCCCTGTGTCTCTTCCCACCCTCTCCCTCCCTTTCCCTCCCCTGCGTCTCTTCCCCCGCTCCCTCTCTCCCCTGTGTCTCTTCCCCCCGCTCCCTCTCTCCCGTGTCTCTTCCCCCCCGCTCCCTCTCTCCCCTGTGTCTCTTTCCCTCCCTCTTGCTCCCCTGTATCTCTTCCCCCCGCTCCCTCTCTCTCCTGTGTCTCTTTCCCTCCCTCTCGCTCCCCTGTATCTCTTCCCCCCCCCCATCTCCTGTCCCCGTGCAGGGAGCATCAGATAGTGTGTAACCTCCCGCTGCCAAAGCACATGCGCGGCGGGATCGTTATACACCATCACAACTATTATATTTGATATCATGAGTTTGCTGCAGAGACTGAATCCCCATACATTACCACAATGTTGTAGCTTCCTCTGATTGGTCACATAGAATTATGAATTTTATCCTAATTTAACTTTTGATTTTGAGCAGGAACGCCCCTGGAAATCACTGCCAGAAAACACAAGACATTTTTCGGGAACACATCTCCTCTATCAGATGTATTCATACTCCAGGAAACATCCATATACCTTTAAAGCCTTTCCAAAACATCTATAGTCCCCTAGTCATTTAGGTGAATGCAAAAATACAATTGCTTAGGGTAAGCACCAGCACAATGCCCCCAGAGCCCCCTGCCATACAGCCCATGCCCCCAGAGCCCCCAGCCATACAGCCCATGCCCCCTGCAATACCACCCACCGACATGATCCACACTCCACATACAGCAGAGTGTGTGGGTTGTTTGGCACAGTGATCCTCCATGGCTGTAATGCACTTTGCACTAAGACTGTGCTGTAACCGGAGCTCTGGAGGAGAAGTGATCCGGCCGACATGAACATCTCAGCTTAATAATGAAGCTAAGAGTTGTCCGGGTGTCAGACAGAAGGGTGACACTCTCCAACACAAATTCCACTGGAGGTTAATCCCTTTAACCCGCTAATAAGTCCCATTGGGAATGAACACAAGCAGCACTCTCTGTGAGAGCTTGGCCAAGAATCGCAAATAAGGATTTGGCTAAATGCGGCGGGATTCAGGGAACAAACAACACTAAACATCTTAGGGAAAAAAAAGACTGAAATGTTTTATATCCTAAATACATCTACATTTTTTCAGCACTTAAATGGTTAAAACGGCTCTGAGCAGGGGTGGGCAAGTTCGGTCCTGCAAGGCCACACACAGGCCTGGATTTGAGGCTATCATTGCCGCATACCGACGAGACTATCACTTCTTGACACAACTGTGCACCGAGAGGAAATCCTCAAATCCAGGCCTGTGTGGCCCTCCAGGATTGAACTTGCCCTCCCCTGATGTAGTGCAGTTGTTATAAAACAAATGTATTTGCTCTTTCAGTTTAAAAATGCTGCTATGTCCTTTAAACTGTTCCAATGGCCTAAGCAGGAGCTCTGCATCACATGGTGCTTACAGGCACATCTAATTGGGTCCTCAATGGACCAAAAACGGCAAGCACCCTCTATATGCTCATATATGTCTTTATTGCAATAATAAATTCCACATTTGTTCCCTTTGAGATCAGAATGTCTAATAACCCAAAGGAATTGCATATATTTATTTGGACTATGCAGAAATGCTTGGCTGCAGCAATAAGAGTTTTGTAGCAATTTGCAGGGTGCTTGTTATTTTTGGTCCATGCAGGAAGGAATAACTATGTTATGTAAAAGCTCTTGCAATACAGCCAAAAATACATCGATTTCAGAAAATTCGAAAACTTTTTTCACTTGCGGATGATATACAGCAATATGGATTAATTCCATGGCCCTTTAAAATAACATTACAAGCACTTTCAGTCTAGATTGATATTAAACGCTACGCACATTAATAACAGCCCTGATTACACTAATTACACTAATAACTTGTTACTAGAAAATTACTTACATGCACTTTACAGAATCTGGTATTTCCCAGGGAATTGTCTCAATTAAACCGAATGAAGATCTTATACAATCTCGGAGCTGGAGCGCTGCGCGGAGTATTGCAGCGTCTGCCGAGCGCATCATGTTACCACGAGGTGCTTTATCCAGAACACTAATCTCAATCCACTTAATCCAGTCTATTGAAGGCAGAGCTCTCATCCTACTAATTCATTTATGAAGATCCTAATAGTGCTGCGGGGGCAGCCTCCCAGGAGAAGGACCGGAGGCTCTGCTTAAAGGGATATGGAAGGTCCCTGGGTGTTACTAGTGATATAATATCACTGTTTATACATTTACTTTTATGTACTTTATTTGATTAAGAAGTGCTTATAAGCTCTGTTTTACTGCCTAACATCAATTAGTCCCTGTATGGGTCTGCCCACTGCAGCATATGCAGACACAGACACTGTAGGGCAGGATGCACAGTGTGGTGTCCTAGCCTATCAGGGACCACGTCTCAGCAGCCAGTACTAGAGAGATAGTATCTTCATTAATCACAAAGGGCAGACCCATACAGGGACTGATTGTTTGATTTTAGGCAGTAAAAATAGAGCTTATAAGCAGTTCTTAATAAAATAAGGTGCATAAAAGTACAGATTGAGACACAAAGGAGTGAGAGGAGGAAGGGGGGGGGAGAGACACAAAGGAGTGCGAGGAGGAGGAGGGGGGGGGGAGAGACACAAAGGAGTGAGAGGAGGAGGAGGGGGGGGGGGAGAGACACAAAGGAGTGAGAGGAGGAGGAGGAGGGGGGGGGGGAGACACAAAGGAGTGAGAGGAGGAGGAGGGGGGGGGGAGAGACACAAAGGAGTGAGAGGAGGAGGAGGGGGGAGAGAGACACAAAGGAGTGAGAGGAGGAGGAGGGGGGAGAGAGACACAAAGGAGTGAGAGGAGGAGGAGGGGGGAGAGACACAAAGGAGTGAGAGGAGGAGGAGGAGGGGGGAGAGACACAAAGGAGTGAGAGGAGGAGGAGGAGGGGGGAGAGACACAAAGGAGTGAGAGGAGGAGGAGGAGGGGGGAGAGACACAAAGGAGTGAGAGGAGGAGGAGGAGGGGGGAGAGACACAAAGGAGTGAGAGGAGGAGGAGGAGGGGGGAGAGACACAAAGGAGTGAGAGGAGGAGGAGGAGGGGGGAGAGACACAAAGGAGTGAGAGGAGGAGGAGGAGGGGGGAGAGACACAAAGGAGTGAGAGGAGGAGGAGGAGGGGGGAGAGACACAAAGGAGTGAGAGGAGGAGGAGGAGGGGGGGAGAGACACAAAGGAGTGAGAGGAGGAGGAGGAGGGGGGAGAGACACAAAGGAGTGAGAGGAGGAGGAGGAGGGGGGAGAGACACAAAGGAGTGAGAGGAGGAGGAGGAGGGGGGAGAGACACAAAGGAGTGAGAGGAGGAGGAGGAGGGGGGAGAGACACAAAGGAGTGAGAGGAGGAGGAGGGGGGGGGGGAGAGACACAAAGGAGTGAAAGGAGGAGGAGGGGGGAGAGACACAAAGGAGTGAGAGGAGGAGGGGGGGAGAGACACAAAGGAGTGAGAGGAGGAGGGGGGGGGGAGAGACACAAAGGAGTGAGAGGAGGAGGGGGGGGAGAGACACAAAGGAGTGAGAGGAGGAGGGGGGGGAGAGACACAAAGGAGTGAGAGGAGGAGGGGGGAGAGTCACAAAGGAGTGAGAGGAGGAGGGGGGAGAGTCACAAAGGAGTGAGAGGAGGAGGGGGAGAGACACAAAGGAGTGAGAGGAGGAGGGGGAGAGACACAAAGGAGTGAGAGGAGGAGGGGGAGAGACACAAAGGAGTGAGAGGAGGAGGGGGAGAGACACAAAGGAGTGAGAGGAGGAGGGGGGAGAGACACAAAGGAGTGAGAGGAGGAGGGGGGAGAGACACAAAGGAGTGAGAGGAGGAGGGGGGAGAGACACAAAGGAGTGAGAGGAGGAGGGGGGAGAGACACAAAGGAGTGAGAGGAGGACGGAGGAGAGACACAAAGGAGTGAGAGGAGGACGGAGGAGAGACACAAAGGAGTGAGAGGAGGACGGAGGAGAGACACAAAGGAGTGAGAGGAGGAGGGGGGAGAGATACAAAGGAGTGAGAGGAGGAGGGGGGAGAGACACAAAGGAGTGAGAGGAGGAGGGGGGAGAGACACAAAGGAGTGAGAGGAGGAGGGGGGAGAGACACAAAGGAGTGAGAGGAGGAGGGGGGAGAGACACAAAGGAGTGAGAGGAGGGGGGAGGGATACAAAGGAGTGAGAGGAGAGAGGGAGTGGAGGGGGAAGAGACTCATGGGAGGGGGGAGACAGGGGTAGGAGAGGAGGGGGGTAGACAAATATGGGAGAGAGGAGTGGGAAGAGACAAGGAGGAGGGGGAAAGACATAGGAAAAAGAGACACAGGGGAGGCAAAAGAGACACAGGGGAGGCAAAAGAGACACAGGGGAGGCAAAAGAGACACAGGGGAGGCAAAAGAGACACAGGGGAGGCAAAAGAGACACAGGGGAGGCAAAAGAGACACAGGGGAGGCAAAAGAGACACAGGGGAGGCAAAAGAGACACAGGGGAGGCAAAAGAGACACAGGGGAGGCAAAAGAGACACAGGGGAGGCAAAAGAGACACAGGGGAGGCAAAAGAGACACAGGGGAGGCAAAAGAGACACTCATATTGTAGCAATTACTCCAAGGAAACGATCATTCCTAGGAAATAGACCTTATTACATGGCTACCACATCCTGCATTCCCTGAAGTGGCTCTGAGGATACACAGACTAGATGGGCAACCCTCCTGCATATACGGACTAGGTGGGCAACAAGCTAGGGGGACGCCACCATCCTGTATATACTGACTAGGAGGGCAACAAGCTTGGGGGCCGCCACCATCCTGTATATACTGACTAGGTGGGCAACAAGCTCGGGGGCCGCCACCATCCTGTATATACTGACTAGGTGGGCAACAAGCTTGGGGGCCGCCACCATCCTGTATATACTGACTAGGTGGGCAACAAGCTCGGGGGCCGCCACCATCCTGTATATACTGACTAGGTGGGCAACAAGCTTGGGGGCCGCCACCATCCTGTATATACTGACTAGGTGGGCAACAAGCTCGGGGGCCGCCACCATCCTGTATATACTGACTAGGTGGGCAACAAGCTCGGGGGCCGCCACCATCCTGTATATACTGACTAGGTGGGCAACAAGCTCGGGGACCGCCACCATCCTGTATATACTGACTAGGAGGGCAACAAGCTCGGGGGCCGCCACCATCCTGCATATACTGACTAGGAGGACAACAAGCTTGGGGGCCGCCACCATCCTGTATATACTGACTAGGAGGGCAACAAGCTCGGGGGCCGCCACCATCCTGCATATACTGACTAGGAGGACAACAAGCTCGGGGGCCGCCACCATCCTGTATATACTGACTAGGTGGGCAACAAGCTCGGGGGCCGCCACCATCCTGTATATACTGACTAGGTGGGCAACAAGCTCGGGGGCCGCCACCATCCTGTATATACTGACTAGGTGGGCAACAAGCTTGGGGGCCGCCACCATCCTGTATATACTGACTAGGTGGGCAACAAGCTCGGGGGCCGCCACCATCCTGTATATACTGACTAGGTGGGCAACAAGCTCGGGGGCCGCCACCATCCTGTATATACTGACTAGGTGGGCAACAAGCTTGGGGACCGCCACCATCCTGTATATACTGACTAGGAGGGCAACAAGCTCGGGGGCCGCCACCATCCTGCATATACTGACTAGGAGGACAACAAGCTTGGGGGCCGCCACCATCCTGTATATACTGACTAGGAGGGCAACAAGCTCGGGGGCCGCCACCATCCTGCATATACTGACTAGGAGGACAACAAGCTTGGGGGCCGCCACCATCCTGTATATACTGGTTAGGTGAGCAACAAGATTGGGGGCCGCCACCATCCTGTATATACTGGTTAGGTGAGCAACAAGCTTGGGGGCCGCCACCATCCTGTATATACTGGTTAGGTGGGCAACAAGATTGGGGGCCGCCACCATCCTGTATATACTGGTTAGGTGAGCAACAAGCTTGGGGGCCGCCACCATCCTGTATATACTGGTTAGGTGAGCAACAAGCTTGGGGGCCGCCACCATCCTGTATATACTGGTTAGGTGAGCAACAAGCTTGGGGGCCGCCACCATCCTGCATATTCTGACTAGGGGCCTCATTCAATAGTGATTGGGCCAATTGAATAGGGCTCTATATAAGCACAGAGCATATTTTATTTACAGAAGTTTTTAGTTAGTGAAGACCTTGCTTGTGGATAGAAGTTCACTAACTAAAAACAATATGCTCTGTGCTTATATAGAGCCCTATTCAATTGGCCAAATCGCAATTGAATGAGGCCCTAGGTGGGCAACAAGCTTGGGGGCCGCCATCATCCTGTATATACTGACTGCGTGCCTCACAATCAGCGGCAAAGTGTTACGTTTTTCAGCGGATATCACAGTCATCGACATGAGCGCCTTCTGTGCTCATGTCTAGGCTGTTTTAAAGTCCTGCAAGTTTTGCGATGAGCGTCTGTGGCGCTCATCTCGAGCCCTGCAATGAGCGCCTTCTGCGCTCATTGCAGCCAAAGTCCTACAGGCCTCGCGATGAGTGCCTTTGGTGCTTATTGCAGCCCAGCAACTGCGGGCCTTGCTTCACGAGGGCCGCCATTATTTAACATTGCGTGACCAACATCGCAAATGTGACCAACACTGACAACTATGTATATGATCTGCTCATTTGCATATAAATACAGCAACACAATTGAATTTCCCAGGACTGATTTATGATAGGAAAAAATGGATAACACAACATATAACCGGAAAAAAAAAAAACACACGTTATTTTGGGATGTCCATTCATAAAGTTCAGGAGCCACAGCTCTTAAAATGTTACTGCTGGCTCCAAACATATATATAACACACAGAAGAAGTGCTCATAACTTCTGCCTAAAATCAAACAATTAGTCCCTGGATGGGTCTGCCCTCTGCAGCTTATGCTGTACTTGCTGTATCTCATACTATACAATCCTCTCTGCCACAGTCTCTGATAGGATAGGACACTATAATACACATACAGACTTTGCAGGCTGTATCTGCATCCCCTGCAGTGGGCAGACCCATACAGGGACTATTTATTTGATTTTAGGCATAGATAAGCACTTCTTCATTAAAATATTATATACCTAGTAAAATCCAGGAACCTTCTATATCCATTTAACCTGATTTGCAATAAGCTCCTTAGAGAGACTAATACATCATAGGTGGGTACATACAACTGGTATCTGCTGTTACACGCACTGGTATCCGCCGGCACTGCCAGCCCATCCACGCCAGCTGGGGACCTAATTTAACAGTAAAATAGACTTTTAGGTGCAGATCCTGAGTGTGAAAGACACCAGAGAACAATACGTAGTAAAGTATTTAATGTGTGAAATGACATCACTGTATTGGTAGAAGTGTCTGTATGAGAACTGATGAGCGCTACTGGTCCTGTCAGACTAGGTTGGAGGCTTAATAACTTGAAGAAACCACATATATTAGGATGAGACGTCTTTTACTGGGACTTAGCAATGGTTTAAGATAACGTATAAATGAAAATAAGGTAACTGTGTAGATGAGAAGAAAGGAGGGGGGGGGGGGGAGACTGTACAGCGCACGATCTCTGGTGTATCGGATCTGATGTTCACCGCTAATGATTCTCATTGATCATGTGCTAAATGCCCAATGTATATTATGGGTTGGCACTGGGTGGGTGTACAGAAGTGTATACTCCTACTTGGTCGGGTGTCGTGTGCTTGTGTTCATGATAGTTTGGTCCAAAGCACAACTACTCACAGACTGTTTCCAAAAAAGAATGAATCACAATACAATAAAATAAGTGTTAGACGCATTTCGCTGCTATGATTTGCAGCTTCCTCAGTGACAAATCCTTATTTGGGTCGATGCCTGCTCAAACCTAGTTTGTAGGGATTGAGTGTCTGCCATCAGCTCTGTTAGACAGTTTATACTGTCAGGTACCAGCGCCGGGCGGTCCAAGTTTGGTTTCACTTCCCACACCTGACAGTATAAACTATCTAACAGAGCTGATAGCAGACACTTGATCACTACACCACAGTAGCGAAATGCGTTGGACACTTATTTTATTGTATTTATCAATGGTTTTTACCACTGGAATTGAACTCCTACCTTATCAATAAAGATTCATTATTTTTGGAAACAGTCTGAGTATTTGTGCTTTGGACCACACTATCATGAACACGTGACAAGCACACGACAGAGCAAATAGGAGTATACACTTCTGTACACCCACCCAGTGCCAACCCATAATATACATTGGGCATTTGGCACATAGTATATGACATACGATCTCAGAACTGATCAATGAGGATCATTAGCGGTGAACATCGGATCAGATACACCACAGATCGTGCGCTCTACAGTCTTTCCCCCTCCATTCTTTTCTTCTAGGACACCGGCGTAAACAGTGTCTTGGGAGACAGCGGCACATCTGCACACTATATATTAGTCATATACCCGCCCCACACATTAAGTCACCGTGGCGCTCAGCAGATCACGGTAATCACCACCGGAGGATCTACCTAAGCGCGTAGGCCTGCCAGATTGTGGTCTCATTGAACCCAATCACAACTGTGTAGATGAATTTGATTGCAATCCATAAAGGACCTCCCAACTCTTCATTTGGGGTCATGGACATTTCCTGTTATCTACCCACCACTTGTTAGGGTAGTGGAAGGCAGATAACAGGAAAGATGCTGGATCATAAATCTATCCTAGCGAGGAGTCACAAACAAAAAGAGCATGCCCAGTTGGATAAATAATATTCACTACAGTGACTAAAATAATAAAAAAGACCACTGGGGGCATGCTTTTTTCCTATTTGGTCAATAACCAAACTTGATAAAAAGGCAAAATATTTACATAAAGTGATAAAATTATAAATTAAACAAACATGGCCTTTTCATTTATATCCAATTAGTCATTACAGCAGGGTCCATTTTCTATTACCAGCTGATTCCCTACTGAATGTATTGGCAGTTGCAGATGCCAGCGCATTCAGTAGATCTAATAGAATGCTCATTGGATAGAAACTATTCCAAGTCTCCTCCCACCTCAGCAAGTTGATCAGTAGAAACCAAAATGGTAGATTGCACAGCAGAATAATTGTTTATAACAGGTAATAAAATAGATACTATTTAGATAATGTATTATTCTAAAATCAAACTTATCTAAAACTTCCATTTTAATTATTTCAATAACAACCAGACGCCTGGGAGCCACTGGCTCCATTATATAGGTGCAATACCCAACATGATGGCACTAATCTGGCTCCTAAGTCTTTATTATTGTACATTCACTTTGCTCCTCATTATTCTAACAGGCTCCTAAGTGACATGTAAGTGTGCCAGCCCCGTTATACAATATGAATATCATTGCTATTAAAGGAACATGGAAAGATTTGTTACATGTGACAGAGTGTAAACAGGTCACAATAAGTTTTGTTTTTATAACAAATAAATAAATAAATGGATTCAAATCAAGGGATATGGAAGGTTTCTACTAGGAATATAATATCCCTGTGTATCTGTTTACTTTTATGTATTTTATTAAGTAGTACTTATAAACTCTGTTTTTAATACCTAAAATCAAACAAACAGTCCCTGTATGGGTCTGCCCTCTACAGCTCATGAAGACACAGACAGGAACTATTTGAGTTTACGCAATAAAAACATAACTTATAAACACTTCTTAATATATATATATATATATATATATATATATATATATATATATATATATATATATATATATATATACATACATATACATATATATATATATATATATATATATATATATATACACATATATATTTATATATATATATATAAAAATAAATAAATAAATAAAAACGTACTCTCTGAAAACTAAGCCCCTGTCCCTTTAAATGCCCTTATGGCGTACATATCAAACGTAGAACAAACTCATTAATATCAGAAGAACAATCAGAAAGTACAATTAGGACTAATCGGAGTGCCCTCCAAACCTTACTCTACAGAAGACGCCCCATAAGAGTCTGGGGAACTTACATCTCCTCCTGCAGCAGGGACATGGCTTTAAGGAAAGCAACAAAAAGGGGTGTGGCCTCACTCGCCAGAAATGCCCGAAATACAACCCTAAGTCCATACTGGCTGCGCACTGGTAACCTATTTGTCACAGAAAGGGAGAGGCCGCACAAAGCAGCACACAATGCAAAAGAAGAAGAGCTTTATAACGAGGATAATAAGACGTCTGGGGGGTCACGGCCAATATAAACTTATAGGAATAAGGAGGGTGTCCGGGGATTGCTAGGTATATCATATCCCTGTCTATCAATTTACTGAGACGAACTTTATTTATAAGTGCTTACTTATAAGCTCTGTTTTACTATCCAAAATCATACAGATAGTCCCTGTATGGGTCTGCCCTCTGTAGGCTGGATGTGTAGCGTCCTAGCTTATCACAGACCAGAACTCAGTAGCAAGGTGCAGAATGTTCCCGAGAGATGGTCACCGATTGGTTAATATGAGACCCATGCAGGGGCCCGTGCGAGGGCAGACCCATGCAGGGGCCCGTGCGAGGGCAGACCCATGCAGGGGCCCGTGCGAGGGCAGACCCATGCAGGGGACCGTGCGAGGGCAGACCCATGCAGGGGCCCGTGCGAGGGCAGACCCATGCAGGGGCCCGTGCGAGGGCAGACCCATGCAGGGGCCCGTGCGAGGGCAGACCCATGCAGGGGCCCGTGCGAGGGCAGACCCATGCAGGGGACCGTGCGAGGGCAGACCCATGCAGGGGACCGTGCGAGGGCAGACCCATGCAGGGGACCGTGCGAGGGCAGACCCATGCAGGGGACCGTGCGAGGGCAGACCCATGCAGGGGACCGTGCGAGGGCAGACCCATGCAGGGGACCGTGCGAGGGCAGACCCATGCAGGGGACCGTGCGAGGGCAGACCCATGCAGGGGACCGTGCGAGGGCAGACCCATGCAGGGGACCGTGCGAGGGCAGACCCATGCAGGGGACCGTGCGAGGGCAGACCCATGCAGGGGACCGTGCGAGGGCAGACCCATGCAGGGGACCGTGCGAGGGCAGACCCATGCAGGGGACCGTGCGAGGGCAGACCCATGCAGGGGACCGTGCGAGGGCAGACCCATGCAGGGGACCGTGCGAGGGCAGACCCATGCAGGGGACCGTGCGAGGGCAGACCCATGCAGGGGACCGTGCGAGGGCAGACCCATGCAGGGGACCGTGCGAGGGCAGACCCATGCAGGGGACCGTGCGAGGGCAGACCCATGCAGGGGACCGTGCGAGGGCAGACCCATGCAGGGGACCGTGCGAGGGCAGACCCATGCAGGGGACCGTATGAGGGCAGACCCATGCAGGGGACCGTATGAGGGCAGACCCATGCAGGCGACTGTATGAGGGCAGACCCATGCAGGGGACTATAAGATTAATTTTAGGCAGTAAAAAAAGAGCTCATAATCACTTCTTAAGAAAAATAGTACATAGAAGTAAATAGATACACAGGTATGTTATACACCTAGTAAGAATCAGGAGGGTTCCCTGGTGGTCCAGTGGTTATGATTGGGTGCTTTCACCACTGCGACCTGGGATTGATTCCTGCCAGGGAACCAAGAGGTCACATCACCCTGAAGCCAAGTAGGGTTGGGCTTGGTCAGTACTTGGATAGGAGACCACCTAGGAATACCAGGAGCTGTATGCTGTGGCCTACTGGAGAAGGAAATGGCAACCCACTCCAGTATCTCTGCCATGAATACCAAGTGGATCAGCATAAACATGAAAAGAGCTTACACTGACCCTTTAAGGAAATCCTAAATGCCACTGATCCCATATACCTGACAGATAAGGCCATCCCATAATAATATCTAATGAGGGGATCTTACACCCAACAGGTCAGGTCCAAAACAAATTGATCAAGAAAATACAAGACCTTCTAAAATAGAGCTTATTGGACATTCAGCCCAAAAAACTTCTGTCAGCTTAGAGCTGAATGGGTTAAAAAACAAAGAGACGTTTACGGCAATCACCTTCAATAATGCTTTGGGGGTATGCTCAGAATACTGATACTCATCCCAGGATGTCTTTTATCCCTTTCACTGACAGATGGGCTAGCACAGCAGTTACAGGGTTAAGGCACTCATCCTAAAGGATTTAGGGGAATGTGCGTTGACTATATGAAAGGGTTAATGCGCCCATTACACAGAGAAGACTTTTAGGGAGCTCACCCTCACAGAGAAGACTTTTAGGGGGGTCACCCTCACAGAGAAGACTTTTAGTGGGGTCACCCTCACAGAGAAGACTTTTAGTGGGGTCACCCTCACAGAGAAGACTTTTAGTGGGGTCACCCTCACAGAGAAGACTTTTAAGGAGCTCACCCTCAGAGAAGACTTTGGTGGCACCTATCATATAGAGGTTACTTTGGTGGCACTCATCCCACAGACATCACTTTGGTGGCACTTGTCATACAGAGGTTATTTTGGTGGCAACCATCCCACACACGGCTTTGGTGGTACCCTTCATACAGACAATACTTTGTTGGCACCCACCCTCCAGACATCACTTTAGTGGCACTTATAATACAAAAGGTTACTTTGCTGGTACTCATCACACACAGACATGACTTTGGTGGCACCTATACTACAGGTTACTTTGCTGGCGCCCATCCTACAGACAGGTTACTTTGCTGGCGCCCATCCTACAGACAGGTTACTTTGCTGGCGCCCATCCTACAGACAGGTTACTTTGCTGGATCTCCATCCTACCGGTTACGCACCCGCCATACAGACATGACTTTGCAGGCACCCGCCATACAGACATGACTTTGCAGGCACCCGCCATACAGACATGACTTTGCAGGCACCCGCCATACAGACATGACTTTGCAGGCACCCGCCATACAGACATGACTTTGCAGGCACCCGCCATACAGACATGACTTTGCAGGCACCCGCCATACAGACATGACTTTGCAGGCACCCGCCATACAGACATGACTTTGCAGGCACCCGCCATACAGACATGACTTTGCAGGCACCCGCCATACAGACATGACTTTGCAGGCACCCGCCATACAGACATGACTTTGCAGGCACCCGCCATACAGACATGACTTTGCAGGCACCCGCCATACAGACATGACTTTGCAGGCACCCGCCATACAGACATGACTTTGCAGGCACCCGCCATACAGACATGACTTTGCAGGCACCCGCCATACAGACATGACTTTGCAGGCACCCGCCATACAGACATGACTTTGCAGGCACCCGCCATACAGACATGACTTTGCAGGCACCCGCCATACAGACATGACTTTGCAGGCACCCGCCATACAGACATGACTTTGCAGGCACCCGCCATACAGACATGACTTTGCAGGCACCCGCCATACAGACATGACTTTGCAGGCACCCGCCATACAGACATGACTTTGCAGGCACCCGCCATACAGACATGACTTTGCAGGCACCCGCCATACAGACATGACTTTGCAGGCACCCGCCATACAGACATGACTTTGCAGGCACCCGCCATACAGACATGACTTTGCAGGCACCCGCCATACAGACATGACTTTGCAGGCACCCGCCATACAGACATGACTTTGCAGGCACCCGCCATACAGACATGACTTTGCAGGCACCCGCCATACAGACATGACTTTGCAGGCACCCGCCATACAGACATGACTTTGCAGGCACCCGCCATACAGACATGACTTTGCAGGCACCCGCCATACAGACATGACTTTGCAGGCACCCGCCATACAGACATGACTTTGCAGGCACCCGCCATACAGACATGACTTTGCAGGCACCCGCCATACAGACATGACTTTGCTGGCACCCGCCATACAGACATGACTTTGCTGGCACCCGCCATACAGACATGACTTTGCTGGCACCCGCCATACAGACATGACTTTGCTGGCACCCGCCATACAGACATGACTTTGCTGGCACCCGCCATACAGACATGACTTTGCTGGCACCCGCCATACAGACATGACTTTGCTGGCACCCGCCATACAGACATGACTTTGCTGGCACCCGCCATACAGACATGACTTTGCTGGCACCCGCCATACAGACATGACTTTGCTGGCACCCGCCATACAGACATGACTTTGCTGGCACCCGCCATACAGACATGACTTTGCTGGCACCCGCCATACAGACATGACTTTGCTGGCACCCGCCATACAGACATGACTTTGCTGGCACCCGCCATACAGACATGACTTTGCTGGCACCCGCCATACAGACATGACTTTGCTGGCACCCGCCATACAGACATGACTTTGCTGGCACCCGCCATACAGACATGACTTTGCTGGCACCCGCCATACAGACATGACTTTGCTGGCACCCGTCATACAGACATGACTTTGCTGGCACCCGTCATACAGACATGACTTTGCTGGCACCCGTCATACAGACATGACTTTGCTGGCACCCGTCATACAGACATGACTTTGCTGGCACCCGTCATACAGACATGACTTTGCTGGCACCCGTCATACAGACATGACTTTGCTGGCACCCGTCATACAGACATGACTTTGCTGGCACTTATCATACAGACATGACTTTGCTGGCACTTATCATACAGACATGACTTTGCTGGCACCCGTCATACAGACATGACTTTGCTGGCGCCCGTCATACAGACATGACTTTGCTGGCACCCGTCATACAGACATGACTTTGCTGGCACCCGTCATACAGACATGACTTTGCTGGCACCCGTCATACAGACATGACTTTGCTGGCACCCGTCATACAGACATGACTTTGCTGGCACCCACCATACAGACATGACTTTGCTGGCACTCATCCTACAGACATGACTTTGCTGGCACTTATCATACAGACATGACTTTGCTGGCACTTATCATACAGACATGACTTTGCTGGCACTTATCATACAGACATGACTTTGCTGGCACTTATCATACAGACATCACTTTGCTGGCACTTATCATACAGACATCACTTTGCTGGCACTTATCATACAGGCATGACTTTGCTGGCACTTATCATACAGACATGACTTTGCTGGCACCCATCATACAGACATGACTTTGCTGGCACTTATCATACAGACATCACTTTGCTGGCACTTATCATACAGACATGACTTTGCTGGCACCCATCATACAGACATGACTTTGCTGGCACTTATCATACAGGCATGACTTTGCTGGCACTTATCATACAGACATCACTTTGCTGGCACTTATCATACAGACATCACTTTGCTGGCACTTATCATACAGACATCACTTTGCTGGCACTTATCATACAGGCATGACTTTGCTGGCACCCATCATACAGACATGACTTTGCTGGCACTTATCATACAGACATCACTTTGCTGGCACTTATCATACAGACATGACTTTGCTGGCACCCATCATACAGACATGACTTTGCTGGCACTTATCATACAGGCATGACTTTGCTGGCACTTATCATACAGGCATGACTTTGCTGGCACTTATCATACAGGCATGACTTTGCTGGCACTTATCATACAGACATGACTTTGCTGGCACCCATCATACAGACATGACTTTGCTGGCACTTATCATACAGACATGACTTTGCTGGCACTTATCATACAGGCATGACTTTGCTGGCACTTATCATACAGACATGACTTTGCTGGCACCCATCATACAGACATCACTTTGCTGGCACTTATCATACAGACATGACTTTGCTGGCACTTATCCTACAGACATGACTTTGCTGGCACTTATCCTACAGACATGACTTTGCTGGCACCCATCATACAGACATGACTTTGCTGGCACTTATCATACAGACATGACTTTGCTGGCACTTATCATACAGACATGACTTTGCTGGCACTTATCATACAGGCATGACTTTGCTGGCACTTATCATACAGACATGACTTTGCTGGCACTTATCATACAGACATGACTTCGCTGGCACCCATCCTACATGTTACTTTCCTAGCACTCGCTGCTCACACTGATCCCGTCACCCTCGGCCCTCTCACCAGAAGAAGGTGTTGGTCCCATCGTCATACACCTCGGTCTCAGTGCCCGTTCGGTGCCCCCTGCCCAGGCTCCTGCCCCTGCCCTCGGATGGCACAGCCTCTTCCCAGGCCTGACTGTCCAGCGACGACTTCCTGGCGGTGGCAGCCCTCCGGGCCTCATTGCGTATCATCGCTCTCAGCCCGTTATACTCCCCAATGTCCCGGAGCCTCACGCGAAGCAGCAAGATCACCTTACACACTGACCGGGATGGGCGGGGCTAGCAGACCACGTGGGTCATGGCACGTGACTGTGACGTTGTGACGGCAGTGAGCCGCGGCTGGAGCAGGCTCGATCACTCGTTGCTAAGGGGCGGAGTCAGTGGGTCACGCCAGGGGACGCTAGGGGCGTGCGCTGTCCGTGGTGCTGAAGAAAGCTGATAACTGTGTAGATTTAGTGTCTGACGGGAGTTCCCGGACCTATGCTATATGTGCTCGCAAACTTGCGCGCGCACAACCCGCGCACGCGCAATAGCAGCACATCGTGCTCATCATCATGTGCACGCTGTTCTGCGCGCCCGCGCATGCGCAATTCTAATACAATGGGCCGCTCTGTACACGCCTCCCTCCCACCGTCCACCTAAGGTGGATTACTGTAGTTACGATAAAAACAATTAAATACAAGCAGCAAGAGTGTTATAGGACATCAGAATGGGGGGACATCAGAATGGGGGACCTGGGGAGGGGGGCTGGAGATCAGAATGGGGGAATAAAGGGGGGGGAGGAGATCAGAATGAGGGACTTGGGGGTTGTGGGGGGAAGGAGATCAGAATGGGGGACCTGGGAGGAGAGAAGGAGATCAGAATGGGGGTCCTGAATGGGGTAGGACATCAGAATGGGGGACCTGGGGGGGGGGGGGGGGTTGTGGGGGGAAGGAGATCAGAATGGGGGACCTGGGTGGGAGGACATCAGAATAGGGGTGTGGGGGGTAGGAGATCAGAATGGGGGACCTGAGGGGGGAGGTGTTGCAGATCAGAATGTGGCCATCTCTACCCCTGGTCTCTCTGTATCCTGCCATCTCTACCTCTGGTCCTTCTGTATCCTGCCATCTATCCCTGGTCCCTCTTTATCCTGCCATCTCTTTCCCTGGTCCCTCTTTATCCTGCCATCTCTTTCCCTGGTCTCTCTGTATCCTGCCATCTCTACCCCTGGCCCCTCTGTATCCTGCCATCTCTACCCCTGGTCTCTCTGTATCCTGCCATCTCTTTCCCTGGTCTCTCTGTATCCTGCCACCTCTACACCTGGTCTCTCTGTATCCTGCCATCTCTATCCCTGGTCCCTCTGTATCCTGCCCTCTCTACCTCTGGTCCCTTTGTATCCTGCCATCTATCCCTGGCCCCTCTGTATCCTGCCATCTCTATCCCTGGTCCCTCTGTATCCTGCCATCTCTACACCTGGTCCCTATATATTCTGCCATCTCTACCCCTGGCCCCTCTATATCTTGCCATCTCTACCACTGGTCTCTCTGCATCCTACCATCTCTACCCCTGGTCTCTCTGTATCCTGCCATCTCTATCCCTGGTCTCTCTGTATCCTGCCATCTCTACACCTGGTCTCTCTGTATCCTGCCATCTATCCCTGGCCCCTCTGTATCCTGCCATCTCTACCCCTGGTCTCTCTGTATCCTGCCATCTCTATCCCTGGTCTCTCTGTATCCTGCCATCTCTATCCCTGGTCTCTCTGTATCCTGCCATCTCTATCCCTGGTCTCTCTGTATCCTGCCATCTCTACCTCTGGTCTCTCTGTATCCTGCCATCTCTATCCCTGGTCCCTCTGTATCCTGCCACCTCGACCCCTGGTCTCTCTGTATCCTGCCATCTCTACACTTGGTCTCTCTGTATCCTGCCATCTCTATCCCTGGCCCTCTGTATCCTGCCATCTCTATCCCTGATCTCTCTGTATCCTGCCATCTCGACTCTTTCCCTGGTCTCTCTGTATCCTGCCATCTCTATCCCTGGTCTCTCTGTATCCTGCCATCTCTACCCCTGGCCCCTCTGTATCCTGCCAC
The DNA here is from genome assembly GCA_027410445.1 of Discoglossus pictus. Lineage (NCBI taxonomy): Eukaryota > Metazoa > Chordata > Amphibia > Anura > Alytidae > Discoglossus > Discoglossus pictus. The sequence goes on from CM050175.1 coordinate 18,708,809, forward strand.
CTCTACACCTGGTCTCTCTGTATCCTGCCATCTCTATCCCTGGTCCCTCTGTATCCTGCCATCTCTAACCCTGGCCCCTCTATATCCTGCCACCTCTACCTCTGGTCCTTCTGTATCCTGCCATCTATCCCTGGCCCCTCTGTATCCTGCCATCTCTATCCCTGGTCCCTCTGTATCCTGCCATCTCTATCCCTGGTCTCTCTGTATCCTGCCATCTCTACCCCTGGTCTTTCTGTATCCTGCCATCTCTACCCCTGGTCTCTCTGTATCCTGCCATCTCTATCCCTGGTCTCTCTGTATCCTGCCATCTCTACACCTGGTCTCTCTGTATCCTGCCATCTCTACCCCTGGTCTCTCTGTATCCTGCCATCTCTATCCCTGGTCTCTCTGTATCCTGCCATCTCTACACCTGGTCTCTCTGTATCCTGCCATCTCTACCCCTGGCCCCTCTGTATCCTGCCATCTCTATCCCTGGCCCTCTGTATCCTGCCATCTCTACACCTGGTCTCTCTGTATCCTGCCATCTCTATCCCTGATCTCTCTGTATCCTGCCATCTCTATCCCTGGCCCTCTGTATCCTGCCATCTCTACCCCTGGTCTCTCTGTATCCTGCCATCTCTATCCCTGGTCTCTCTGTATCCTGCCATCTCTATCCCTGGTCTCTCTGTATCCTGCCATCTCTACCTCTGGTCTCTCTGTATCCTGCCATCTCTATCCCTGGTCCCTCTGTATCCTGCCACCTCGACCCCTGGTCTCTCTGTATCCTGCCATCTCTACACTTGGTCTCTCTGTATCCTGCCATCTCTATCCTTGGTCTGTCTGTATCCTGCCATCTCTATCCCTGGCCCTCTGTATCCTGCCATCTCTATCCCTGGTCTCTCTGTATCCTGCCATCTCTACACCTGGTCTCTCTGTATCCTGCCATCTCTACCCCTGGTCCCTCTGTATCCTGCCATCTCTACCCCTGGTCTCTCTGTATCCTGCCATCTCCGTATCCTGCCATCTCTACCCCTGGTCTGTCTGTATCCTGTCATCTCTATCCCTGGTCTCTCTGTATCCTGCCATCTCTACACCTGGTCTCTCTGTATCCTGCCATCTCTACCCCTGGTCCCTCTGTATCCTGCCATCTCTACCCCTGGTCTCTCTGTATCCTGCCATCTCCGTATCCTGCCATCTCTACCCCTGGTCTGTCTGTATCCTGTCATCTCTATCCCTGGTCTCTCTGTATCCTGCCATCTCTACCCCTGGTCTCTCTGTATCCTGCCATCTCCGTATCCTGCCATCTCTACCCCTGGTCTGTCTGTATCCTGTCATCTCTATCCCTGGCCCCTCTGTATCCTGCCATCTCTACCCCTGGTCTGTCTGTATCCTGCCATCTCTACCCCTGGTCCCTCTGTATCCTGACATCTCTACCCCTGGTCTCTCTGTATCCTGCCATCTCTACCCCTGGTCTGTCTGTATCCTGCCATCTCTACCCCTGGTCCCTCTGTATCCTGCCATCTCTACCCCTGGTCCCTCTGTATCCTGCCATCTCTACCCCTGGTCTCTCTGTATCCTGCCATCTCTATCCCTGGTCTCTCTGTATCCTGCCATCTCTACCCCTGGTCCCTCTGTATCCTGCCATCTCTTTCCCTGGTCTCTCTGTATCCTGCCATCTCTACCCCTGGTCTGTCTGTATCCTGCCATCTCTACCCCTGGTCCCTCTGTATCCTGCCATCTCTACCCCTGGTCCCTCTGTATCCTGCCATCTCTACCCCTGGTCTCTCTGTATCCTGCCATCTCTATCCCTGGTCTCTCTGTATCCTGCCATCTATCCCTGGCCCCTCTGTATCCTGCCATCTATCCCTGGCCCCTCTGTATCCTGCCATCTCTACCCCTGGTCTCTCTGTATCCTGCCATCTCTACCCCTGGTCTCTCTGTATCTTGCCATCTCTACCCCTGGTCTCTCTGTATCCAGACATCTCTACCCCTGGTCTCTCTGTATCCTGCCATCTCTACCCCTGGTCTCTCTGTATCCTGCCATCTCTACCCCTGGTCTCTCTGTATCCTGCCATCTCTATCCCTGGTCTCTCTGTATCCTGCCATCTCTACCCCTGGCCCCTCTGTATCCTGCCATCTCTACCCCTGGCCCCTCTGTATCCTACCACCTCTACCCCTGGTCTCTCTGTATCCTGCCATCTCTATCCCTGGCCCTCTGTATCCTGCCATCTCTACCCCTGGTCTCTCTGTATCCTGCCATCTCTATCCCTGGCCCTCTGTATCCTGCCATCTCTACACCTGGTCTCTCTGTATCCTGCCATCTCTATCCCTGGTCTCTCTGTATCCTGCCATCTCTATCCCTGGTCTCTCTGTATCCTGACATCTCTACACCTGGTCGCTCTGTATCCTGCCATCTCTATCCCTGGTCTCTCTGTATCCTGACATCTCTACCCCTGGTCTCTCTGTATCCTGCCATCTCTATCCCTGATCTCTCTGTATCCTGCCATCTCTATCCCTGGCCCTCTGTATCCTGCCATCTCTATCCCTGGTCCCTCTGTATCCTGCCATCTCTACCCCTGGTCTCTCTGTATCCTGACATCTCTACACCTGGTCTCTCTGTATCCTGCCATCTCTATCCCTGGTCTCTCTGTATCCTGCCATCTCTATCCCTGGTCTCTCTGTATCCTGCCATCTCTACACCTGGTCTCTCTGTATCCTGACATCTCTACACCTGGTCGCTCTGTATCCTGCCATCTCTATCCCTGGCCCCTCTGTATCCTGCCATCTCTACCCCTGGTCTCTCTGTATCCTGCCATCTCTATCCCTGATCTCTCTGTATCCTGCCATCTCTATCCCTGGTCTCTCTGTATCCTGCCATCTCTATCCCTGGTCCCTCTGTATCCTGCCATCTCTACCCCTGGTCCCTCTGTATCCTGCCATCTCTATCCCTGATCTCTCTGTATCCTGCCATCTCTATCCCTGGCCCTCTGTATCCTGCCATCTCTACCCCTGGTCTCTCTGTATCCTGCCATCTCTACCCCTGGTCCCTCTGTATCCTGCCATCTCTACCCCTGGTCCCTCTGTATCCTGCCATCTCTACCCCTGGTCCCTCTGTATCCTGCCATCTCTACCCCTGGTCCCTCTGTATCCTGCCAGCTCTACCCCTGATCCCTCTGTATCCTGCCATCTCTACCCCTGGTCCCTCTGTATCCTGCCATCTCTATCCCTGGTCTCTCTGTATCCTGCCATCTCTACCCCTGGTCTCTCTGTATCCTGCCATCTCTATCCCTGGTCTCTCTGTATCCTGCCATCTCTACCCCTGGTCCCTCTGTATCCTGCCATCTCTATCCCTGGTCGCTCTGTATCCTGCCATCTCTATCCCTGGTCTCTCTGTATCCTGCCATCTCTACCCCTGGTCCCTCTGTATCCTGCCATCTCTACCCCTGGTCCCTCTGTATCCTGCCATCTCTACCCCTGGTCCCTCTGTATCCTGCCAGCTCTACCCCTGATCCCTCTGTATCCTGCCATCTCTACCCCTGGTCCCTCTGTATCCTGCCATCTCTATCCCTGGTCTCTCTGTATCCTGCCATCTCTACCCCTGGTCTCTCTGTATCCTGCCATCTCTATCCCTGGTCTCTCTGTATCCTGCCATCTCTATCCCTGGTCTCTCTGTATCCTGCCATCTCTATCCCTGGTCTCTCTGTATCCTACCATCTCTACCCCTGGTCGCTCTGTATCCTGCTCTCTCTATGCCTGGTACTTCGGCCTTTGGCGCTCATAGTGAGCCTCTCCCCACTCTCTGACCCCTGTGTCTCTTTCCCCCTCTCTCCCTCCAGCTGTCTCTTTGCCCCTGCCACACTATGCGCATGAGCGGCTTATGCCACGCAATGGGCATGCGCAACCGCGGGAAGTTACAGGCCTCGCAATGAGCGCATGTAAAAATATAAAAAATTATAATAAAGCAACCTCCAAAAATAAACACACAACAATAAGTTTAATTAAAGCAATAATTGTTTATTAAAAGAATCATACATTATATTAGCATCACATAATGACACTACCTAATTTTGTACACTAGATGACACTGAATTGCTCTAGGGGGACGCACGCACGTGTTGTTGGCGCCGAATTGCGCTAGGGGGACATGCTCACTCGTGTATTGTGCATGCACATAACTGGATAGATGTGTTATACAGACATGGTGGGTGGGGGAAAGGAGATCAGAATGGGGGACCTGGGGGGTAGGAGATCAGAATGGGAGGTCCCCCATACTGGTCCCCCATTCTGATCTCCTACCCCCCACACCCCCATTCTGATTTCCTTCCACCCCAGGTCCCCCATTCTGATCTCCTACCCCCCACACCCCCATTCTGATCTCCTTCCCCCCCAGGTCCCCCATTCTGATCTCCTACCCCCCACACCCCCATTCTGGCCTTCCCCCCCAGGTCCCCCATTCTGTACTCCTACCCCCCACTCCCCCAGGTCCGCCATTCTGATCTTCTACCCCTCCCAGGTCCCCCATTCTGATCTCCTACCCCCACACCCCCATTCTGACTTCCCCCCCTCCTTAGGTCCCCCTTTCTGATCTCCTACCCCCCACACCCCCATTCTGATCTCCTTCCCCTCCCCAGGTCTCCCATTCTGATCTCCTACCCCCCACTCCCCCAGGTCCCCCATTTTGATCTCCTACCCCCCACACCCCCATTCTGATCTCCCCCCAGGTCCCCTATTCTGTTCTCCTACCCACCCCCCAGGTCCCCCATTCTGATCTCCTACCACCCACACCCCCATTCTGATCTCCTTCCCCTCCCCAGGTCCCCCATTCTGATCTCATTCCCCCCAGGGCCCCCATTCTGATCTCCAACCCCCACACCCCCATTCTGATCCTTTTCCCCCTCAAATCACCCATTCTGATCTCCATCCCCCAACGTTCCCCATTCTGTTCTCCTACCCCCCCCCCAAGTTCCCCATTCTGATCTCCTACCACCCACACCCCCATTCTGATCTCCTACCCCCACTCTGATGTCCTATAACACTCTTGCTGCTTGTATATAACTGTTTTAATTGTAACTGCAGTAATCCACCTTAAGTAGACAGTGGGAGGTGTGTACAGAGCGGCCCATTGTATTAGTATTGCACATGCGCGGATGCGCAGAACAGCGTGCACATGTGTGTGTTTGGCGTGTGCACGTTTGCGAGCACATAATAGGATAGGTTCAAGTTCCCTGCCTGCTGGGCACTGACAGCCTTATTAAATTGCAATTCAGCCAATTGAATAGGGCTCTATATAAGCACACAGCATATTTTTTTACAGAAGTTTTTAGTTAGTGATCTTCTATCCAAAAGCAAGGTCTTCCCTAACTAAAAACTTCTGTAAATAAATATGGTATGTGCTTATATAGAGCCCTATTCAATTGGCCAAATCGCAATTTAATAAGGCTGTGAGTGTGTAAGGAGGCTGTCACTGAGTACAATTAATAATAAAGAACACTAAATATCCACCGCCTAATACTGTCATAACTGCCGTGCCTGCTGGGAACTGAGTGTGTGAGGAGATTGTCACCCTAAAAACACTTCACTGCCTGAGACAGACAGGACCGCCATGACTGCTGGGCACAGAGGGTGTGTGAGGAGTACAAATAATAATAAATAAAATGACACTGAAAATTGTGTGCAGAGTTAGGTTGGGAACTAATGAGCAAGATGGCAGAACACATTGAGAGAGACAATGAGTGAGAAACCTGGTGGTTTGTATCTGAGGTTCCCAAACTTTCGCTCAGACACCAGTGGTCCAATGCTGGTGTTCTGCAGAACTTCTGGGGTTACAAATAAATATGAAAGTAAGGAAAAAAAACAAAAAACAACTTTAATACATAAACCGGTAAAACATAGTGTATAAATATTAAATTATATTATTTACTAGCGACTTGCTACTTTACGGGCCTTGCGTCGAGTGACTTTGGCGCCCCGGCGCTCATTGCAGACCTTGGCAAACCCGCAACTTGCGTGCCTCACAATGAGCACCTTCATCACTCATCGCAAGCTCCCCCTCTTGTTATGCGTAAGCCCGTAATGTTTTCACTCATGGCGGGCCTCGCGATGAGCGCCTACGATGCTCATTGCGAGCTTCTCCCATTGGGAGGCCGCCAAAAGAATATGAAATTAGTTTTCAACTTCACTTATGGACTCCCAGCCTTAGGAGGAGGCAGGGAGCCCATAAGTGAGATTGGTAGCTAATTTGTTATGCAATTGGTTTTTTTTGGCGCTTCCGAGTTACGGGCTTGAAAAAAAAAATAGTAGTTTTTTTTTTTTAAGCCCGTAACTTGGAATCCGGTTGGAGCCTCTTTTGCGAGCCCCTTCTGCAACTTCTCTATCCACCACTTGGGGTTAATATAAAAGCCAGATATATGTAGACAATCAGATCTGCCCTATGATAATAAACACTATCTGCCTATCTAATAAATTAGGATTCTTCATTTACTGACAATACTTGAGGACCCCTACCCTGTTGTGGGCTTCGGTGATTTGTGCTTTATGTCTGTTACTATTTTATCTCCTGAAATCTGAAACATTAAAATGTAAGTTTTGAAAGCTACATTTTTTTTTTATCTTAAAATATTGATTTTATTGCCAGTCATTATATGAACAAAAGAAAACCTATTGTATGAGCAACCTACTGTACTTTAAATATCCCGACCTCAAGCGTAGAAATCTACCCGTTATAGTGCATTGAATCTCCATTATGAGCTTCACAGATAACCACTGAAAGCTGAATGTCATGCAAACATAAATTGTTTGCATAATCAGTGAGTTATCTGATAAGAAATAGATTTACAACAGTAATTTGTTATTTCACTTTCAGTTACACTACACTGTGCAGACCTGTCATCTGAAGCAGTAAATAAAATCTCAACCTACAAGTGAGGCAGACATACCTCATAAAAGAGCACTAAAATGTCATATTTATAGTGGGACCTTGTGGGTTAAGACTACGCCACTGAGCTCCAGCAGAAAAACTGAAAGTTGGCGCACCAAGGTCCCCCCTGGCTCTAGATGGGGGCTCCTGCCTCTGGATGGGGTCTGCTGGGGGCTCCAGACACAAGGTCCCTCCTGGGCTCTGGATGGGGGGACTACTCGGGTGAGGTCTGCTGGGGGCTCCTGGCTCTGGATCGCGGGGGCTGCTCTGGGTGAGGGTCTGCTAGGGAGGGCTCCTGGCTCTGGATATGAGGCTGCTCAGTAAGGGACGGAGGGCTCCTGGCTCGGGGGCTCTGGATGTGGGTGGTCTGGTGAGGAGTGTTTTTCTGGGCGCTGCGTTTCCCCGTTTACCTTCAGAGCCATCTAGCGGACATTTGCAGTTTTGCTGCTGCCTCCGAGTGGCGTAGTCTTAACCCACAAGGTCCTTATAGTGTGAACTTTTGAATAAATTAGCTTGATAATAGCTACTAAAAGTAATTAACTTATAATAGGTTAGAAGGTGAAAATATAAACACAACCTTTCATTATTATACTCAATTTAGTTTTTTTTCCTAGCTTTTTCCCACCTGGAAGGGACCTTGGATGCAAATAAAATATGTGTAAAGGCTGCCATAATGTTGTGACACCAATAATATAGTTAAATGCAAGTGTAACTTACAGTAGGAAAACTCTCACAGACAAGCACTGTATTTTAGGAGAGAAAGTTTGTGACGTATGTAAAAAAACTAACAACATTAGCAGCTTATCATTTACGAAGAAAAAAATATAATTCTTAGAGAAAAATGTACTTGTTGAAGGTTCTGTTTCCATCTTGTCTAGCTTGAGCACTTCACGACTGATTTGGGGAACAATGTCTATTCTTGATTACTGGGATGGAGTGAGCTGACCCACCCAGTGAGAGGAAAGCCTAACCCTTAGGTGTGCAGGGATAGTTCAAATTAAGGGTGTGAATGCCTAATGTGCAGCAGGTGCAAGGCACCAGGGCGGCTCGGCAACATGCTGTATTAATCATATCAGTTATAAAGCCAATATATCACTATTTTTTTTAACCTTTGTTGTTAATAATATTCATGAACAAGGGCCCATCTTCTTTATTTCTGCTACTAAAAATAACCAGGTACCATAATATACAAAACTAGGAATCAATTCTTGGCTGTGCAGTACCTGCTTTTTTTAATATGCAATTAACATTGCACATTCTCAACATTAGACAGGTTTGTTTTCTTCAGCCAATCACAGGCTGCACATTTGCATTGGTATTGCAGGGCTTCCATCAGAAATCTTGATGACAATATGCATCTAATAGCCAAGGCCCCCACCTTACCAAGCATACATATATTTACTTGGCCATCCTCGTTCATTACCTCCCAATATTCCTTGGCCCTTTTCCTTATTGATCCCCCTACATAAGTACCCTGGAACCCCCTGATATATAAAACACACTTTTCATGCGGAAGTGATTAACCAAAGACAAGATGGATTCTTCTATACTTATATACTTAAAAAGTCTTCATAAATTCTGATTTTTTTCTATAAATATTTTTATGTTCATGGGTTAAACAGCTGCAAATATGATCACTTCCCAAACAAGTGCAGCTTTTCTTGAACTGCAGTGATCCTTTAAAGCAGGGGTGTCCAAATTCCGTGCTGCTGGGTCACACACAGGCCTGAATTTGAGGATATCCCTGCTGCACCCAGGTGAGACTATCACTTCTTCAGTCATACTGTTTGACTCACCTGAGCACAGAAAATCATCAAATCCAGGCCTGTGTGCGGCCCAGCAGGACCGAACTTGGACACCCCTGCTTTAAACGGAGATGAAAATAATTATTGTCTTTGTTGCATCAGATAGAGGGTATTTGATAATGCTACAGTGTGTTTTCTTTTGAGTTTGCATCGTTCAGTCATGTCCAACTCTTTTTGACCCCATGGATTGTGACAGACCATGCTGATCCACTTGGTATTCATGACAGAGATACTGGAGTGGGCTGCCAGTTCCTTCTCCAGTGTGCCATGGCATACAGCTCCTGGTATCCCTAGGTGGTCTCCCATCCAAGTACTGACCAGGTCCAACCCTGCCTGGCTTCAGGGTGGTGTGACTTCTTGGTTCACTGACTGGAATCAAACCCAGGTCACAGCAGTAAAAGCTCCAAATCCTAACCACTGGACCACCAGTGACTTAGTAGTTGCTTCTAAACATAGACGTTAATGCAAATACCACTGATTGATTAGGGACGTATTTATGGTTTTTAGTGATTGTGATCTATTAGTATTGCAAAACAGTTTGTTGTTTAGTTATTTAGTGTAAAGAACGAGATTGTTCATTGGACAATATATTAGCATTTTACCAGTTACTATATAGATCTCATTGATGTATTAGGATATTTTGATGTCCATTTTCACAATGTGGAAAGGGACCCTCTATAGACCCACAGCCCGGGTTACCAGGTGTCTGGCTTTGGACCAGATAGTCCATTTTTCTCTTGCCTGGATTGCTTGTGTCTAGTGGCCAGTGGCACTGGACGCACTCATCATAGCAGAGGTCATGTAAATCTTCTCCAACCATTTCCTTTCTTCTTTCCCTCCTTACTGATCCCTACATTCTCCCTTTCCATATATGAGTAAATGTTTTATAATTAGAGATTTTCATATTTGACACCTACTCCCTTCCACTGCACAGTGCATGGAGGGCCCTGGTGCAAATTAATTTGGTGGCCCCTTTGTACATCTCTATATACCCCACAGGGGCCAATAAAAAGGTCCAACATACATGTAGTTAGTGAGATTACTCATAGGGAGATCAGATCAGCTTTCTATAAGAATAATTAGACACCCTCCTGTAATAAATTAAGATGAGTTAATATAGAAGAGGCCCCAGATCTCTGTGGGTTCAGAGCTTTGCACCTGCAAACTTAACTGCAAACTCTGCTCCTGCAGTGATATGTGCCCCCTTCTCACACACAGCCTTCATTGAAATTACATAGATGACTCTAGGGGGCAATAACTTCATCAACATGTATGCTAATTAAGCATAACTTTATCATCTTTTCTCCAAATATTTGTTTTTCCTTCAAACAGTGATTGTGACTAGAAAGTGCATGATGCAACAATATGTAACTGCCACATATTATAAGTATCCGTGCTCCGGGCATATCAGCCTATGTGCGATTGCTTCCTAGACGAGTAATCAGGTAGTTATAGGACTATCATTTAGGTGAGAATCTGTATATCAGTCACCCCACTGTCACCTCTTTCACTATCTGATAAGTGTGTTATCTTTTTGTACTTTAGGCTCCAACAAGCACATTACAAGCAATGGGGTGATCTGGTCTCATTACTCAGAGATGTGCTATTAACTAGGCCGCATTCATATGGCTCAGTCATCCAGGACTACCTGGGATTCCCTAGCCCTGGCTTTCTGATCATACCAGCACTTCTGTTTGCATTGGGCTGCAAGCAGATGCTTTATGGCTAGCCCACATAGTGTCTCCACCCTATCTTTTGAGCTTCGCACGTATGGCACTATGGGGAGTCCTTCCTCCAAAAAGCCATCCTCTCCCCAAAACTCCTATAGCAGGTCCAATGGGCCCCCTCACTCCCAAGAGTGCAAAGGGGAGATTCTTGAGGGATATCTCTCTGTAGGAAAATAGGATATGGACAAGCAACTATTCCCAACCCTTCTCCTGGTCCATAAAGGCTATAATCACAGCCTTTAGGATGCTGTTGAACCTCTCACACAAGCCGTTGGTCTGGGGATGATACAGGGTCAACCTCCACTGCGTAACTTCACCAATCTGACATAAATGCTGGGTCAGCTCCACCATAACCTTGGTACCCTGATTTAACAAAATTTCACTCCGGTATCCCAACCGGCATGAAAATGGCTAACAATTAATCAGTCACCATTACTGCCATAATGCAGTCAAGAGGATGGCATAATCCACCACCGTGATGATGAATCTCTTGCCAGATTTTCTAGTCTTGGCAAGTGGGCCAGTGATATCTCTCGGCGCAAGGAAATCTCTGTGATGTCCATAGGCTGAAGATGAGCCCGGGGCACTAGCCTGATGCCACCAAAGCGCTGACATATATCACATGAAATACAGAAACCAGTGACATCTTGTTAAACTCCGGACCAATAAAAGACCTGAACCAGGCTTGTTGCCCTGGAGCCCTGCTAAGGGGCAATGACTGTCGTTGTGCCCTCCCAGGCTGCTCATTCCTCTACAAATCGGACACCCCGTGAACAGGTTGCCCTCCCAAACATACCTCGGGTCATGTCTTCCCAGTCAGTGCAATAGCCCTGTCCCTCTAAAGTGGGATATTACTTAAACTCTGGCTTAAATTCAGTAAGGTCTGCCCATGGCCCTAACCTTTTCCTTAGTTTGCATCCTGCCTACTATAGGTTGGGCAGATTCTGGCTCCACTTGGGTTTGCATGGTAGTGGCCCGTTTGGCTTGGCTTCAGGCTAAGATGACCACATAACAATGCTTCATCTCCTTCAGGACAAGAGAGGGAGCTCACCTGGACATAATCTAGGGGCTTTAAAGCCCTCTGCTCACTTGCCATCCACACTAATAGTTGTCTCCTATGGGCAACTGGAAAGGGGCTAGAAAAATAGTGCTCTTCAGGCTACACTCCATCCGCAGAGCAATCAAAGAACCGGTCCTCTGTTGCTGCGGGGTTGGCCACCCACCCACTCACTCATACCCAGGAGAGGAGGTGAAGCCAACCCCTGGGATTTCCTGGCTGGACATGAGGACAGTGCTGTTTCAGGTGCCACAACTGCTGGCAGTCAAAGCACCATCTGCTTGGCTTCCCCATTCCTTTGGGCTGAAGGGGCACTAGTGGTGGGCTGGGAATGCAAGAAGAACAATGGTTGGGGTCACCCTTCTGGTCAGAGGTGTGGTCCAGGCTGGGCTATTCGGCTGGGAGCTTTGGTCTGGGAGGAGATCACTGGAGGCACTCTCACTTTTCCTCTGGTCTCCCTGTACTGGGGGGAGGGTGACAACACAAGAACTATTTTAATTGGTCACTGGTCTTCATCTTCAGGATCAGGTTGGCCTATCCTGCCTCATGGGGCATCTTTCTAAGCCACTAATCAAGCCCACGGATTCAGGTGCCCCCACCAATCTATGGTATCTGTCAGGCTCTAATTGTTCCCCTTGATTAAGAGAGGTGCCAACCTTCCCTATGGGCGTTGGGTAGGGTTTCTGAGCCTTACTACAGAAACTTATCAAAGCTGGACTTTTGTCCACTTTTTTTGTAACCACTGGTTAATACATTTGGAAATAACAAGGTTAAGGCATATTTCATAACCCTGTATTGCCCTACCAGGAGGAGCTAGATGTTTAAATAAGGTATTTATTAATACAAATCATACTGAATGATTTAAAAAGTTGCCTAGTTGGTGCTAGTTTCCACCAAAAACAAAGTCAATGGCGGAGGCAGCTTTGACTAGCAGGCAGTGGTTGCCTGAAGACTTGCTATGTAACTGTTACAGTGCTGTCCCTTGGCAATGACCTTTGTTTTGGGACGTTTGCTATGAATGATTATTTGGCCTCAGATCTAATCAGATTGCTAAAGAACAACTATGATCATTTTTCTATGTAGTATTTAGCATCACTTGTTAATGTGAACAATACCTTTAGAAAGCCAAAGAAAAACATAAAAAAATGATCTTCTGCACCCAATTATTTATTACAGTAAGACTACATTTTCTTTCATCAGCTATAGAGCGTGTATTTGTAAACTATTGAACTTATCATTAGATTGAATAAACGCACTGGCAGTTGTAGATGCCACATTACCATTGTGTATTTAAAGTCTCCTCTTATCTCAGGAAGTAGAACAACAGAAAACACAAAGGAAGAGCCCATAGGAGAATAATAGCACGTAACATTTTGAATATTTTCAAGTATAGTTCTTCAATATGAGCGCCGAAAGGTGCTCACATTGGGTGGCGAACAGCATTGCCAGCCTTAACAATTTATTTCCGTCATTTTTGACGGGCAAGTACCTAGTATACTATATTTTAAATATATGGCCAAGGAGGAAGGTGTATATATGTAGAGGGGACGGGGTCACTGGGTGAGAGACAGATGTATAATATAATTTTCATATACAATTTGCCCCCAGTATCTGAAGTGACTTCCCTTTCGCTTCTTTAAGTCGTTTTGTATTTATTAGATCAGACAATATTATTACATCTCAGAAAATAAACAGTTCAGTGTGGCTCAGAATAAATGCTGCCATTATCTCCCAGGCTAAGAGATGTCTTGCAGTGATTGACTGAATCATTTAGCAGATTTGTGATCTTTGAGAAATGTATGCAGACTGTTCTGTGCGTGGGAGGAAGTCAGATGAAGGGCACTTATAGCTTCAGACAAGGTTCCTCAAGGTAAACGCCGGGGCTAAGGAGCAAAGATCTGCCAAGAGATTGATATACAGGGCTTCTGGATGAGTGAGGGGATCAATTAAGGTGATCAGCACATTATAAAACAGTATTCAGTCCTTGCAAAAATTTACATAGTTACATAGGGCCTCATTCTATTAACAGCGTAGGAGATGCGTGGCCGCAAGGACTGGCCGCAGGCTATTTGCCTATTCTATTCCCTTGTGGCTGAGGGCTCCGGCAGGCTTGCGGCCGGCTCCCTGTTATCCCTTGCGGCCGCAGGAAAGCCTTTGATCTTACACGGCCGCAAGAAAGCCACGGTTGCTATTCAAATGATATGTAAACCCTCTCGTCATCGCCGTAATTATCTAAAACCGAGCCGCAGCTTACTTGCACCAAAAAGGTCCTGCTAGCACCCAATTAAGCACATAATATAGCCATCCTGCACGTGGATGAGACGATAAAATGATTGGAGGTCATAGCACAACATTTCCCTACACTCAAATCTGAAAATCATTTTTAGTTTAATTCATGTCAAAGGTCCGTGGACAAAGTCCCGAGGGCTTGGAGCACCTCAGACCCGCAAAGGCTGCGGGATTAGCCTCCGTCAAGTCTGTAAATGGGTAAAATAGACCCACGGATCGCAAAGGGCTTACTTACAAGTCGTAGCATAGAAAAGCCATCCTGTACTTTTATTAAAAGTGAAAGTGATGTTTGGTTTTAGAATTAATAGCGCAACATTCCCCTACTCTCAAATCCGCAAATAAAGATATTTAACTTCACGTTCAATCTTTGTGTTTTATCTATCATGCAAGCCCGCACGGGTTTGAATAATGAGCTACGGGCTTGGAGGACATGCGCCCTCCAAGCCCGCACGGGCTTGAATAAGGAGCTACGGGCTTGAATAAACGAGCTACGGGCTTGATCATTGAAGACGGATTTTAAAATCAAAGTATAATTTGGTGATGTGCAAGCTTGAGAATCTTTTGCTATTAATCCTCATGCCCCCCCATTATGTTCCCCATCATTTACAGTGCTTTGCAGTGCTGGATTGAATATATATTGGCTTCTACAATGCTTTGTTTGTGGCCCTCAACCTCCGAACCCGTACGGGTTGTAACAAAGACAAACCCGCGAGACTACGGGACGGAAAATAAACCGTAAATGATATATCGGATTTGGGCGATGTGCAAGCTTGAGAGGGTGTTGCTATTAATCCTCATGTCCCCCATTATGATGCCTAGCATTTATGGAGCTTTACAGTGCCATCTTGAATTTATATTTGCATTTACAGTTTTCTGACTTTGCGGCCAGAAAACAAGATTTATGGGCGCGTGAAAAACGCTTGCGGCCGTTTGCATGATGTGCGGCCAGCCGTAAGGGGTTTATCCTTGCGGCGCTGTCCATTTGAATAGCAGGGTAGCAGTAGCTCTACACGGGGCCGTAAGATGGCCGCAAGGAATCGCAGCTTTGCGGCCATTTTACGGCCGTTAATAGAATGAGGCCCATAGTATTTAAGGTTGAAAAAAGACTTTCAGTCCATTAAGTTCAACCTTTTAAGAACTCCTCTGATCTGCAATATGCGGATTAATTATTAATCTATTATTTATTTATTTATGTACATATATTTTTTATTTTATTTTTAATTATTAATTAATCCAGAGGAAGGCGAACAGAAAAAAAAAACCCAAGCCCGCACGGGTTTGCCAATCTTCTCAAAGAAAAAAATAAAAAATAAATGAATTCCTTCCTGACCCCAGATATTGGCGATCGGATTTCTCCCTGGATCAATACTGTCTCTCTAATTATCCATGATAACCCTGAATTCCCTTTTTAATTAGAAATAAATCCAGTCCCCTTTTAAAGTTATCTATCGAATCCGCTGTCACCACCTCCTCTGGTAGAGAATTCCACAGATTAATCACCCTTACTGTGAAGAACCCTTTTCTTTCTTTAAGGTGGAATCTTTTTATTACTAACCTCAAAGGATGTCTTCTTGTCAGTTGAAAACCTCTTGGCACAAAAAGCTCCCATGACAAATCTTTATACTGACCCTGGATATATTTATATAACGTAATCATATCCCCTCTTAGACGCCTTTTTTCTAGAGAAAATAAGTTTAGTTTGGTTAGTCTTTCTTCATAACTTAGCCCCTCCATTCCCCTTATTAGTTTTGTTGCCCTTCTCTGTACTTTTTCCAGCTCTAAAATGTCCTTTTTATGAAGTGTTGCCCAAAATTGTACTCCATATTCCAAATGAGGGCGTACTAGAGATTTGTATAGTGGCAGAGTTATATTTGCTTCCCTGGCTTCTATACCCTTCTTAATACATTCTATTTCATATTAAAGGACCATTGGGCGCTTCCGATATTCTGGTGCCATATCATAGAGTCAAGGCTTAGGTAAACTGTTAGGGTGAGGGTTGGAGTTAGGGTTAGTTCAAGGGTTAGGCTAGCATTATTTACGCTTGGAACTTCTCTCACTTATTGGCAGCGCTGCAAAAAATCGGCAGCGTCATCTAGCGGTTGGAGGACGCACTGCAGCGGCGGACCTGTCCCGACACCAAAACACAATAGATCTGACCATTGTAATATCAGGGGCTAGATGTTTCAATTAGGAATTTATTATTTATAACATTTTTTTTTAATGATTTAGTGTTAAATTTACTTTCCAGGATCAGATTAAGCTGCACACTATGAGGGAAATGGTGTAGTCTAGTAAGTAGTTCAAAGTTTTCAGGCACAGAGTTACATCAACACAATGCTTTTCATTGGCGGGAGACTTGCTCTATTTAAATAATTTCCCTTTTTGTTTGGAGTTTTTGGGTGCCCTGGTGGTCCAGTGGTTAGGATTTGCTGCTTTCACTGCTGCAATCTGGGTTCAAATCCAGTCAGGGAACCAAGCAGGGTTAGGCTTGGTCAGTACTTAGATGGCTGACCACTTAGAAATACCGGCAGCCATATGCTGTGGCCCACTGGAGAAGGAACTGGCAACCCATTCCAGTATCTCTACCATGAAAACCAAGTGGATCAGCAGGGTGTGTTGCAGTCTATGAGGTCACAGAGAGTTGAACACGACTGAACGACACACACACACAAGGAGCTTTTACTGTGGAGCAGCCTATCTAATCGGATTGCTAAAACCCTTTTGACCTGTCTCTCCAATCCAGAGATTGCTGCTGTGGATCGCAGCACTGCTCCTGTCGACATAAAGGTTAGAATAGGGTTAAAAAAACATATCTGGATGCATCGATTCTATTGGTAGGTACGCTGTGCTTATGTAGGCAGATCTGGGGGTGTGGAAATCAAATTGTTTTTTAAATAAAATAAATCTGTTTGTGTATAGAATGAATCGATGCAATGTGTGTGTCTGATATGAGCAGCCTGGGTTAGATTAGAGAGGTACAATATTAATAAAAGTATAAATATTAGCATCTAATTTCATCATTACAGAGTTAAGAGCTTAACGAGGTATCAATACAATCTTGCTGGCATAGACAGACACTTCAGAAGCTATGTGCAAAAGGAAGCTATTAATGCATAGAGCGTCAGACAACACACACTGCACTCAGTATTCTGTTATTTCTCCTCCAACAGCCAGTGGGCAGGGTATACTGTATATAAACAGAGATTTAGCTGTTATTAGAGCAATTAAAAAATATATATAATTTAAAGCGAATAGCAGAGACTGAGATGGATAGATGAGGTAATTGAAACAATGATCATGAGCTTGAGGGAAGCTGACAGAGGTGACTAGTGTCCTGCGGTCAATAAGGTCACAAGAATCGGACACAATTGAGCAACTAAACAAAGACAACACCTCTGTAGTACATCTTGCCTATATTATTAATGCAGTGGGGGTTGAAGGGCTACAATAACTGTAGACTACAGCAACTATGAAAATGATTCCTTTTGGATCGCTACCTTGTCACGGTGAATGGGCTTGTGTACTTCAATGACGCTGTGAGCTATACCATGTACGATCACCTTAGATGGGCAGGTCATAGCAGAGAGGTCAGACAAATCACAGTCCACTGGAGAAGGCACTGACAACCCACTTTGCCAAGAAAACCTTATGGATAAGAATAACCAGTGACAGCGATGGTGTGCAAAGGGTCACGGAGAGTCAGACACAACAGAACAACTGAACAACAACAATAGCAACTATAAAAAAGTAGATGAGTATTTATGATTAATCGTCTAGGAGAAATTATAATTCTGATTTAATAGTGACTGGACAGAATTTAGCGTAAAAATGAAACCTTTACCAGCAAAATATATATTTATGTAACTCTTTAAATGGCAAACAAAAAATGGAACATCCCCTTTACAGTGACAAAGTATTTTATACAATTTTCTTAAAAAATGCATAATTTTCTACTCTAGAGGCAAAAATAAAAATTATAATAAATACCCATATATACTCAGGTATAAGCCGAGGCACCTATTTTACCACAAAATACTGGTAAAACGAAGTGACTCGAGTATAAGCCGAGGGTGGGAAATGCGCTGCCCCCTGTGTCTCTCTTGTGCCCTCTGTGTCCCCCTCTTGTGTGCCCTTTGTGCCCCCTTCTTGTGTCCCCCCTTTCTCTCCCCTGTGTCTCTCCCCCCTCTCCTTCCCCTGTTTCGCTTCCCCTCCTCTCCCTCCCCTGTGTCTCTTCCCCCCTCTCCCTCCCCTGTCTCTTCCCCCTCCCTCCCTCCCTCCCTCCCCTGAGGCTCTTCACCCCCTCTCCCTTTCACATGTCTCTTTCCCCGCTCTCCCTCGTGTCTCTTTTCTCCACCTCCCTTATCATCCTCTCTCCTCAACCCCAACACATCCCATCACCCAAAGAACACCATCCCCACAGTGAAACATGGTGGTGGCAGCATCATGTAATGGGGATGTTTTTCAGCAGCCAGGATTGGGAAACTGGTCAGAGTTGAGGGAAAGATGGATGGTGCTAAATACAGGAATATTCCTGAGCAAAACCTGTACCACTCTGTGCGTGATTTGAGGCAAGGACAGAGGTTCACCTTCCCGCAGGTCAATGACCCCAAGCACACTGCTAAAGTCCAGTCAAAGCCCATACCTCAATCCAATAGAAAATCTGTGGTCAGACTTAAAGATTGCTGTTCACAAGAGCAAACCATCCAACTTGAAGGAGCTGGAGCAGTTTTGCAAGGAGGAAAGGGCAAAAATCCCAGTGGTAAGATGTGGCAAGATTGCCACAAAAGGTGGCTCTACAAAGCATTGACTTTAGGGGGTGAATAGTTATGCACATTGACCGCCATAGACTTCAATTGGCAGGCGGATTTTAAAGCCCACAGGGACTCTTTCTGGCCACAATAGTGATGGAAAAGTTGTTTTAAGGGGACTAACACCTGGACTGTGGCATGCCAGAGGGGGATCCATGTCAAAACTCCCACGGAAAATTACATAGTTGATGCAGAGTCTGGTTTTAATCCATAAAGGGCATAAATAACCTAACATGCCCCTCCATCATCATCCTCCCCTGTATCTATTTACCCCCTCCCTCATCATCCTCCCCTGTGTCTCTTTCCCCCCTTCCTCATCACCCTCCCCTGTGTCTCATCCCCCCTCCCTCATCATCCTCCCACCTCCCTCACCATCCTCCCCTGTATCTCTTTACCCCTCCCTCATCATCCTCCCCTGTGTCTCTTCCCCCCTCCATCATCATCCTCCCCTGTGTCTCTTTCCCCCCTCCCTCATCATCCTCCCCTGTGTCTTTTCCCCCTCCCTCATCATCTTCCCCTGTGTCTCTTTCCCCCCTTCCTCATCACCCTCCCCTGTATCTCTTTACCCCCTTCCTTATCATCCTCCCCTGTGTCTGTTTCCCCCCTCCCTCATCATCCTCCCCTGTGTCTCTTCCCCCCTCCCTCACCATCCTCCCCCCTCCCTTGATGATAAGGGGGGGAAGAGACACAGGGATAAGTGTGAGGGGTGTTAGGGTAAGGGGTGTTAGGGATAAGGGTTAGGGGGTTAGGTGTTAGGGTGAGGGGTGTTAGGGCTAAGTGTGAGGGGTGTTAGGGTGAGGGGTGTTAGGGATAAGTGTAAGCGGTGAGGCATGTTAGGAATAAGTGTGAGGGGTGTTAGGTCTTAGGGATAAGTGTGAGAATGTTAGGGTTAGGTGTTAGGTTGATGGGTGTTATGGATAAGTGTGAGGGGTGTTAGGGTTAGGGTAAGGGTTGTTAGGGATAAGTGTGGGGGGTGTTAGGTGTTAGGGTAAGGGATGTTAGGGTTAGGTGTTAGGGTAAGGGCTGTTAGGAATAAGTGTAAGGGGGTATTAGGGTTAGGTGCTAGGGTGAGGGGTGTTAGGGATAAGTGTGGGGGGTGTTAGGGTGAGGGATGTTAGGGCTAGGTGTTAGGGATAAGTGTGAGGGGTGTTAGGGTAAGGGGTGTTAGGGATAAGTGTGAGGGGTGTTAGGGTTAGGTTTTAGGGTGAGGGGTGTTAGGGATAAGTGTGAGGGGTGTTAGGGTTAGGTGTTAGGGTGAGGGGTGTTAGGGATAATTGTGATGGGTGTTAGGGTTAGGTGTTAGGGTGAGGGGTGTTAGGGATAAGTGTGGGGGGTGTTAGGTTGAGGGCTGTTAGGGATAAGTGTAAGGGGGTATTAGGGTTAGGTGTTAGGGTGAGGGGTGTTAGGGTGAGGGGTGTTAGTGTAAGGGGTGTTAGGGATAAGTGTGAGGGGTGTTAGGGTTAGGGGTGTTAGGGATAAGTGTGAGGGGTGTTAGGGTTAGGTGTTAGGGTGGGGGGTGTTAGGGATAAGTGTGATGGGTGTTAGGGTGAGGGATGTTAGGGTTAGGTGTTAGGGATAAGTGTGAGGGGTGTTAGGGTTAGGTGTTAGGGTGAGGGGTGTTAGGGATAAGTGTGATGGGTGATAGGGTAAGGGATGTTAGGGTTAGGTGTTAGGGTGAGGGGTGTTAGGGATAAGTGTGAGGGGTGTTAGGGTTAGGTGTGGGTGGTGTTAGGGTGAGGGATGTTAGGGTTAGGTGTTAGGGATAAGTGTGAGGGGTGTTAGGGTTAGGGGTGTTAGGGATAAGTGTGAGGGGTGTTAGGATTAGGTGTTAGGGTGAGGGGTGTTAGGGATAAGTGTGATGGGTGTTATGGTTTGGTGTTAGGGTGAGGGGTGTTAGGGATAAGTGTGGGGGGTGTTAGGATGAGGGATGTGAGGGTTAGGTGTTAGGGATAAGTGTGAGGGGTGTTAGTGTAAGGGGTGTTAGGGATAAGTGTGAGGGGTGTTAGGGTTAGGTGTTAGGGTGAGGGGTGTTAGGGATAAGTGTGGGGGGTGTTAGGGTGAGGGATGTTAGGGTTAGGTGTTAGGGATAAGTATGAGGGGTGTTAGGGTTAGGCGTGTTAGGGATAAGTGTGAGGGGTGTTAGGGTTAGGTGTTAGGGTGAGGGGTGTTAGGGATAAGTGTGATGGGTGTTATGGTTAGGTGTTATGGTGAGGGGTGTTAGGGATAAGTGTGGGGGGTGTTAGGGTGAGGGATGTTAGGGTTAGGTGTTAGGGATAAGTGTGAGGGGTGTTAGTGTAAGGGGTGTTAGGGATAAGTGTGAGGGGTGTTAGGGTTAGGTGTTAGGGTGAGGGGTGTTAGGGATATGTGTGGAGGTGTTAGGGTGAGGGATGTAAGGGTTAGGTGTTAGGGATAAGTGTGAGGAGTGTTAGGGTTAGGGTGAGGGGTGTTAGGGATAAGTGTGGGGGGTGTTAGGGTAAGGTGTTAGGGTGAGGGGTGTTAGGGATACGTGTAAGGGGTGTTAGGGGGAGGCATGTTAGGAATAAGTGTGAGGGGTTTTAGGTCTTAGGGATAAGTGTGAGGGGTGTTAGGGTTAGGTGTTAGTTTGATGGGTGTTATGGATAAGTGTGAGGGGTGTTAGGGTTGGGTGCTAAGGTGAGGGGAGGGTGATGATAAGGGGTGGGAAGAGACACAGGGGTGTCCTTGCAGCATAGATCAAAAGAGTCCTTCAGGACTGTATTGCACACTGTGTACAGTAGCCTAGCTATGGTTTTCCCTATTGATGCAGTATCACCTACACTCAGCCTCCTCTCAGTAAGACTGCAAGTTAGTTATGATTCCAAAATGGCTGCTGTCCATGAGGTAGAAGGCTCTGGAAGGGAGTGTATGCTGCTGATTGGCTGGAATGTGTCTGCTGACTGTGAGTTGCAGGGTCAAAGTTTGCTCAATGATAAAGTATAGGGGGTGGATCGAACATCGCATATGTTCGCAGTTCGCCGCGAACACGAACATGCTCAAGTTCTGGGCATGTTCTGTAAATTAAATGATGCAAATCCTCAGACAATTCATGTTAATTCCAGGTTGTAAGGCAACAAAACCTGAAAAATGCCAAGGAGGTTGAATACTTTTGCAAGGCACTGTACTTAACCCCTGTACAGTGCTACGGAATATGTTGTAAAGTTACAAATAAAGATAATAATAACTAGCCACTTGCCCGTCACAAATTTCGGGATAATATTTGATATTTCTTCCCCCCATCCGTCTCTCCCCCCTCTCCTGTTTCTCTTCCACCCCTCTCCCCTCTGTCTCTTCCCCCCTCTCCTTTGTCTCTTCCCTCCTCTCTCACTCCCCTGTGACTCTTTCCCTCCTTTCCCTCCCCTGTGTCTCCCCCATTCCCCCACACTTCCCTGTGTCCGGTTCTCCCTCTCCCTCGCCTGTGTTCTCCCCGCTCCCTTCTGTCTCCCCTCTCAACCTCCCCTCTCCTTCCACTGTGTCTCTTTCCCCCCCTCTTCCTCCCCTGTGTCTCTCCCCCTCTCCCTCCCATGTGTTTCTCCACCTGTGTCTCTTTCCCTCCTCTCCTTCTCCTGTGTCTCTTTCCTCTGTCTCCCTCCCCTGTGTCTCTTTCCCCCTCTCCATCCCCTGTGTCTCTTTCCCCCCTCTCCATCCCCTGTGTCTCCTTCCCCCTCTCCCTCCCATGTGTCTCTTTCCTCCTCCCTCCCCTGTGTCTCATTCCCCCTCTCACTCCCCTGTGTCTCTTTCTCCCCCTCTCTCTCCCCTGTCTCTCTTTCTCCCCCTCTCTTGTGTCTCTTCCCCCTCTCATTTGTCTCTTCCCCCCTCTCTCACTTCCCTGTATCCGTTCCCACCTCTCCCTCTCCTGTGTCTCTTCCCCCTCTCACTCCTCTGTGTATCTTCCCCCCTCTCCCTCCTGTCTCCCCTCTCAACCTCCCCTCTCCTTCCCCTGTGTCTCTTTCCCCCTCTTCCTCCCCTGTGTCTCTCCCCCCTCTCCCTCCCATGTGTTTCTCCCCCTGTGTCTCTTTCCCTCCTCTCCCTCCCCTGTGTCTCTTCCCCCTCCCTCCCCTGTTTCTCTTTCCCCCTCTCCCTCCCCTGTGTCTCCCCCTCCCCCTTACTTCCCTGTGTCTGTTTCCCCCTCTCCCTCCCCTGTGTCTCCTCCCCCTCTCCCTCCCCTGTGTTCTCCCCTTTCCCTTCTGTCTCCCCTCTCAACCTCCCCTCTCCCTTGTGTCTCTCCCCCTCTCCCTCTCCTGTCTCTTCCCCCTCTCCCTCCTCTGTGTCTCTTTCTCCCTCTCCTGTGTCTCTTCCCCCTCTTCCTCCCCTGTATCTCCCGCCTCCCTTCTGTCTCTTCCTACCGTCTCTTCCCCCCTCTCCCTCCCCTGTGTATATTTCCCCTGCTCTCCCTCCTCTGTGTATCCTTCCCCCTCTTCCTCCCCTGTGTCTGTTCCCCTCTCCCCTGTGTCTCTTTCTCCCCCTCTCCCTCCCCTGTGTCTCTTTCTCCCCTCTCCCTCCCCTGTGTCTATTTCCCCCTCTCCCTCCCCTGTGCCTATTTCCCCCCTCTCTTACCCTGTGTATCTTCCCCCACTCCCTCCATTGTGTCTCTTCCCCACTCTCCCTCCCCTGTCTCTTTTCCCCTCTCTCTTCCCTGTTGCTTCCCCCTCTCCCTCCCCTGTGTCTCTTTCCCCTTCTCCTGTGTCTCGTTCTCCCCCTCTCCGCTGTCTCTCTCCCCCTGTCTCTCCCACCGTCTCCCTGTGTTTTTCCCTCTGCCTCCCCTTGTCTCTTTCCCCCTCTCCCTCCCCTGTGTCTCCTCCCCTTTCCTCCCCTGTGTCTCTCTCTACCACTCTCCCTCCCCTTTGTCTCTTTCCCCTTCCCTCCCCTGTGTCTCTTCCCCCTCCGTCCCCTGTCTTTCCCCCCTCACCTTCCCCTGTGTCTCTTTCCCCCCTTCTGTGCCTCCTAACCCCTCTCCTTTGACTCTTTCTTCACCTCTCCCCATCTCTCTCCCCCTCTACTTCCCCTGTGTCTCTTTACCCCCTCTCCTTTGTCTCTTTCCCCCCTCTCCCTCCCCTGTGTCTCCTTTTCCCCCGCCCTCCCCTGTGACTCCTCTCTCCTCGTGTCTCCTCCCTTCCATTCTGTCTCCTTCTCCCCCTCTCCCTCCCCTGTGTCTCCTTTCCTCCCACCCTCTAGCCGCGCAATGTGGAGGTAATTGCAAGCGTTACACACAAGCTGGCAATTACCACAACTATACATATGATAATAATATACTTGTATAATACGTCTATCATGAGAGAGACCCGTTACAATCCGTTCCGGACGGGAGGTTGAGTACCAAAAAGGTTGAGTTTCAAGGTAGCATTTCCCATAGGGATCAATGTAAATTGAAATATTCTGGACCTTCTGGTCGAGGACTCCTTGGATGGACCTGAAAGAGTAGGTGGCAGCTGCTCTACCAGGAGTCTGAGCCAGGGTGGACTGGTGGCAGCTGTCTTCCTGGTTAAGAGCCAGCCCACATCTGAGGGCTCCGTCCGAAGATATGGAAAGACCTCCATCATTCCTATGGTGAGGGGGGGAGAAACGAGATCTTTGGGATCCTGGTCGGAGCCCTGAAGCTCAAAGGGGTCCTCAAGGCGGGGGAACCTGAAGGATTAACTGGAGCAAGGGCTCTAGGAAGCCCAGGATGCACTAGATGTTCACTAGGAATACAACAAGGGCATTCAATAAAAAAAAAACTAAATACAAAAACAAAACTCCATCACTGCAGTGTCGCCGGGCGGTATCCATTCTCTAAGGAGAGTTAATAAGATCCCAAAGGCACAAGAGCTAAAACAAACACATATTACAGATACAGCCATTGAGGTTGATTCCACTTTGAGTTAATGGTTTCTTTTGTAGACGAGGATCTCATCTCTCTGTATAATTACCAAATTGTGGGCAGATAAGTAACAGTCAGGAATAAAAAGACTGCTATGCTTCATTAATAGGGAATGCTTTAATTAATTTACTCCTAATTACACAGCGCTCTTGTGAAGAAATATAGTAAATAAACACTTAATGTTTTTATATTAAAAGACTTCAAAGTACCGCTGCAGTGCCATTTGTTTCTATATGGCTCTTTAAGTAAGTGAACTTGATAATGTCTTTAATTTTGTAGTTATTATTTTCAATTTTGCTCTAAGGGTTGTGGTTCACAAAAAAACAATTTTATTCACAAATCCAAAGACATAAGTGTATCTGAAAGCTATTTGGAATTTACTAACAAATACCTATACATTTTCCTCTCTCCCTTTCTCTCTCCCCCTTCCTCTCCCCCTGTCACATCTCTCTTCCTCTTTGCCTCCCTATCTCCCCTTCCCTCTCCTTTCCCCTCTATCTGCCTCCCTCCCTCTCTCTTCCTCTCTGACACTATCCCCTCTCTCCTCCTCTCTCTCTCTCTCTCTCTCGCTCTCTACCCTCCCTTCCTCTCTCCCTCCCTCTCTGCCACTGTCCCCCTCTCTTTCTCTCTCCCCTCCCTCCCACTCAGTGACCAAAGGGCGGCGCTGTCGCGCATACGCAGTTGCCGGATTCGCTGATATTTAGGGTTGGCAGCTTGTGAGTAAAGCCTGTGCATATCTCTCATATCTCGCAGGTGTTACCCACAACTGAAAACTATTATAGTGGATTAGAAAATATATATTTTTTTAACATGACAAACTACCACAACAATCTGTGTAAAATAACAAGATCCTGCAAATCTGACTTTAGGCCTATTTATTATCTCTTAAATAACTACGTAGCCAATTATTTAAGGAGTTGTGGGAAGGTTTTGTGGTTTAATAAATAATCTAATAAAAATGCTTATGGAAAGTTAGAGGGAGGTGAAAATTGCTCAGTACCCCTGCAGGGTCTACATAAAGTGAAATAGAGAAAGGAGAAATAAATCCTCAACACCCTTAAAGCTGTAAAGCAAAGGAAGAGACTTAATTTGAGGGACACAGGGAGAGGGTTCATTGTTGGGCTAGCTCAGCAAAAAATATCAAAAAAAGCTAGTCAAAACTCATAAGAGACAATTTGTGCTTTTTGGCGCCCTTGCACTCCTCTCTTTTGGGGGGGGGGGGGGGTGACAGCCATTTTGAGTGCTCTTTATTGTTCTGATATACAGGCCCATGGGACAGGGAGCCCTGACTGAATCCCGCCAGGAATGCAATATTGGAGTCCCTTATATAAGACCACATGATCACACAACCCTAAGGTGGCAATTCCACTCCAGGCAAAGACAACAGACTTCATTTTTGAGAAAAAGCCTTTTTTATTATGCCTAAATGGCCACAACAAAACATCAAATTAATGTGACGCATAACATACTGGATGGACTAAGCTATTTTAACTAGGATTGCACAACAGTGCCTTCCTGTGTCTAACGACAATAAGTGCAGCTTCCTATTATCACAGCTAAAAGACTGAGCGTGCACTTCTAGATATATGAAATTGGCTTCTGGATTGGATTACAGCACTAACTAGAACACCTAAGGGCGGTACCCACAACTATTCTTTGTCAGTTACTTATTTGGACGGTGTGACTGTAAACGAACATTACTCTAAGATTAGATTTATTGCCTCTTGCCATAGGATGTAGTACCCTTGGGGGGTGAGACTGCTAGCCGTTGAAATAATGCCACCAATAATGCACCACTAGCCACGTGTTTAAACCAGCAAAGCACAATCAACCCTTGCATCAGGAGATCGCTGTGGAAGTAATAGTAAGGGGGATCTCCAAATAGGCCACTCATACAAACACAGAGTTGGACAACACAAAGACCCCTCCAACTTCTGGTGATCCAACATCCGTTGCAGAAGCTTATCAAACTCTATTGCCCATGGGGAAGAACCGGAGAAGTTTAGCAACCAAGAAAATAGATGATCACTTTAAACTGCGACCCTCACAAAATTTACGTTCAAACGCAAACAACTACACAACAACCGCGACCACGAAAACAACACGACACACCAAGTACGACCCTCGCAAACTTTACCTCGCAAACATCATACGAGACACGTTAACACATTACGACCTTTCAACAATCGGACGCAACTCGCGAACATTACAAAATTCAAAACACAATAAATACACACAGCACATACATAAAAAGCTTACCTACAGCAAGAGGGAGCATCCAGGACCTCAAAAAAGCAACTTACACCTTCATTTAACTCAAAATAAAAGAGTTTAGACACTAAAAAATTCTTTAAGCGAGAGAAAAAGTGGCCGTCGAACAAAAAGAAAACGAGTCTACAGCACTCTAAACACGCAAAACAGCACAAGAAACTCGCAAAAGATCTACGGATATTCCGCTAAGACGCATACCACACATTACCCGCCATTTTAGAACAATGCGGAAGTACACGACTACGCTAACGGTTTGGTCTCGTGCACGCACACTATTACACTGCACACATTCATCATGCTTACACAGCAGCTCCACACCACTAATGCTGCAGCAACATCAAAACAGATTGTCAGCTCTTCAACACAATGCTTCAAAATAGGTAAAGTATATTCATTTATTAATGTATTATATATTTCATTATTATACACCAAACAGCATTAGCTACCTTACAATTTCATTGCTGTCATTTTTTGACGGGCAATTCGCTAGTAGTACTTAAATGAAAGGATGACCCACATACTTCTAACTCATCTCCGGTGTTCTTAAGTGTATGGGAACCCCGGATCTCCTCATCAGGGTGTGTCTCTGGGACGCTCCCAATAAATAAGCCTTAAGGGGATATCTGCTTGGGTATGGCGAGAGGTGGAGTCGGGAGCTGGCCTGACCGAGAGTGCTGGAGATGGAGCCAGGTTTGTAAAGCGAGCTTGTACCACCCCACTATGTAGGTGATTGGTAGGTAGGGGGAGACCGGACTAACCATCATGCCCCCTACTCCCACTTGCTTTGTTTTTGAGTTCATTTATAGCTATTGTAAATTTTAACTCTTTCACCTAATGGACTAGGAGGTCTCATATGAAGCTTTTTTCATAGATACCACAGCTTGTATACTGAAATTGTTAAAAGCATGAAGCCAAAAAGGATAACATTATCACAAAAAAAACGTTTGGAAAAGTGTTTATTAGAACAATACTGTAATTTGTAACTGGAATATACAATGTACAGCAATACTAATAATATTTGTGTTTATGTAAATCTACATCATCACAAAGTTGTACATTTAATGTATAGTGGCTCAGCTGAGCTATATATGGAATTTTGGGCAAAAACACATCTGGAGAGAGGCCACGAGATTTTGGGCCTACTAGGCCCTGTGCCTGCCTGAGTATTGAAGGCCATGCAGCTCCAACCGCCAATCCTCCAGAAGAACCCTGAACCTAGCTACACAAGGGTCCTCTCGTCTCCTAGTGACGCCCTGCTTACCTCCCACCGTCCGGGGATCGTGAGGAGGTGTACCGGTGAGTGAGCCTGGAGGCTCCCAGACCGCGCAGGGCGGATCGCTTCCCATGAGGCTGGCAGCTGTCGGGCTGCTAGCGGGAACAGGGATCGCAGGGTAAGAAGATCTCGGCCAGTAGCAAGGGGAGCCAGCTCCACTGCGGGTGAAGACCAGAGGCAGCTGGTGCATAGGGGCAAAGGGACAGGAGCCCCCCAAAAATGATCAATCACTTTAATATTGTATTTTAAATTTATATAGATAATACAAATTAATTATATCTGTATATCAGCTGTCATGTCTTCTTTCATACAATAAAAAAAAAGATCTATCACTTTAAATTAACCCTTTGTGTGCCTTCTCCCTTCCTGGTCACATCTCTCCCTCATCGCAAGGCCAGTAAATTAGAGGGGGGGGGGGGAGAGACTCACAATGAGCGCCAAAGGCGCTTATTGCGAGTTCGGTGATGAGCACCGAAGGCGCTCATTGCAAGGTCCACGTTTGAGCGCCAAAGGTGCTCATCGCAAGGCCAGTAAAGTAGAAGGTGGGGAGAGGTAGAGGGGGGGAGAGGCTTGCAATGAGCACCAAAGGCACTTATTGCGAGGCCTGTGATGAGCGCCAAAGGCACTCATCGCAAGGCCAGTAAAAGAAGAGGGGTGGGGGAGAGGTAGAGGAGGGGAGAGGCTCGCAATGGTCTTGCTTGATGTAATGTGGGTTTTAAAGGTACGGTTGGGGCCTATATGGTCCCGCTTGGTCTCATGTGTGTTTTTAAGATCCGGTTGGGGCCTATATGTGCCTGTTTGGTGTAATGTGGGTTTTTAAGGTCCGGTTGGGGCCTATATAGTCATACTTAGTATTTTAAGTTTTTTTTAGGTACGGTTTAGGCCTATATAGTCCCGCTTGGTATTTTAAGGTTTTAACAGTCTGGTTGGGGCCTATATAGTTCTGCTTTTTTTTTTAGGTACGTTTGTTCCTATATGGTCCTGCTTGGTATTTTAAGGTTTTAAAGGTACTGTTGGGGCCTATATGATCTTGCTTGGTGTAATGTGGGTTTTTAAGGTCGGTTTGGGCCTATATAGTACTACTTGGTATTTTAATGTTTTAAAGGTCCGGTTTTATGGTCCTGCTTGGTGTAATGTGGGTTTTAAAGGTCTGGTTGGGGCCTATTTTATGTTTTTTTAGGTATGTTTTTGTTCGGTACCGTTTGGGTCTATATAGTCCTGATTGGTGTAATGTGGGTTTTTAAGGTCTGGTTGTGGCCTATATAGTCCCGCTTGACATACTAGGTTTTTTTTTTGTTACGGTTGGGGCCTAGATAGTCTTGCTTGGTTTCATAAGTGTTTTTATGTATGGTTGGGGTCTTGCCATCCCTCATTTGTTTGCTTGTTTTATTTCACGCCCAGGTCCAAACACTCTGCGGCTGCAGACTATTTTGGACTACTACACTTGAAGACACCTCGAGAAGGAGAGTCAAATGTTGGTGAGTGTCATTGCATTCATGCAGAAGAGAAATGTTATTTGCCTGAATCCCAAGATTCTAGAATTTTTGAACAGTATTAAAAAATCAGTAGGTGGAGTCTATTTCAATGGCTGAGGCAAGTATAAGGTCATTGGGCAGGGCATATAAAGGTCAATATGACAACAGGGGAGGAGTTTAAGAATGGGTGGTGCCTGTGTAAGGGCAGGGGCCACGTCTAGCTCTGGCACCCCTCCATCTTGAAAGTTCACCAACCGCCACTGGTGAAGACACAGAGAGTTGGGAGAGATACCTTGGGCAACAGCACTGAGAGGGACACGAGGCGCCGCCACCTTGGGGTGCGGCCCAGCATAAGGGGAACAAGGAAGAAGTCCACAGGCCTAACTGGGCGTACTGGGGCTTTCATTACTTGCTCTAATTGAAGGATGGCAGCATCTGACTGCTTAATTAATAGGAGAAACATTGAGGAGACCCGCACACTACGCTCCTCGGCCATAAAACACATGATGCAAGGTGGGTCATCACTATTATCAAGGGCTCCTAAGGAAGGCCCTAAATCTGAGAGCAGTGGGGGAAATCTGCTTGGGAACCCTAGGGGCTCTTAGTTGAGCTATATACAACTTGAATTTCTACAACCCCTTCACTTTGATGTAATAATCTGCTTGCTGCCTTAAGACATCTCATTTTGTATACTTCAGTACTGCCACCTAATGCCTATTTGTTATTGCTGCAGTCATATTGCAGAATCTGAATTAAACTAAAGACACTTTAAATTCCAGAGACTGACATTTTTTGCTTAACTGCCTTTGTTACAGCTATATCACAAAGTCTGCACCAATTTGCAAATCAACTCCAACTCCAAAGACTAAACACAGACTCAATGTTGGCGCTCTTTGTCAGTGTAGCTGCAGCCGCTGGATATTATAAGACTAATATATTGGCTTAATATTTTTAGGGCTTATCCTTGTTAATGCTTTTATAATATTCTTCATTATTTATATAAGTAGTATTTTTATTCCCTCTTTATCTTAAGGTAATTTTTATCACCCAAGTATTGCTGTTTGCTTTTTGAACAGACCTGCGGATATGAATATGCAACAGATGCAAGTTCCAACGATATCTTGTAAGGCCAACTATTAACTGTAGAAACTTAGACTAACTGCAATATTAATGTTGCTCAGTTTGCGAGTTTTCAATCATTTGTTGGTGCTTTGGAAACAAGCTCTATGTATATTTGATTTTAAGCTCAAAAACAGGCCCGTCCATTCTCTGCAATGTGTTAACTTTGTTTTTACCATGTACATAACACCTGTACAGCGCTACGGAATATGTTAAAGAGTTACAAATAAAGATAATAATAACTAGCCACTTGCCCGTCACAAATGATGGGATAATATTTTATATTTCTTCCCC
Source organism: Discoglossus pictus (assembly GCA_027410445.1). Lineage (NCBI taxonomy): Eukaryota > Metazoa > Chordata > Amphibia > Anura > Alytidae > Discoglossus > Discoglossus pictus. The sequence continues at coordinate 18,739,697 of CM050175.1, forward strand.
CTCCTCCGTCTCTCCCCCCTCCTGTTTCTCTTTCCCTCCCCTCTCCCCTCTGTCTCTGCTCCCTCTCCTTTGTCTCTTTCCCAATCTCTCTCTCCCCTGTATCTCTCCCCTTTAACCCTCTCTCACTCCCCTGTGTCTCTTTTCCCCCTCTCCTATTTCTCTCCCCCTTCCCTCTCACTTCCCTGTGTCTGTTTCTCCCCTCTCCCTTCCCTGTGTCTCTTCCCCCCTCTCCCTCCTATTTGTCTCTCCCCCATCTCCCTCCCCTGTGTCTCTTCCCCCACTCCCTCCCATGTGTCTCTCCCCCTCTCCTGTGTCATTCCCCCTTCTCCATCCCCGGTGTCTCTTTCCCCCCTCCTCCCTCCCCTGTGTCTATTTCCCCCCTCCTCCCTCCCCTGTATCTCTTTCCCCCTCTGTCTCTTTCCCCCTCCCCTGTGTCTCTTTCCTCCTCCCCTGTGTCTCCCCCCGTGTCTCTTTCCCCCTCCTCCCTCCCCTGTGTCTATTTCCCCCTCTGTCTCTTCCCCCCCCACCCTGTGTCTCTTCCCCCTCTACCTCCCCTCTGTGTCTTTCCCCCTCCTTCCTCCCTTGTTTATATTTTCTCCTCTCCTCCCTCCCCTGTGTCTTTTTCCTCTTTCCTTTCCCTGTGTCTCTTCCCCTTCTCCCTCCTTTTTGTCTTTCCCTCTTCTCCCTCCCCTGTGTCTCTTCCCCATCTCCCTCCCTGTGTCTTCCCCCCTTCTCCCTCCCCTGTGTCTCATCCCCCTCTCCCTTCCCTGTGTCTTTTTCCCCTTCTCCCTTCCATGTGTCTCTTTCCCCCTCCTCCCTTCCATGTGTCTCTTTCCCCCTCCTTCCTCCCCTGTGTATCTTCCCCCTCCTCCCTCCCCTGTGTCTTTTTCCCCCTTTCCCCCTCTGTCTCTTTCCCCCGTGTCTCTTTTCCCATCCTCCATCCCCTGTGTCTCTTTCCCACTGGAGTCTAAATTGCCTCTGTCTCTACCTGAGTTTATGGTAATCTATGAGCTTTAAGACATTTCCCTTCTGGAAATCGCACCTCTAGTCAGATCTACTGGTAAATGCCTATTCAAAGTGGCACTCTTTCAGTAGAACTAAACTGATGTTATTTGAATGAATGGTTCCTAAACCTGTTAAAAACAAAAACAACTTTCTGCTGCTATTAAAACAAAATAGTTAAATATGAAATACTGTATTTCTTTACTTTAGGCTTTTTAGCCCATTATCAAGTCAAGTTCTTCATAAGATTGTGCTGTATATATGATCCTTTAATGGTGACCTTGTGATCACAATCACAGTAACGTAATGTTTCAGGGCATCACAGAGCAAAACAACTAGAAAACCAGAGATACAAATGAGTGTCTGCAACCTTGTATATAAAGGAGTCAGATAAGGCAAACTAGCGCAACGGAGAGTCGGTAACGGAAAATATACAATGTACTTTTATTTTACATAATGATAACACAAAATACACTTTCTACTCTCAGACATTTCTAGAAAGCAGTAATGCTTAAACATGATCGTATATGAATGAACACAAAATGTTTGTACATGCGACTGACTTTTCCTATTTTAGGAACATTGTTTAAATAAAGCAATATCGCATCGTTCAGTCATGTCCAACTCTTCGTGACCCCATGGATTGTGTCAGAGCATGCTGATCCACTTCTGCCAGTTCCTTCTCCAGTGTGCCACAGCATACAGCTCCTGGTATTCCTAGGTGGTCTCCCATCCAAATACTGACCAGGTCCAACCCTGCCTGGCTTCAGGGTGGTGTGACTTATTGGTACCCTGACTGGAATCAAACCCAGGTCACAGCAGTGCAAGCTCCAGGGACTTAATAGTAGTTGCTTCTAAACATAGACCCTTAATGCAAGTACCACTGATTGATTAGAGACGTATTTATGGTTTATAGTGACTGTGATCTATTAGTATTGCAAAACAGTTTGTTGATTAGTTATTTAGTGTAAAGAACGAGATTGTTCATTGGAAAATATATTATAATTTTACCAGTTACTATATGGATCTCATTGATGTATTGAGATATTTTGATGTCTATTTTCACAATGTGGACCATTTGTGTCCCTTGGCTACTACCCTCTATAGACCCACAGCCTGGGTTACCAGGTGTCTGGCTTTGGACCAGATAGTCCATTGTTCTTTTGCCTGGATTGCTTGTGTGTAGTGGCCAGTGGCACTGGACGCACTCATCATAGCAGAGGCCATGTAAATCTTCTCCAACAATTTCCTTTCTTCTTTCCCTCCTTACTGATCCCTACATTCTCCTTTTCCATATATGAGTAATTGTTTTATAATTAGAGATTTTCATATTTGACACCTACTCCCTTCCACTGCACAGTGCATGGAGGGCCCTGGTGCAAATTAATTTGGAGGCCCCATTGTACATCTCTATATACCCCGACAGGGGTCAATAAAAAGGTCCAACATACATGTAGTTAGTCAGATTACTCATAGGGAGATCAGATCAGCTTTCTATAAGAATAATTAGACGCCCTCCTTTAATAAATTAAGAGGAGTTAAGATAGAAAAGGCCCCATCTCTCTGTGGGTACAGAGCTTTGCACCTGCAAACTTAACTGCAAACTCTGCTCCTGCAGTGATATGTGCCCCCCTCTCACACACAGCCTTCATTGAAATTACAAAGATGACTCTAGGGGGCAACAACTTCATCAACATGTATGCTAACTAAGCATAACTTTATCATCTTTTCTCCGTCTTGTTATGGTATTAAGTTCTTCAAATACATTTTTTCCTTCAAACAGTGATTCTGACTGGAAAGTGCATGACGCAACAATATGTAACTGCCACATATTATAAGTATCCGTGCTCCGGGCATATCAGCCTATGTGCGATTGCTTCCTCACTGATAAACGAGTAATCAAGTAGTTATAGGACTATCATTTAGGTGAGAATCTGTATATCAGTCACCCCACTGTCACCTCTTTCACTATCTGATAAGTGTGTTATCTTTTTGTACTTTAGGCTCCAACAAGCACATTACAAGCAATGGGGTGATCTGGTCTCATTACTCAGAGATGTGCTATTAACTAGGCAGCATTCATATGGCTCAGTCATCCAGGACTACCTGGGATTCCCTTGTCATATGAAATAATATAATAATATGAGAGGGGTGTACTTGTGAGACACTGTATATATGTATATATGCTGTCTCCACTTTCTCTGCATCTGCTGTTATTATTCAAACTGAGGGTTCCATCTCATGTAGTATTGCTTTAGACTTGATAAAGAGAGGTTAAGCCTCTCAAAAGCTCGTCATTATAAATAAGACGTTTGTCCAATACAAAAGGTATCAAATTATATTGCAATACTGTGTGTATTTATTGTGTTTCTAATGTTTTCAGGTTCACGCGGGTCAGCCGTTAAAGTCGTATCTTTGCAAGCTCGTACGTTTTTTTTTTTTTCTAAGTCCCGCGTCTCGTATTTGTTTGTCGTAAGTCTGTAAATGTTGCGAGGTCCGCAGTTGCTGGCAAGGAGCGCCTTCGCGAGGGCCGCAGGCTCGCTATGCGAGCCTGAAGCGTTAGCAACAACCCGCATGCTCACAACTATATTATGTGATATGAACCATACATATATGTGTAACTAATGAGTGGGTTACCTCCATTTTGTCTTATACCTACTGTCCATCTTCAGGATCAGGTTGACCTATCCTGCCTCATGTGGCATCTTTCTAAGCCACTAAACAAGCCCCCCCATTCCGAGGGCCCCCACCAATCCATGGTATCTGTCAGGTTCTAATTGTTTCCCATGAGTTAGAGAGGTGCCATGGATGTTGGGTAGGGTTTCAGAGCCTTACTACAGAAACTTATCAAAGCTGGACTTTTTGCCACTGTGACGATCCATGAGTAGGGGCTGTACAAGCCCAGAGCCACCTGCTATAGACTGCTATAGGCTACAGGTTAATTGCCCACAAGGATCGTTACGTTCTTTGAAATCTCGGCACCAGCACCCTGATATCTGGCTTCTGTATCAGTCAGAGCCTCTCCATAAGGCATCAGTGCTTCCAGGAGTCTCAGTAACCTTCCTGTGGTAGTGACCAGGACATGTTACTTGTAGGGTGGAGATAGGTTGAGCATCTCAGCCACCAGGAACATAATCAGAGATACACAATTTCTATGTATCTCCAAATGAACTGATTTATTTTTGAAAATGACAGCAGTATTTATAGGAGATAGATACAGAGGGGTGTACACAGCACAACAATCGAAGGGGGATGGCAGACAATTACAGGAGATGATCCCGCATTCTGAGATCAATGGGATTAACTCCAATACACACCCTGCCATCTGTAGCACATATCAGACATGATTAACTAAATCTGGCAGTCTGATGTCTGACCTCCTCTCTTCCTGATGGGATTAGCTTACTCTGGCAAACAATGGAACAAAGCAGGTTTACAAGTACAATAGAGGTGTTTATACAGATAATCCATTGCTGGAGCCAAGAAGTGTGGTGGCTCAATAGCCCAACACCCTGAGAAAAAGGGATCCATTACATTACTCCCCCCTTTCAGACAGCAGTTCTGGGGCTATGTTCCTGACGATGATAGGCTTGAACTGCAGCCCATAGCCAAGTCCAAGACCCCATCCAAAGAAGGAAAAATGTTGTCCCAAATGGCCATTTCATAAATCCCAGTTCATGACCTCCTACTGGAGGGGGTAGTAGGTTTGCCCAGTCTGGGGTGGTTGCCCATTCTTCAAAAAAGTGTCCACAGTCTCTAACCCCATTCCTTGCAACAGCCCACCCCAAATTGCAGGCATCAATCTTGGGGACACATCCAGGGTCTCGGAAACTAGGATCCCATCCAGAAGCACACTGCTACCCCATTTTCCACAGGCAGGTAGTGGCTCTCTGGTATCCCATCTAAGGAGCAGCTCAGGCAGGGCAAAAAAGCACTTGCTCACTGGCACAATCTCCTCATGGTTAGTTGTCAAGACAGGGTTGGGGAAAAACAGAGCAGGACTCAGGATTAGGGTCTCTGGATGAAAGTCCTTTCCTGGCTGAGGCTAACCCGGGGTAGCAGACTTCGCTGGGGTAAGTAGCTTCTCCGGGTGGGTATACACAAGGGCTGGGAAGCTTTGCATCACCTCTGCAAATAGGGTAAGCTGTGTCGCCGCTGTGTCGCTGTGGGCCGCTTGTTCATATTCTTTAATTCTGGGGCTGTCAGGACTGAAGCAATCCCATCAGCCCTGCTGGCAACTCTGCAGGGTTTGGGAGTGGAGCCTCAACTTGCTCCTTCCTCAGGGTCTCAGGGCCAGTGCCCTCACCTGAACTCCCACACATATCTGGATCCATCTGATCCATGCTGGGCAACAGCTTCAGGGTCTCAGGGGACGCCCCCTCTCCTGATAACCTCTTGTCCCAATCTGGCATCACACTCTAACTCACTGTCAGCCTTGACGCCTGGACATCAGCAGTCTGTGGTTCAGGAAAGGTGACAATCCATGGGTAGTTGGGAAGACTCTCAGGGCTTGAACCTTTCACTACTAACAGTTCAGTCTCCAGGTTCTCGCCCTTGGTTAGCGGCTAGAACTTTTCTGTTAATTGGCCATATCCCAGTGGCTGGTGCTGCTTTACAGAGCTCCCTGGTCTTGCATCTACCAGGGTCTGGACTGTTCTCTCGGCCTCGCTATCCTGGCAAGTTCCCAGAAGTCCCTCTGATCTCTCTTGTTCTGTAGCGGTCAGATCTCCAGGTACCTTCTGGTTTCCTTCCTCCACTTGATAGAGGTGTAGCCAACAGTCCATTTTCTCTGGCAGTGTATCCTCTGCTAGCTCAGCTAGGGAAACATGGAGTAACTCCACATACTGGAGCCAGGTCCGACCTGGGCCCTCTTCCTCAAGCAGTTCCTCATACTCTTTTTCTAAATCAATTTCTTTATGGACCAACAGTTTAAGCAACATTTCTTCTGCTGTACCTGGCTCAATTTCCACGTCCTTTTGGCATTGTGTAAATAGGATTTCCCAGCGCTCTGCAGTTCCAAGGCCACACTTTGGATCTCCCTGCAGCACATCTGTGAGCCCATCCACCAGTCCAAGCCTGTAGAAGGAGGGCGCTTGTGATACAGGAGTTGGAAGTATTAGGTCCACATACTCAAGTTCCAAGTAGAGCTCCAACCACACTAGGTCCTCAAGCTGTCCTGCTAGCTTCTCCCTGGCTGGAGCCCAAGGGAAACCATCCACTGATTTAGAATAGCTGTCCACCTATCCTCGTCTGTGGCAATCCGTTGCCTCCACCGCTCCAGCATACTGGTGATGTGGCTCCTTTTCTCCGTGATCACCTCTGCTCTGCAGGCCTCCATGTGGTCCCTGACCCGCTCTGTCCAGGGCTAGCCTTCTTGGGCCTGGATTTGAAGGTTTGGATAAATCACTGAGTGGTTTCTGTTTCCCTGCCAAGCCGCTGAAAGTACTGCACTTCCAAACTGCATAGATCACCATATTCCATCCTTGCTGCTGGTTCTTGCATCAAGATTCCACCACTGCTGACCAGTTGTGATGATCCGTGAGTAGGGGCTAAAAGCCCAGAGCCACCTGCTAAAGACTACAGGTTATCTACTCACAAGGACCGCTGGGTTCTTTGAAATCTCTGCACCAGCACCCTGATATCTGGCTTCTGTATCAGTCAGAGTCTCTCCATCAGGCATCAGTGCTTCCAGGAGTCACAGTAACATTCCCGTTGTACTGACCAGGACATGTTACTTGTAGGGTGGAGATAGGATCAGTATCAGAGATACACGATTTCTATGTATCTCCAAGAGAACTCATTTATTTTTTAAAGTGACCACAGTATTTATAGGAGATAGATACAGAGTGGTGTACACAGCACAACAATGGAAGGGGGTGGCACACAATTACAGGAGATGACTACACATCCTGAGATCAATAGGATTAACTCCAATACACATCCTGCCGTCTCTAGCACATATCAGACGTGATTCACTTAATTTGGCAGTCTGATGTCTGACCTCCTCCCTTCCTGATGGGATTAGCTTAATCTGGCAAACACTGGAACAAAGCAGGTTTACAAATACAATAGAGGTGTTTATACAGATAATCCATTGCTGGAGCATTTAACGCTCATTGCGAGGCCCGTACTTGACTGGCTTGACAGGGCTGCAATGAGCGCCAAGGGCGCTCATCGCGAGGTCCCTACGTGACTGGCTTAGTTACAAGCTTTAAAAAAATGACAGCGTTAACGGCTATTTTTTTCAAGCCCGTAACTCGAAAGAAAATTGGGGGCCGCCAAAAAAAGCCAATTCATTAGAAAATTAGCTAACAACCTCACACACAGCACAGGGGGAGAGGCAGGGAGCCTGTAAGGGAAGTTGCAAGCTAATTTGCTATTTAATTGGTGCTTCAGAACAGCTAGGCGAGAAAAAAATGGCGTCCGTAAAGATGTCATTTTTTTTTCAAGCCTGTAAATCGGAAACCAATTTCGGGCTTTGGGGAAAATGATCAATTTCTCAAGGCCGCAAACAGGAGCACAGAGGAGGGGGAGGGAGAAAGACACAGGGGAGGGAGATAGGGGAGAGGGTGGAAGGAGACACAGGGGATGGATGGGGGGGAGAGACACAGGGGAGGGAGATAAGGGGAACAAAAAAAAACAGGGGAGGGAGAGGGAGCAAAGAGACACGGGAGGGAGAGTGGGAAAGAGACACGGGAGGGAGAGGGGAAGAGACACAGGGGTGAGGGAGTGGGGAGGGGCTTGTAATGAGTGCCAAAGGCCCGTAAAGTAAAGGGGGGGAGGCTGGCTCATCACGAAGCCCACATGTTAGAGGGGGGAGAGCCTTGCATTGTGTGGCAAACAGCATTGCCAGGCTTCAAATTTAATTGCCATCATTTTTGATGGGCAAGTTGCTAGTTGATGAATAAAAATCACACTAAATGATTTAAAAAGTTGCCTAGTTGGTGCTAGTTTCCACTGAAAACAAAGTCAATGGGGGAGGCATCTTTGACTAGCAGGCAGTGGTTGCCTGAAGACTTGCTATGTACCTGTTACAGTGCTTTCCCTTGGCAATGATGTTTGTTCTGGGAGGTTTGCTATGAATGATTTATTATTATTTTACATTTACATTTTTTACATTTTCTTTTATCAGCTATAGAGTGTGCATTTGTAAACTAATGAACTTATCATTATATTGAATGAATGCACTGGCAGTTGAAAATTCCACATTACCATTGTGTATTTAAAGTTCCCTCTTATCTCAGGCAGTAGAACAACAGAAAACACAAAGGAAGAGCACATAGGAGAATAAATGCACATAATATTCTGAATATTTTCAAGTATAGTTCTTCAATATACTATATTTTAAATATATGGCCAAGGAGGAAGGTGTATATATGTGGTGGGGGACGGGGTCACTGGGTGACAGACAGATGTAAAGGGTTTTAAGAGAAATCTGGAAAAGTGTTTCTTTCATGAAGTCTTTAAACCTATGTCTCACCCAATCCTCCCTTCACGTTGCTGACCTTATCAGGATGGAGACAATCAGTTGAACTGAAGGCGAATATATTAAAGTGTATTTAATATTGATATTGTAAATAATTAAGTAGGAATTGTATCAATGTAAAACCAATCCAAATAGCTCCTCTTCTTATTGAATTAAAGTGGTTATTTATCTCACATCTTCTCTTACCATCCACTATAATAGCTACTAGAGCGGAATAGTGGGAAAACGCACAAGGGTGTGGGTGTGAGGGGAGAGGTAACCACCCGTCTCACACACACACCTTCCACCAACGTATTATGAATGATTCCAGCCCTACCGAGTCTGCGTCTGCATACACTGCAGAGGGCCCTATCTCACACATTCATATCTCTGTTTAAAAGAAGAAAAGCTATCTAAAATATAATTTTCATACAGTATATAATTTGCCCCCAGTATCTGAAGTGACTTCCCTTTGCTTCTTTAAGTCATTTTGTATTTATTAGATTAGACAATATTATTACATCTCAGAAAATAAACAGTTCAGTGTGGCTCAGAATAGATGCTGACATTATCTCCCAGGCTAAGAGATGTCTTGCAGTGATTGACTGAATCATTTAGCAGATTTGTGATCTTTGAGAAATGTATGCAGACTGTTCTGTGCGTGGGAGGAAGTCAGATGAAGGGCACTTATAGCTTCAGACAAGGTTCCTCAAGGTAAACGCCGGGGCTAAGGAGCAGAGATCTGCCAAGAGATTGATATACAGGGCTTCTGGATGAGTGAGGGGATCAATTAAGGTGATCAGCACATTATAAAACAACTAGAGTTTTACCCGTCATAAATGACGGTATAAAATGACATGTGTCTCCCCCCTTCCCTGTGTCTCTTCCCCCCTCTCCATCCCCTGTGTCTCTTCCCCCCTCTCCCTTCCCTGTGTCTCTTTCCGCCTCCCCCTCCCTGTGTCTCTCTCCCCCTTTCCCCTCTCTCTTTCCCCATCCCCTGTGTCTCTTTCCCCCTCTCCCTCCTTGTGTCTCTTTCCCCTGTGTCTCTCCCCCTCTCCATCCCCTGTATATTTCCCCCTCTTTCCCTTCCCTGTGTCTCTTCCCCCTCTCCCTCCCCAGTGTCTCTTTTCCCCCCTCCTCCCTCCTCTGCAGCTCTTTCCCCCTCTGTCTTTCCTCCTATCCCGTGTCTCTTTCCCCCCCTCCTCCCACCCCTGTGTTCATTCCCCTCTCTCTCTTTCACCCTGTGTCTCTTTCCCCTTTGTCTCTTTCCCCCACCTCCCTACCTTATGTCTCTTTCCCCCTTTCCCCTGTGTCTCTTTCCCCCCTCCTCCCTCCCCTGTGTCCCTTCCCCCCTTTGTCTCTTTCCCCTGTGTCTCTTTCCCCTCTTCTCCCTCCCCTTTGTCTCTTTCCCCCTCTGTGTACCTTTCTCCCCACTCTTTTCCAATGTTTTGTTAATCTGAATTTTATGTGATGGGTCAGAACAAAATAGTCTAAGTTGGTGAAGTGAAATGAGAAAAATATATACATAAAGCTATTTTTTAGAAAAAGAAAACCAAAAAATTGGCATGTGCGTATGTAGTCACCCCTATGTTATGAAGCCCATAACAAGCTCTGGTGCAACCAATTACTTTCAGAAGTCACATAATAAGTGAAATGATGTTGACCTGTGTGCAATCTAAGTGTCACATGATCTGTCATTACATATACACACCTTTTTTGAAAGACACCAGAGGCTGCAACACCTAAGCAAGAGGCACCACTAACAAAACACTGCCATGAAGACCAAGGAACTCTCCAAACAAGTAAGGGACAATGTATCCAAATCTTTGATGATCCCCAGGAGCACCATCAAATCTATCATAACCAAATGGAAAGAACATGGCACAGCAGCAAACCTGCCAAGAGACGGCCGCCCACCAAAACTCACGGTTCGGGCAAAGAGGGCATTAATCAGAGAGGCAGCACAGAGACCTAAGGTAACCCTGGAGGAGCTGCAGAGTTCCACAGCAGAGACTGGAGTATCTGTACATAGGACAACAATAAGCCGTACGCTCCATAGAGTTGGGCTTTATGGCAGAGTGGCCAGAAGAAAGCCATTACTTTCAGCAAAAAAACAAAATGGCACGTTTTGAGTTTGCGAAAAGGCACATTGGAGACTCCCAAAATGTATGGAGGAAGGTGCTCTGGTCTGATGACTAAAAGACTAAAATTTAACTTTTTGGCCATCGAAGAAAACTCTATGTCTGGCGCAAACCCATTACATCTCCCAAAGAACACCATCCCATTTTTAGTAGCCGGGACTGGGAAACTGGTCAGAGTTAAGGGAAAGATGGATGGTGCTAAATACAGGGATATTCTTGAGCAAAACATGTACCACTATGTGCGTGATTTGAGGCTAGGACGGAGGTTCACCTTCTAGCCGGACAATGACCCCAAACACACTGCTAAAGCAACACTTGGGTGGTTTAAGGGGAAACATGTAAATGTGTAAATGTGTTGGAATGGCCTAGTCACAGCCTAGACCTCAATCCAATAGAAAATACTTAAAGATTGCTGTTCACAAGTGCAAACCATCCAACTTGAAGGAGCTGGAGCAGTTTTGCAAGCAGAGATGTGCAAAAATCCCAGTGGTAAGATGTGGCAAGCTCATAGAGACTTATCCAAAGCGACTTGGAGCTGTGATTGCCGCAAAAGGTGGCTCTACAAAGTATTGACTTTAGGGGGGTGAATAGTTATGCACATTGACTTTTTCTGTGGATCAGCATGGTGTGTTGCAGTCTATGAGGTCACAGAGAGTTGAGCACAACTGAACGATACACACACACAAGGAGCTTTTACTGTGGGGCAGGCTATCTAATCGGATTGTTAAAACCCTTTTGCCCTGTCTCTCGATTAAACCCCCCTCCCACACACACACCTTCTTCCTTAAGTGTATATAGAAGTTTCCTGGATTATTAATGTATTTGATGTATTTGCATGAAAAAAAATAAATGTTAATAAACTTACCTCGACATTTGCAAATTTCTTCAGTTTTCTGACAGTTGATTTTAAGCAGGAACGCCCCTGAAAATCTAAGCTAAATTAGCATAAAATTCATAAATAGTTTTGGCTAGTCACTGGCAGCTATAACATTATTGCAATATCTGGGAAGTTAGTCTCTGCAAAGCATCATGGGATTTTTAGTCTTTTTTCCCCACCACAAGGAAGCAAGGTGGAGCTCAGAGATTGCTGCTGTGGATCGTGCACTGTACTGCTGTCAGCTTGAAGGTTAGAATAGGGTTAAAAAAAACATATCTGTATTCATTGATTCTATTGGTAGGTACGCTGTGCTTATGTAGGCAGCTCTGGGGGTGTGGAAATCAAATCGTTTTTTAAATAAAATAAATCTGTGTATAGAATGAATCGATGCAATGTGTGTGTCTGATATGAGCAGCCTGGGTTAGATTAGAGAGGTACGATATTAATAAAAGTATAAATATTAGCATCTAATTTCATCATTACAGAGTTAAGAGCTTCCTTTCACATAAAGCTACCGAGGTATCAATACAATCTTGCTGAACAGACAGACACTTCAGAAGGTATGTGCAAAAGGAAGCCATTAATGCTTAGAGCGCCACAGTAATCTGTTATTACTCAGCCAGTAGGCAGGGTATACTGTGTATAAAGAGAGATTTAGCTGTTATTAGAGTCATTCAAAAAAATATATTTTAAGCGAATAGCAGAGGCTGAGATGGATAGATAAGGTAATTGAAAGAATGAACATGAGCTTGAGGGAAGCTGACAGGGGTGACTAGTGTGCTGCGGTCAATAAGGTCACGAGAATCGGACACAATTGAGCAATTAAACAAAGACAACACCTCTGTAGTACATCTTGCCTATATTATTAATGGAGTCGGAGTTGAACGGCTACAATAACTGTAGACTATAACAACTGAAAACATGATCCCTTCTGGATCGCAGCCTTGTCACGGTGAATGGGCTTGTGTACTTCAATGAAGCTGTGAGCTATACCATGTACGATCATCTTAGATGGACAGGTCATAGCAGAGAGGTCAGACATTTCACAGTCCACTGGAGAAGGCACTGGCAACCCACGCTGCCAAGAAAACCTTATGGATAAGCATAATCAGAGACATAACGATGGTGTGCTACAGTGCAAAGGGTCACGGAGAGTCAGACACAACAGAACAACTGAAGAACAAGAATAGCAACTATAAAAAATAGATGGGTATTTATGATTAATAGCTCGTCTAGGAGAAAATTGTAATTCTGATTTAATAGTGACTGGACAGCATTTAGTGTAAAAATGAAACCTTTGCCAGCAAAATATATATTTATTTATTTAAGTGGCAAACAAAAAATGGAAAATCTGCTTTACAGTGACAAAGTATTTTATACAATTTTCTTAAAAAATGCATAATTTCCTACTCTAGAGGCAAAAATAAAAATTATTATAAGTAAAGGGAGCACTGCTAGATTTAGCTAAAAATATTAGCCTAATATGTTTGGGGCTTATCTTGGTATTTTGTTATTGCTTTTAAAATATTCTTCACTATTTTATTTATATAAGTAGTATTTTTATTCCCTCTTTATCTTAAGGTAATTTTTATCACCCAAGTATTGCTGTTTGCTTTTTGAACAGACCTGCGGATATGAATATGCAACAGATGCAAGTTCCAACGATATCTTGTAAGACCAACTATTAACTGTAGAAACTTAGACTAACTGCAATATTAATGTTATCCAGTTTGTGAGTTTTCAATCATTTGTCGGTGCTTTGGAAATAAGCTCTATGTATATTTGATGTTAAGCTCAAAAACAGACCCGTCCATTCTTTGTACTGTGTTAACTTTCTTTTTACCATGTACTAAACCCCTGTACAGCGCAACAGAATATGTTGGAGAGTTACAAATAAAGATAATAATAACTAGCCACTTCCCCTTCACAAATGACGGGATAATATTTTATATCCCCTCACCCCACTCCGTCTCTCTCCCCCTCTCCTGTTTCTCTTTCCCTCCCCTCTGTCTCTGCCCCCTCTCCTTTGTCTCTTTACCTCCTCTCCCTCCCCTGTATGTCTCCCCCTTTCCCCCTCTCTCACTCCCCTCTCTCTTTCCCCCCTCTCCCTCCTGTGTCTCTCCCCCCTTCCCCCTCACTTCCCTGTGTCTGTTTCTCCACGCTCCATCCCCTGTGTTCTCACCCCTCCCTTCTGTCTCCCCCCTCAACCTCCCATCTTTTTCCACCCTCTCCTTCCCCTGTGTCTCTTTCCCCCCTCTCCCTCCCCTGTGTCTCTCCCCCTCTCCCTCCCATGTGTCTCTCAAACCAGTGTCTCCTTCCCCCCTCTCCCTCCCCAGTGTCTCTTTCCCCTCTCCCTTGTGTCTCTTCCCCCTCTCTCTCTCCTGTCTCTTCCCCCCTCTCCCTCCCCTGTGTCTTTCCCCCTGCTCTCCCTCCCCAGTGTCTCCTTCCTCCTCTCCCTCCCCGTGTCTCATTTCCCCCCTATTTCTCATCTGTGCCTGTTTCCCCCTCCCCTGTGTCTCCCCCCCCCTTTCCCTCCCCTGTGTCTCTTTCCCCCCTCTCCCTGCCTGTGTCAACCCTCTCCCTCCATTGTGTCTCTCCCCCCTCTCCATTCCCTCTCTGCTTTCCCCCTCTCAATCCCCTGTCTCTTTACCCCTCTCTTGTGTCTCTTTCTCACCCTCTACCCTGTCTCTTCCCCCTGTCTCTCTCCCACCCTCTCCCTGTGTCTCTTTCACCCCTCTCCCTCCCCTGTGTCTCTTTCCCCCTCTCCCTCCCCTTTGTATCTTTCCCCCCTCTCCCTCCCCTGTGTCTCCTTCCCCCCTCTCCCTCCCCTGTGTCCCCTCTCCCTCCCCTGTGTCTCTTTCTCCCCTGTCTCTTTTCCTCCCACCCTCTAGCCGTGCATTGTGGCGGTAATTGCAAGTGTTACACACAGGCTTGCAATTACCACAACTATATATATGATAATAATATACTTGTATAACACTTCTATCATGAGAGAGACCTGTTACAGTCCGTGGACGGGAGGTCGGGTATCAAAAAGGTTGAGTTTCAAGGTAATATTTCCCATAGGTATCAATGTAAATTGAAATCATCTGGACCTTCTGGTCGAGGACTCCTCGGGTGGACCTGAAAGAGTAGGTGGAGTCTGAGCCAGGGTGGACTGGTGGCAGCTGTCCTCCTGGTTAAGAGCCAGCCCACATCTGTGGGCTCCGTCCAAAGATGGGAAAAGTCCTCCATCATTCCTAGGTTGAGGGGGGAGAAACGAGATCTTCGGCATCCTGGTCAGAGCCTTGAAGCTCAAAGGGGTCCTCAAGGCAGGGGGACCTGACAGCTTCACTGGAGCAAGGGCTTTAGGAAGCCCAGGATGCACGAGATGTTCACTAGGAACACACCCGGGGCATTCAATACAAAAGAAAAACTAAAAAAAAAAAACAACCAATAAAATAAAAAAGACTAAAAATAAAAAGACTGCTATTCTTAATTAATAGGGAATGCTTTATTTAATTTACTCATAATTACACAGCGCTCTTGTGAAGAAATATAGTAAATAAACACTTCAAAAGACCGCTGCAGTCCCATTTGTTTCTATATGGCTCGTTAAATAAGTGAACTTGATAATGTCTTTAATTTTTAGTTATTATTTTCAATTTTGCTCTAAGGGTTGGGGTTCACAAAAAACTATTTTATTCACAAATCCAAAGACATAAGTGTATCTGAAAGCTATTTGGAATTTACTAACAAATACCTATACATATGTAATTTAACAAAACAATGAGATTTTTATCTAATTTTGGTAACGAGGGCTGTAGGGTGGTTGTAAATAGTAAAGAAAACACTTCTCCAAAATACCCACGGTAATATTGCAAAAGATAAAGAGTAAAGGTATTTAATGTGCCAAATAGAATATAATATACTAGTAACTTGCCAGTCATAAATGACGGTATCATATGTTTTGTTCAATTGTCTGTGCTGTCTCTCTTTGTGATGTCTCTCTCTGTGCGCCCTCTGTCTCTATGTGCCATTTGTCTCCATGTCCTCTCTCCCTCCCTTCCCCCCTCTCTCTCTCCCTCCCTCCCTTTCTGCCTATCTTCCTCCTTCTCTCTCTCCCTCTCTCTTTCCCTCCCTCTCTGCCTCCTCTCTCTTTCCCTCCCTCCCTCTCTCCGCCTCCATCCCTCTCTCCTGCCTCATCTCTCTTCCTTTTTCCCTCCCTCCCTCTCCCCCTCCCTCACTTTCCCCCTCTCCCTGCATCCCTCCCTCTCTCTTCCTCTCTCCCTCTCTGCCCCTATCCCCTCTCTCTCTCCCCTCCCTTCCTCCCTCCCTCCCTCTCTGCCACTATCCCCCACTCTTTCTCTTTCCCCTCCCTCCCACTCAGTGACCAAAGGCTGGCGCTGTCGCACATACGCTGTTGATGGATTCGCTGATATTTAGGGTTGGCAACTTGTGCATATCTCACGTCTCTCGCAGGTGTTACCCACAACTGAAAACTATTATAGTGGATTAGAAAATATATATATAACATGACAAACTACCACAACAATCTGTGTAAAATAACAAGACCCGGCAAATCTAACTTTAGGCCTATTTATTATCTCCTACTACATAACATTATTTAAGGAGTTGTGGGAAGTATTTGTTGACTAGCTGGTTTAATAAATAATCTAATAAAAATACTTATGGAAAGTTAGAGTATCCCTTCGTAGTTATTTGTGACCAAAATGCTCAACAATATCCTTTTAACACACAGACTCTATGATACTTTTTTACATTGACACTTCCAGGCAGTCTAGACTGTCTCAGAAAGATGTGAAGGCATCTTAAGACACTGAAATATCTTTCAAAGCTACAAATGCTTACTGGAATTGTGAGGAAAATTTGGATTATTTGACATTTGGAGGCATTATAGGATCTAACATGTTGTATACTTGTTCCATAATGAGCTTTTCTTCAGTCTTTCTTTTATGATACCAACATTGTTTGCTAGAAGTATTTCTTCAGACTTAAAGGAATATGAATCAATCCCTGTTTTTAATATTAAGATAAAATACCTTGTTTTCATATTTAAATTTTTTTAAGTTCTTAAAAGTTCTGTTTTGTAATTTTCCAGTGAGTAAAAACAGAGAACCTTCCATAACTCTTTAAGTTCCTTTTCATAATATTCAGAGGGTGCAATTAAATCTTCTGAAAGAAAGCTTTCAAGAAATTGGGCTACATGCCTGAATATACTTCACCAGCTCTTTAATGCTTGAGAACTGCTGGTCTAATTCTGACAGCATCCGATCCAAGAATGGAAAAAATAGCTTTGTTCTGAAGTCATCTCCTGATGTAACATCTTCCTGAGCAATATGTGCACTACCCACAAAGTCTTCCTTATGTTTTCAATTTCTTAAAAAGTTTCCTGACTCTTGGACAGCAATGACAAAGACTTTTGAAAAATCTTCCTAGATTTTTGCATTGAATTTAACACATACATCTTTCTTAAAATCAACCGCGTTTGCCAACTCTAGATTTTCTTGTGGCAGCTGAAGTAAAGTCTTAAACTAAAAAAGACAGTCTTATCAAAAATAACCAGCACTAGGTCTCTGTATCTTAGTGGCCAGTTAAAGTACTTGATACACTTCTCAAGTACTCGGTGCTACTTCTATAACATAACTCATATAATACAATAAAGACAAATATTTAGTAGGATTTGTGAGCACTCACTGGCTCAAAAACTCGTCTAAACCAATTAATATTATTTTATAGGAAACAAGATAGTCCAACAGGCCTGCTAACCAATTTAAAAAGCGTTCTTAGTACAGATGATTACTCAGGGGTCTCACTAGTTGTAACTGAGCTTAGATATTAATAGTGTATACGTTTGTATATAATACTATTGGATCTCATATTACAAATCGTATCACCTCCAGAATAGGAGACATCCATAGGATTGCTGTTGTTTATATAGCTTTCTAGTGGTCTAAATGGTTGTTGTGGCCTAGTAAAGCAAGTGGCTACTGAAAAGTGGCAATTCTTACCCAGTGTATTAAGTCAGTCCTATATTCTACAGATGTACTGTGGGATTAGATACACTTTTGCTTTGCCTGGCACTTTAAGAGCTTATTACAGGGATTTCAGCCATCTTGTGGGGCACACCATAGCCCTTCAGATAGGAGGTCCCTGGAAAGGGACATAGGGCTGTACTATATGTTTCCTGTATCATGCTTTGGTGCAGTTAGTGACATCCATAGGACTGCTGTTGTGTATGTTACGGGCAATGTGTTGAATGTGGGCATTGTGTACAATGCCCGGTCAATGTGTATAATCTTTTATTCTTTTAATATGGTCATTCTGTACAATGCCGGGTCAATGTGTATAATCTTTTATTCTTTTAATATGGTCATTCTGTACAATGACCAGGCTACGTGTATAATGACCAGGCAATGTGTTGAATGTGTTGTTTTATATTGAGACAAGAAATTGAAATCCTTTGGTCCAATCCATTGGTCCTCTCAAAGAACTGTGGCACTTTGAATTACACAGCTGATGGAGTAGGCTCTGCACGCGCACTTATTTAAAACGCGTTTTTGCAGTTGCATGGTATTATAGACGTGACTGAAATGGATAAACGTTTGAGGAAAAGCTGGCCGGTTTCGCAAGTGGAAAAAAAGATAACAGCACCATTCTTACCACTCATCAGTACGGGGAGCGAATACGCGCTGTCAAAGAAGCCAAAGTGGTTTTGAGCAGTACGAATGGGAAAAAACTTCACATATACTACTGGGTTATTGAAAGTTTTGACATTGTTAACATTGCTGGCAAGGAGAAACTAATCAAACGAATTACAGACGATTCCAAACCCGTACATCAAGACAAACTGTTTGATATTTTACATAGCACTCATTTAGACAGAAGAACTCCAACGCGAGTACAGTAATATTACTCAAGAAACAGTTATGATTTACCTTAACTTGTGTATTCCTTGTCAAAAGAAGAGCGGGTTGCCCAAACATGGTTTGGTTACAAAGCCTATTTTGCATTCTGCTTTTAATTCTAGAGTGCAAATTGATCTCATTGTCATGCAATCACAAAACTACAATGATTACCGGTTCATCATGATGTATCAAGACCACCTGACCAAATTTGTGCTTCTGCAACCTTTGAAGCGGGCTGAAGAAGTGGCTCAACGAATGCCAGGAGCCAGGTTGTTATGCCACAAAATGCTTACAGGCACCTAGATTGCATCCACTGTACATCTGAGCTAGAGCAGTGTTGGCATTACATTCCCTAGGTTCAGCACCGCACCTGTTTGGGAAAAACCATACTCACAACCCACTTGTTTCTCTGAAACCCAGTCATGATACCAAAACACAGAGTCCTCTGATAATTTTCCTATTATTAGAGTTTATTTAGACAAAACCGTGAGTAAGAAGCAAAAAGCATCCAAAAATGGCTGCTGATGTTCACAGAAAAACACACAGCTTTATATTGTTTACATAAAGACAATGTGACAATCCATCCCCCCCCCCCCCATCTAGGAACATTGTACAACCTACTAACAACCAATGAAAGTTTATTTACACTATGATATCCAATAAAAATAAGGTACATGCTTTTTACACATGCCTGATCATATCAGGCAAGTCACTATATGTGCAAAAAAGACTATTACTGGTTATCTCTGCGCATAGGGCAAGGACTGGCCTAGTATATGGCTGAATCACATATTTGTTTATGCTAAAAAGTTGTTTACTGTCTGTAAAACCATTTTTTATTATGAGAAGAAGGATTTGTTTAAATTTATGGAATAAAAACAATGAATTTATCATTGAAAGCAGAATGAATTGTTTGCATACCTCATGGCCTGTAACGTACTGAGTACTGTTACAGGGCTAAAGTTCACAAATGTTACAAAAGGGATGAATGATATATATATATTGTAACAGAATCATTGATGGAGTATATGTGGGAGAGAGACTGAGCAGAGCCCTGTGTCCACTAAGGGAAGAAAGGGTTAACACAGCAGGCTAATCAAGCAGGTCAGCTGTGTTCCACCTTTAAAGGTATGATTAGCACCCAGCTGAGGGGGAGAGCTCAGTCTGAGCTGGACAGAGGACGCCAGAGCCTGCTGTGGAAATCCCCTGCTACAAGGGAGACTTGATATCTCGTAAGCTTTTGTTTGGACTTTTGTTTTGTGTGAACTTTATCTTGCATAGTGAGGGAACTACAGCCAAGAGTAAAGTCAGTGCTTCTATTAGAAGCTAGGATTTTGTTTTGCACCATTTATGTTGTTTTGCTACACTCAAATAAATACTGCTGATATTTGAAAAAGGGCTCCTGGGTACTCCATAGAGGTGCCGGATACAGGGCACGAACCCTGAGTGTGACAGCAGCGTTATCACAATATATATATATATATATATATATATATATATATATATATATATACTAAATAATGTAAGGATATTTGTATTATTTCCACAACACACCCTCAAGCCAAACGTTCCTGTAAGTGAGGAGTTAAAGCTGCTGCTAGTACAGCATCCCATGTACAGCTAATATAGCCCTCTTTTATAAGTAACTCTCAAGCAACCAGAAACTACATTTATCTGGCATCAACCAATCCCCCTGGGTGCTGGATAACCGAGAGCCTACCTTACTTTAATTTGCACACATACTAAGCAGTAGCGGAGCTGGAGAATTGAGGGCCCTGGATAAAAAAAAAAAACATTTTGTCCCCCCCTCTGGGGGTTTGTAAATAATTATAGCACTGGGTCCCCCCGTAACCAAATCACTCAGTGGTCCTCCACCAGACCCCTTCCCATAACTGATCTCCTCCCAAAGATCGCTTCCCATAACAGTAAACCTTTCCAAGACCCCCTTCCATAGCTGCTCACCTACTCTTACTTCCTGCCTGTACAAAGCTCCTCTCTCTGCAGTACAGCTCCAGGACAAATGAGCCTAACTTTCCAGCAACATCCTCTATGGATATTATTTTATCTTTTTGACCGGGTACACTGGTCTTTTTTATTTACAGTTCTATCCCACTACAGCTTCCCAAGGAAGATGCTTAGCACTATCTCACCCCCCCCCCACACACACCATAAACCTGTTGCACACTGATGCCCAATGGGCTGTTTTTCTCTCCAATTGAAATACAAGGAGGCACAAACCTATATCTTTGATCACTTTTATTTGCCTTATATAATGTACCTTTAGCTATAGGTATTAGAAGACACAATTATATAACTGGCATTTAGGTTTTGAAAACTCAGTATAAACTAGCACTTCATGCAGATTACTGTTACACTTAATCTGCACATATTGATGACTAATCTATAGAAATTATTAGATCAAGTAAAAAATAACACAACAAAATCGGTGGCCATGGAAGAATCCTGAATCTGGGCATATGGATCCTGGTCGCATACACACATGCTGAGTAGGTCACAGGGTAGACTTAGTTGGTGCGTGCCTGCCTCTGCACACAGTGAGCTGAGTCCAGGTTCTTCCACATCCTTGTGATATGGGTATTCTGGAAGCCCTGCTTCTGCTGCTTGTCTGGTGCTGTGCTGGCCTCACTACGTGGATTTAGCATTATGTGTCATTACTCTTCACTTTATTAGCTAGAGGGCATGGACTCATTCACTGAGTTAGATGGCCTTTATATTCTGTCTGAGTCCACTGCCTATTGTAGCTCCTCTGGGCCAAACCTCACCAAGGGACACATAATGTGTCTTTCAGAGACCAAACCTTGCCAAGGGACACAGAAAGTGTCTGTCTGTGACCAAGTAAAATATAGGGATACAGATATGTAATTGTCAAGTTTGGTGCCATCACCAAGTCAAGCAACATTCAGCCACCAAATCAGCCTAGTAACTGCCACATTAAGGAATAAAAAAGGATTTTGACATTAATGCTACAGACCAGATGAATCCAATTACAACATGGGAAGCTCACAAACCTGTAATTTGAAGAATAATTGAGGCATATAAAAATAGATCAGACACTAGCACTACACCCTTGAACATCTGCTGGGTGACACTACAACAGGCCCATGGATCTGGATGCACAAAGGCTCCAGTTTGGGTCTTTGACACACCAACAGTTAACAGTGGTACTGAGATACAAGAAACACAATTACTCAACATGACTTTAAGTTGGAACATCTACAAGTACGCATTACTCATTATCTCAGTCACTGGACCAAGGTACAGTGCAGACAGCTGAGCATGACACTCTTTTTGCTTCTTTTGAAACCAACCAAGCTTTCATAGATGGTGGAAGCCTTTGCCAACCATGGAAGCTTTTCCTGCTATATCAGCTGCTCTATGTCAGCTACATCAAGTAATGAGACATATGCCACTTTACCATCTCCCTTCAGTGCAAAGATAGAATCTAAGAGGGAAATATTTAAGGGAACAAGTGTTTATTACAAGAAATACGGGCAGTATAGCTGGCCATTTTACTACTATCATAGTTCCCTTATCCCTATATGAGACTCTCTGTTTTGATAAATACAGAGAATTTAAGGGTATAGATATAGGACAAACAAGGTTTCAAAGCACAGTAATAATTGAAGAATCTTTTCAATAAGGACACAACACTGTATGGTGGAATTTTGATTACCCCACCAATGTGTGATATACAAAAAGGACTTACCCTTATTAGTAAGGAGGTAGTACTATTCCAAACATCTAGATTTTCTTTTAATTTGTGTGTTCAATCCTGGATTTTTTTTAAATAAATTTTTATATTCGTAGTTGTGATGCCTAAAATGTACTAATTCTTTTACAAATAATTCCCTGCTGTTAACAAATTACTTGAATATTGGTGAAAGACACCTTGGGATACTAGCAATCCTCGATATCTTGTTTAATGCTGACATCCTTTGCAAAAGGGAAACATCAGGTGGGATTTTCTCACGAAACATGTGACATCATAATGACTATTCGTCCCTTATACTCAGAGACTCGAAAGCTGGACAGATACCACTTGCAGACTAATGGGACCACTGAAAGAGTAAACCAGGAGCTGGCGCAGTTTCTATGAAGTTTCATGACAACTGAACAGAATAACTGTGCTGATCTACTTCCATTACTTCTGTGATCAAATATTCCAAAAAAAAAACTTTATTTGCAGCTCTTGGATACCACTCAGCTAATATGCCACTGACCCTTGGCCCTCAGAGAATCTAGTAGCCGGTGGTCATATGGATTATCCTCTAGATCTGTGGGCTACTGCCCATGAACTGCTCCTAAAAGCAGTTACACAACTGAAGAATGTGGCAGACGGGAAGAGAAGACCGCTCCTAGAGATAAAAAAAGGCAACAGAGTGTGGCTTGCTACAAAGCACCTCAAATTGCGGCAACCCTCCAATAAGCTTGGTCCCAGGGACATAGGTTCTTTTCAGGTGGAATCCAGAGTTGGACCTGTGGCAGTCAGATTGGTGCTTCCTCCTGCACTTCACATGCATCCTATATTCCATGTGTCTCATTTAAATTTTGGGTCCAGAATCTGTTCTCCCCTCAACTGACCACTCCTCTTCCCAATGTAGTGGATGATATTGAGGAATTTAAGATGGAAAGTGTCCTGATCCCCCTGACCACAAGCCCGTTTGTACTCATATGATCCGCCCAGGATGATTGCGATTTTTAAAATAGACCATTACACTGGTTACATAATCACTCGTATCAGGACTGCCTCCCTGGCATCTGTGGTTGTGTGTCTGCCCCACCTGCCGGATTGGGCTCAGTAGTTATTTATAGTTATTTGTTTTTCTGACAAGGAATGTATTGCCTTTTTGGTCCCATAGGCCTATGGACTGTTTTAGGTATAACAGGACTGCTGTTGGGACTGGCTTTGTTGTGGAGAGTGGTGCTGGGAATTTTCCACATTTGCCCCAATGCAATTGGGTAGCCCTCCTGTTTCAGCAGGGAAAATTGGTTTACTACTCAAAATTGGGGTACCTGTACAGTCAATTGACCTTTCAGGGTGCCTGTTAACCTGGATGTATCACTTTCCTTGGGTTACAAATAGGGATCCACCTGCATTCTATTTCCAGCGCCCCCCCCACTACTTTTTCTCTCTGCAGTTGCATCAAAATGGGGAAGGAATATGGATACTGAATGCTTCCTCTGGAGTTGCATCCCTAAGCAACAATTTGTTCTTTAGACTATGGACATATTTGGACTATTATTTGCCTGTCCCCAGACAAGGACTTATACTTGGACTTAATGCAGCAGCATGTCGGAGTTCATCTGATAGAGATGATCACGGGAGGCTGCATTTAAAAGGGGGGAAGTAGCTGTCATGATCTCCCTGACCAAAAGCCCCTTTAGATTAATATGATCCACCCAGGATGATTAGGATTTTTAAAATAGACCATTACACTGATTACATAATGACTCCTATTAGGACTGCCTCCTGGGCATATGTGGTTGTGAGATGGAGAAATTAAACCTTGTCTGCCCCACCCGCATAGGGACTGGGCTCAGTAGTTGTTTATAGTTATTTAATGTTGTTATGTTGATTACTGTATGGTATGCTACATGTTCAGTTGTGGCCAGTTCATGAGGGGTTAACTGGCCATTGTGATTCAGTAATCTGTAACTGTCATATATTGAGTCAGTTAGGCTCCAGACTTGATAGAGTGAGGGTCGCAGATATCAGTCCTCTGAAAAGATGAATGTTATGAATTTCAAAAGCAATAAAAGCAGTTCCTGATTCTTTTTTATATGCTGATCCTGTGTTCATATTTTTAAATGATGTATTAATGCAAGGAGATTTTAGAGACATCTGCTGCCCTGGTGAAGGGATCAATAGGAACCTGAAAGATCTGCTGGGTAGGTTTGGCCATAACAGCCTTATCAAGCCCAACTGAAGAAAGCAGATCTCCACAAAAAAGATCATTGATTACAGATTTTTTAGAGCAAGCCTCCAGTACCTCCTAGAGTAAAGAGGTATTGGACCTGAGGAGCGCAAGTGGGTATGCTCATCTGAGGTGCATGCTCAGGACTTGGTTAGGGAGTTCCAGCGCTTGTTTGCATCAAAGCCTTCTTGAGGCTGTTTGGAGTTCAGCCCTCAGGGAGGCTAATCTGGTTGTCTGGCACGAGTGTGTATGTAAAATATTTACTAGCAAACTTTAACAAGATTAAATACTGCATGTAGATTGATTTACTTTGTTAAGTTTGGGTAATTAATGTATCCCCATTGTATTTACATAATCCCATAAGGCCTTTTTGAGCTAAATATGTGTTGTTACCTTTCTCTATATGCCTTTTTTCACACATATATGAATAGAGTACTTTAAGTGAATATACCCCTGATGTATAAAGGCTAATTACTAGCTTAGTGTTAGTGTAGATAATGGTACTTACATTGACAGTCAGAGGGTAAATAGTGGGTCCTATTCCAAACTCTGCTAAAGAACAAATTGTTGCTTAGGGACACAATCCAGGGGAAGCATTCACTGGAAATAGCATACTGAGAAATTATACTGATATATACCTTGTACTCTATTCACAACTGATTACTATCACATATATAGTTGTGAGCATGCGGGTTGTTGCTAACGCTTGCGGGCACGCGTAGCGAGCCCACTGCAACTGCGGCTTTCGCAAAGCGAGGGCCGCAGTTGCTGGCAAGGAGCGCCTTTAGCGCTCCTTGCGCTGGTGGAGATGAGCTCCATAGGCGCTCATCCCTATGACCCCCTACAACTTTCGGACCGCAAATGCGAGGGGCCGCATTTGCAGAGGTGGAGGCTCCCACGTCGGCTGCAATGAGCCACAGGCTCATTGCAGGCCGCAAATGCGGACCCTCGCGAAGTGAGGGGCCGCATTTGCGGAGGTGGAGGCTCTACGGCGCCTCACGCGGTTATAAACACCCACACAAGCGGCACTTTACCAAAATACATCTAACACGCAATCACTATATACAGATTTGCACAAAAAAAATATGAGACGCAGGACATAGGAAAAAAAAAACATTACGACCTCGCAAAAATACGACCCTAACGGCCGAACCGCGCGAACCTAAAAACATTAAAAACACAATAAATATCCACAAAAAATACATAAAAAGCTTACCCACACCAGGACCTCTGCAAGTGAAGTTACACCTCAATTTAAGTCCAAATTCACGAGTTTAGACACACGAAAATCCCCTAAGCGAGAGAAAAAATGGCAGCCGAAAAAACCCGAAAATGAGGCTACAGGACCCTAAACACGCCAAACGCCACCAAGCACATACGGATTTAAAATAAAAACGTGTGAGGTACAAGATACACTCTTAACAAGGACGCTACATCATACACAGCCGCGTACCACATACACATTAGCCGCCATTTTACAACACTAACTTACACAATGCGGAAGTACACAGCTACCCTAACGGCTTTCACTCGCGCACGCAGCCTATTTACACTACACACATTGCTGACACTTACACCTCAGCTCCACAACAGTGCAAACCTACATTGTATGCTGCAGGAACATCAAAACAGATTGTCAGCTCTTCAGCTCAATGCTTCCTGCATATATTACTTCCAAATAGGTAAAGTATATTCATTTATTAATGTATTAATTATTTCATTACCATACAAAAAAAAAAAAAACTCTCACAGTAAACTCAAAACCCATTTACCACGCGCTGATAGCACACAAAGCCTTGCAATAAGCGCAAAAAGCAGATCAACGCCAACAAAAAAATAACTGCAAAAGAGCATATCAGAAGAAAAAAAATACAACACCCTCGCAATGAGCGCCAAAGGCGCTTAGCGCGAGGCTTGCAATGAGCGCCGAAGGATCTCGGACCACCAACAAAATGAATGTCTCGACCAAACAGCATTACCTGCCTTGCAATTTTATTGCCGTCATTTTTTGATGGGCAAATCGCTAGTGGATTTATATCTATGAACTGTCTGTTCTTTAAAGATACTAATCACTTGACTGGTATATCAGTTTTTGCTGATTGTGTAACCCTACATATCTTGTGCTTTAATTATATAACAACACACACTTTGTGAATTATTTATTGTACTTTTTATACTAGAATCAGGAGGGACTGTAAGCTTACAGCTTTAGAGTTTTTTTTAATGAATACATTTTAAATCACTTTTTATGATTAAGAATACAAGCTATGTTTTATTAATCTTTGGGACTGGACTGTGATGAATAATTGAATCACTGGTCCAATAACTGTCTTTTGCTGTCTTTTTCCATGCCAAGGGACACAGAAAGTGTCTGTCTGTGTGTGACCAAGCCACGCCAAGGGACACAGAAGTGCCATCACCAAGTTCAGTGACATCTCTAAGTCTAGTGCCATTCCAAGTCAAGCCTGGTCCCCCTGGGCCACTGAGATCAGACCCTAGTGCTTCACCATTGGATATCCACTGGGTGACCTCAGTCACCTCTCACAGAAACTTATTAAGTAAAAATGTTCTGTTTTTGTGGTCTAATAAAGAAATTTGCTACATAGACGTAAAAATCGCAGCCAACTCACACAGCCTTTATGATGTTTATTTCCTCCTTTAATATCAAAATTATTAAGGAACTAAGAGAAGGCTTAATTCTCTATTTTCCTACTATGGAGAATAATGGTCCTAAAGATGAATCCAAATATTATGAGGAAAAAATCCATATATTTTCCAAAATGTATCTGGGATTTTAAAGTAGCCAGAATTATTCAAATTACTGTATATACTCGAGTATAAGCCGACCCGAGTATAAGCCGAGGCACCTATTTTACCACAAAATACTGGGAAAACTTAGTGACTTAAGTATAAGCCGAGGGTGGGAAATGTGCTGCCTCCTGTGCCCCTCTTGCGCCCTCTGTGTCCCCCTCTTGTGTGCGCTCTGTGCCCCTTTCTTGTGCCCCCCCTCTCCCCTGTATCTCTTCCCCCCTCCCTCCCATGTATCTCTTCCCCTCCTCTCCCTCCCCTGTGTCTCTCCCCCCTCTCTCCCCTGTGTCTCTTCCCACTCTCTATACACTGTGTCTCTTCCCACCCTCTCCCTCCCCTGTGTCTCTTTCCCTCCTCTCCCTCATGTTTCTTTCCCTCCCTCTTCCTTATCACCCTCCTCATCCTCCCTCCTCAACCCCCTCCTCATCCTCCCTCCTCATCCTCCCTTCTCATCCTCAACCCCCCTCCTCATCCTTCCTCCTCATCCTCCCTCCTCAACCCCCTCCTCATCCTCAACACCCCTCCTCAACCCCCCTCCTCATCCTCAACCCCCCTCCTCAACCTCAACCCCCCTCCTTATCCTCCCTCCTCAACCCCCTCCTCATCCTCCCTCCTCAACTCCCTCCTCATCCTCCCTCCTTAACCTCCTTCCTCATCCTCCCTCCTCATCCTCTCTACTCAACCCCCTTCCTCATCCCTCCTCCTCAACCCCCTCCTCATCCTTAACCCCCCTCCTCAACCTCCCTCCATAACCTCCTCATCCTCAACCCCCCTCCTCATCCTCAACCCCCTCCTCAACCCCCCTCCTCACCTGAGCAGGGGGGTTGAGGATGAGCAGGGGGCTTGAGGATGAGGGTTGAGGATGAGGACGGGGGTTGAGAATGGCGTTGCATAGTGAGGATGAGGAGGATGATAAGGGAGGGGGAGGGAAAGAGACACGAGGGAGAGGGGGTGGAAGAGACACAGGGGATGGAGAGGGGGGGGGAGAGAGAGACACGGGGTGGAAGAGACACAGGGTAACTCGAGTATAAGCCGAGGGGGCCTTTTTCAGGCTTAAAGAAAGGGCTGAAAAATTTGGCTTATACTCAAGTATATACGGTACACTTCAAAGTAAAATTGTTGCATTATCAGCTCCAAATATAAAACACTACTGACTTTAAAAAAAGATAAAACACATTATGATTAATATGACAGATGGTTAATCATTATTTACAAAAATAAAAAAAAATATCTATCTTACCATTTTAAAAAAAGGCAATGTTTCCATTGTAGAAGTACACAGACTAAAGAAATTACCTTTAAATAGTATACTTTTGGTACACAATCCCAATAAATAAGTTGAAGCCACACACACCACCAGCATGTTTCAGAGGATGTAAGGAATTGGACGCATCCATTCATATCTGCTGGGAATAGCCTAAACTTCAAACATTTTGTAGAAGAATACAAGAAATGACAAGAGACATGTCGGCTTATGAATTGAAGTTGAACTTAGTAATAATGCTACTAAATAGAAGATATAGGGAGAGATGGACAAAAACAAAATATACAAATATTAACTGTAGCTAGAACATTTATAGCAGCTCACTGGCTGCAAAATCAAACCAAGTTTTAACTGACTAGAAAAAAAAAGATATATTTTGAATGAAGGAAATGTATTTATTTTATTTATTTTGGAACAGAAAGACCAACAGTCTCAATCAATTACTGAGACTTTGAGATCCGGGCTCACAAATGGAAGTCGCAAGTTACTTTTCTATTCAATTGCCTTCTGCTTGCGGGCTCCCATCGAGTTACTTGCTACGAGCTGCGACCCATTGTGATTCTTAGATTCGCAAGTTACTTCCTTCCGGTAAATGGTGGGAAACCGGCTTGAACCACGAGTTATGGCCTTTCCTCTGTGACCATGTTCAAGCCCACAAATGCTACTGCCGAGAGCATGTTTTCGAGTTCTCGCAAACTGGCATCTAACTTTCGGGCCTGGCCAATTGTATAGCAGAGTAAAAATAGACCTACTGGAGCCCGCAACTTAATCGCAGGAAACTTGCGATCGAGTTACAGCCTCAAATTGAATGAACAGTTATTGGACACCATGGACAAAGTTTAATAATTTAGATTTAAAGCGATATGTAAGTGAGCTGGATTATGAATGCATTTGACAGAGGATTATTAGTGGTGTATGAAAACATTTGTATGCATGAAAAAATCGTAAAAATAAACATTAATTAGCTTACCTTGAAGTTAGCAAAACATCTTATGTTTTTTGGCATTTGCATTTGATTGTGTACTCCCCAAGTAAATCCCACCTGAATTAGCATAACATTCAATTCAGAATCAGGCTGTTCAGTTTAATTACAAAGTTATTTGCATAAAAGTAAAATCCAGCTTTTCACACCCACAGGACGCTTACATAAACCAGGGACACACAGGAAATACAGCAGGGGATCAAGTGCTCCCCCCCACACACTGTATACCTCTAGTGACCACATAACATCCAAGCAAAAATATGAAAAATAATCAAAGACAAGCATGAAAAATATTTTTCCCAAATTTCCAATTCTTTCATTTAAACAACCACCAAACCTGAATCAAAAACTTGTCAGCAGAAGATTGGCCAGTGAACAACTGAATAGAAACAATTGAATTAAACCTTGTTCCAGAACTCTCTGTAAATTATGTAAACACATTTGTAATGATGATACAGCCACACATATTACAGCACAACCTATAACATCAGGGGGTCATATACATGCACACCCTCCAATGTGGTTTATATAATACAGCCAACAAATGCACTTAAGGAGGAATTTACACAGACTTTCAATAAGAAAGCACAATGAAAACAATTTCATTTTCACCAGAATAATCACTCTATTCAAAACCTAAAAATCAAAATAATTCAGGAATCTCAAAAACATGCAGGAACTAAAAACATTTAAAATGAAGATGATCACATTCTTCAACACCAAAGATACTGGGTGTAACACAGTCTTCTGTGTTTTGACACTTTATCAAACTTCTTATGATTCTGCTTCAATCTTTTTTATCTTTTTTTTGTTTCACTATAACAGTTTTGTCATTCTTAGTACAGTGTATATCCAATAAAAAAGGTATCACAGTGTTTCTGCAAAAATAAAATTATTCATATATATATATATATATATATATATATATATATATATATATATATATATATATATATATATATATATATATATATATATATATATATATAAAAAATATATATATATATAAGTCAGAGGTGCTCATCAGAGAATGAACCAGGTTAGGTTAGTGCCATGATAAGACACTCTGAGAGCAACCTCTTTTAGCTCACTTGTGCCCTTCAAAGGGAAAAGTATCCTGTAGTATATCAGTCTGGTCCCACTCAAACGAGTGAGCCAGCCCCGAAATACCAGGCAATTCTACCCTGAACAGGAGAAACAACAAACCCCAGACGCGTTTTAACCTTTATGGGCCTCGTCAGTGAGGTGCAGCTGATCTCCCTAAGGCACAGTGAGCAAGGGGTCCTCATCTGGAGCCCCCTATCACCTTTAGGGAGACTATATTTATGTGTACAATGTGTGTATATATAAGTAATATGCATATGTATGGTAGTATAGTGTGTTATGTTGATTCTCCCAGTATATATTTCTCACATGATGTAAGTTGCTGTTTCTACTCCATCTTCATCACTGTTCAGATTCAGACTGGAAGTTCCATTTAATGTCAGTATTGATTCAGACCTGTTAAAGAGAGGTTCCCTTACTTTGTATTTCTGTGTCCTGGATGTGCTTCACTTTCTTAAATATTCTCTATATAAAAATGTAAAAGGTGTGTTTATTGTATTACAGTCTGCTTACAGGCTGGGTTAATATACAAAATATATATTGTTTGTGTTGTTCAGTTGTTTCTGACTCTCCATGACCTCATGGACTGTAACACACCGGACACATATTTATGTCCATGGTCATGCCGATCATGGCAGAGATACTAGAGTGGTTTGCAAGTTCCTTCTCCAGTGAGCCATAGCATACAGCTCTTTGTATTAATAGGTGGTCTACCATCAAAGTACTGACCAGGCCCAACCCTGCTCAGCTTCAGGGTGGTGTGACCTCTTGGTTCCCTTACTGGCATCAAACCCAGGCCGCAGTGTTGAAAGCACCTAATCCTAATCACTGGATCACCAGGGAACCCAATAAAGTATATTACATATAATAAATAACCATAAGCTAAATGATGTTGCGGTTAATAACCTCCCTACAAAATCTATAGTACCGGTTAGGTACCAGCCCCAAACTAATGAGATCCATTTAAGGTTGAAAAAGCTGTCTGTGGGTAGGTCTCCTAACTCCTGCATAATCCATCCTATACTATGCTTGAAAACTGTGTAATGCAGCAGGTATATGCTATAAGGAACCAAGTGGTATTGGATTAATGATGAAATTGCATTTGTGGGTTCATTTGCATGTCCCCACCCAGTTTCCCAGAGTGTAGTTCAATAATGTTATTTCTTGGAATTCTGTGCAGGATAAATACATGTTTAACTTATTTTTAAACGTCCAAATGTAAACACAAAAGTACAGTAGGCTCTCAGTTAACCAGAACTCTCAAGCAACCAGAAAAAAAATGAATACTGTACTTTAAGTAAAAATTGCATTTTACAGGGCTCAACAAATGCCAGGAGCCAGGTTGTCACGCCACAAAATGCTTACAGGCACCTAGATGTCACCCACTGTACGTCTCTGCAATTCAGTGTTACCTGAAAGCAGACAGGCATAAGTGACTGAGCCAGGGCAGTGTTGGGGCTACATTTCCCGGGTTCAGCACCGCACCCTCCAGCCCAATGTACCTGTGTGTAAGTGAGGAGTGAAAGCTGCTGCTGCTAGAACAGCCCTCACTGACAAATGTACTTAGCAGAGCATCCTATGTGCAGCAAATCTAGGCCTCTTTTATATGTAACTCTCAAGCAACCAGAAACTACATTTATCCAGCACCTACCAATCCCCATGGTGCCAGATAACTGAGAGTCTACTTTACTATTTATTTAATGCAATAAATGCATATACTTTAACAGCCACTAGATGGCAGTATAGTACTTTTGTATGCTACGGTGAGATTTGCTAGGCAGCCATTGGGATTCTCATCTAGTTCTTATTTCTAAGGTATTACTTCTGTACCTTTTAAAAAATATATTTCCTTCTGCTATTAAAGGTTGGTTGAATTACCATTTAATTAAATCAATTCAGCTTTGGTTTGACTCTAATTCAAGAGTATTGGAGTAGCCCTGTTATATCCAGAGATATAGTTACAAAATAAAAGTATTGCAGTGTTTAGTACTTTTTTGGGTAAAGGGCCACTGTAGTGCTCACAGAAAACTATTTTATTTAATAACCGGCTAGCAAATAAATCCATATTTTTGGAAAAATTCACAGCAGCTTGAAAAATTACATTTTAACTTTTGTGTTCATACTTCAGCAGACCTTCTTCATGCCGTCCCTTATCATGTTCTAGATCAGGGGTCTGCCAAGGGCCATTTGGATATTTATAACATAATTTGTGGGCCATATAAAATTATCAACCGTGTCCTGTGTTTGTCCCTGTTTGTCCTCTCTCTCTCTCCCCTCTTTTTGTCCTCTCTCTCTCTCCTGTGTCTCTCTCTTTCCTGTCTCTCTCTCCTGGGTGTCTCTCTGTCCTGTCTCTCTCTCATGTCCCTCTATCTCCTTTCTTTCGTCGGTCTCTCTCTCACTCTCCTGTGTCTGTCTCTCTCTTTCTCTCCATGTCCTGTCTCTCTTTCTCCTTTCTCTTCCTCTGTCCTGTGTCCGTCTCTCTCATGTGTGTGTGTCTCTCTTTTCTGTATCTATCTCCTGTGTGTCTCTCTCTGTCCTGTGTCTCTCTCATGTGTGTGTCTCTCTCTGTCCTGCTTCTCTCTCTGTCCTGTCTCTCTCCCCTCTTTCTGGCCTGTCTCTCTCTCTCTCCTGTGTCTCTCTTTTTCTTGCCTCTCTCTCCTGTGTGTCTCTCTTCCTCTCTCTGTCCTGCATCTCTCTCCTGTCTATCACTCCTCTCTCTCTCCTTTCTCGTCCTCTGTCTCTCACGTGTGTGTCTGTCCTGTCTCTCTCTCTCTCATGTGTGTGTCTCTCTCTGTCCTGCCTCTCTGTGTCCTGTGTCTGTCTCTCTCTTTCTTTCTCTCTGTCCTGTCCCTCTCTTTCTCCTGTGTCTCTCTCAGTCCTTTCTCTCTCTGTGTCCCTCTCTCTCTCCTTTCTATTCCTCTGTCCTGTGTCTGTGTCTCTCCTGTGTGTGTGTGTCTCCCTCTCTCTCCTGTGTGTGTCTCTCTCTGTCTGTCCTGTCTCTCTCATGTGTGCCTCTCTCTTTCCTGTCTCTCTCTCTCATGTGTGCCTCTCTCTCTCCTGTGTGTGTGTGTGTCTCTCTCTCTCCTCCCTTTCTCCTGTTTCTCTGCTTTCTCCTTTCTCTTCCTCTGTCCTGTGTCAGTCTCTCTCTCATGTGTGTGTCTCTCTCTGTTCTGTATCTCTCTCCTGTGTGTCTCTCTCTGTCCTGTGTCTCTCTCATGTGTGTGTCTCTCTCTGTCCTGTCTCTCTCCCCTCTTTCTGGCCTGTCTCTCTCTCTCTCCTGTGTCTCTCTTTTTCCTGTCTCTCTCCTGTGTGTCTCTCTCTCATGTCTCTCTCGCTCTCCTTTCTTTCTTCTGTCTCTCTCTCCTTCCTGTGTCTGTCTCTCTTCCTCTCTGCCCTGCATCTCTCTCCTGTCTATCACTCCCCTCTCTCTCTCTCTCTCTCTCTCTATCTCCCTCCTTTCTCGTCCTCTGTTCGTCTCTCTCGTGTGTGTCTGTCCTGTCTCTCTCTCTCTCCTGGGTGTGTCTCTCTCTTTCCTGTCTCTCTCTCCTGTGTGTGTGTCTCTCTCTCTGTCCTGTGTCTCTCTCATATTTGTGTCTCTCTCTGTCCTGCCTCTCTCTGTCCTGCGTCTGTCTCTCTCTTTCTTTCTCTCTGTCCTGTCCCTCTCTTTCTCCTGTGTCTCTCTCAGTCCTTTCTCTCTCTGTGTCCCTCTCTCTGTCCTGTCCCTCTCTCTCTCCTGTGTCTTTCTCTCTCTCCTTTCTATTCCTCTGTCCTGTGCCTGTGTCTCTCCTGTGTGTGTGTGTGTGTCTCTCTCTCTCTCTCCTGTGTGTCTCTCTCTCTGTCCTGTCTCTCTCATGTGTGCCTCTCTCTTTCCTGTCTCTGTCTCTCCTGTGTGTCTCTTTCTTTGTCCTGTGTCTCTCATGTGTGCCTCTCTCTCTCTCTCCCCTGTGAGTGTGTGTCTCTCTCTCTCTCCTCTCTCTCTCCTGTTTCTCTGCTGTCTCCTTTCTCTTCCTCTGTCCTGTGTTCATCTCTCTCATGTGTGTCTCTCTTTGTCCTGTGTGTCTCTCTCTCTCATGTGTGTGTCTCTCTCTGTCCTGTGTCTCTCTCATGTGTGTGTCTCTCTCATGTGTGTGTCTCTCTCATGTGTGTGTCTCTCTGTCCTGTGTCTCTCTCATGTGTGTCTCTCTCTCATGTGTGTGTCTCTCTCTCTCTCTCCTGTGTGTCTCTCTCTGTCCTGCCTCTCTCTCTCTGTCATGTCTCTCTCCTCTCTTTCTGGACTGTCTCTCTCTCTCTCCTGTGTCTCTCTCTTTCCTGTCTCTCTCTCTCTCTCCTGTGTGTCTCTCTCATGTCTCTCTCTCTCCTTTCTTTCTTCTGACTCTCTCTCTCCTGTGTCTGTCTCTCTTCCTCTCTCTGTCCTGCATCTCTCTCCTGTCTATCACTCCTTTCTCTCTCTCTCTCTCTCTCTCTCTCTCTCTCTCTCTTTCTCCTGTCTCTCTCTCTCCTTTCTCTTCCTCTGTCCGTCTCTATCTAATGTGTGTGTCTCTCTCTGTCCTCTCTCTCTCTCTCTCTCTCTCTCTCTCTCTCTCTCTCCTGTGTGTGTCTCTCTCTTTCCTGTCTCTCTCTCTCTCATGTGTGTGTCTCTATCTGTCCTCTCTCTCTCCTGTGTGTCTCTCTCTCTCATGTGTGTGTCTCTCTCTGTCCTGCCTCTCTGTGTCCTGTGTCTGTCTCTCGCTTTCTTTCTCTCTGTCCTGTCCCTCTCTTTCTCCTGTGTGTCTCTCTCTTTCCTGTCTCTCTCTCTCATGTGTGTGTCTCTCTCTGTCCTGCCTCTCTGTGTCCTGTGTCTGTCTCTCGCTTTCTTTCTCTCTGTCCTGTCCCTCTCTTTCTCCTGTGTGTCTCTCTCTCTCTCTCTCTCTCATGTGTGTGTCTCTCTCTGTCCTGCCCCTCTGTGTCCTGTGTCTGTCTCTCGCTTTCTTTCTCTCTGTCCTGTCCCTCTCTTTCTCCTGTGTCTCTCTCTGTCCTGTCTCTCTCTCTGTAAAGTGAACACTGGTGATAAAACCAGTAACATTTTGTAAAACTGAGCATATACTGCCTCTAAGGTTAATAGGAGCATATTTTTGATACAGCCAGGTGAAACTAATTAAGTAAGAAACAAGAGAGAAAATGTTTATACGTTTAAATATCTAAAAATGACAAACAAAATGAAGGGGAAAAATAAAATAGGCTCCACTCAGACAAACACAACTTTCTTTTCCCCTAAGAATAAAGAAATGCGCTCTAAAAGTATACACCTAGACTCCACTATAAGTGACAATAGCTCTCTACTGGACTCAGAGCAATCAATGGTTAAAATAGTAGATATACATGGTGAAGAATAACTTACCTTGTCCACAATGAAAGCTATTTTAACAGAGTTTCTGAAAAATATGACTGAGGACACAAAAGCTATAAAATATATTTCTCAAAGGACGAGTAAGTAGAGAGGAGGAAGTAGAAAACAAGTTTGATAAATTGATTAAAGATCATGGTTCACTTATAGTGTAAACTAATGCCCTAGAAGAAAAATGTATTGAAACTAACAATCACATATTATAATTGTCTAACTACGATTCGTCATCACGCTGCGTTGCACAGTGCGTACGACTTAGCGATGAGCGCCGCAGGCGCTCATCGCCTGGCGAGCCTCGCGCAGCGAGGCGAGACGTTAAATTGTAGCACTTTGGCAATGAGCGCCGCAGGTGCTCATTGCAGGCGAGCCGTTAAACCGTAGCACTTAGAAAAAAAATATCAGATGAAAAAAATTACGAGATAAGCGGCGGAACCAAAACAATAAAAAAAACACTAAATACACACTAAAAAATAAAATAAAGGTCACTTACAGCATGGGGAACCAGGCAGGACGTCTGGAAGTGAGTTGGAACTCCAATTTAGATTGATTTAGCCGAGTTACAAAGATCGAAAATCGGCTAAGCGAGAAAAAAATGGCAGACGAAAAAAATGAAAACGAGGCTATACTACTACGAACTGCGTAAAACACAGCCACAGACGTATGTCTTTGAAAAACAACGAGATAAAGGATGCGGATTAACCGCGCAATGAGTAAAAAGACAGTAGCGAGTACATTTTACGAAACGCAATTACAGATTTACGCATTAACACAGATTTAACGCCTTTGTCTCGCGCAACATCGGATTTACCGCCTAAACCAACGCATTTGATGAAATATAAGTTGAAAGTTACAAAAACAAAAAAAAAAAAAAAAAACAAATTGTATTTATTTTAAGAAAAAAAAAGCCAAATGTAGCATCATGTTGTGTGGCAAACAAATTTCACAACATTTAACCGTCATTTGACCGTTTGACCATATTTACTGTTAAACCGTAGTACTTTAGCGGGCTTAGCGATGAGCGCCGCAGGCGATCATGGCCCGGCGAGCCTCGTGCAGCGAGGCGAGCCGTTAAACCGTAGTACTTTGGCAATGAGCGCTGCAGAAAAAATGGCGGACGAACAAAACGAAAATGACGCTACAGCACTATAACCACGGAAAACACGTACCGATAATCCGCTAAGACGCATACCACACATTATCCGCCATTTTAGGATAATGCGGAAGTACACAGCTACGTTAACGGTTTCGGATCACGCACGCACACTATTACACTGCACACGTTCATCACGCTTACACAGCACCTCCACACCACTAATGCTCCAGCAACATCAACACAGATTGCCAGCTCTTCAACACAATGCTTCAAAATACGTATATTCTTTTATTAATTTGATTTCTATATTTCAGTAGTACACAGAAAACAACATTAGCTACCTTACAATTCCATATGTATATTAATAACTAAACAACTTTTAAAACATACACATCTCATTGCCGTCATTTTTTGACGGGCAATACGCTAGTAAATTAATAATGATGGAAAACCGTTCCAGGAGAAAAAAATCTAAGAGCAAGAGGAAATCCAGAATCTATTTCCCAACAAGATCTGAGAAAGTACTTAACAAATTTGTTTGACTACTTAGTTCCTCTACCTACAGCTGACAATAACAAGTTGAACACTTACCATTGGTTATCTTTGCCGTCTAATATAGACAATTCAAGACCAAGGGATACTATAGTAAGATTTCACTCATTATCTTATAAAGAAAAAAATGTGGATGCAAGCTTCAGGATAAAATTGTTTGAAATTCCATATGATAGTATAAAAATCTTTTTTTTTAATATTAACCAAATGGAAAGAATATTCAGAGATAACACACGAATTAAGGAAAAAAAATTAGACTATGAATGGAGATATCCTGAAGACATCCAGAGAGACTCCAAAGGGTGCGTGAATTAGTGAACTTCTAATATATGCTGTGTGTAACTTTATTAATTTTAAAGGCAAATTTGGGATATGTTGAACAAATGCAATTCAGGATTTTGTTTGTATTTTGGCTTTTCTGGATATAATAGAAAATGACGTTAGTAATCAGTTGAGCACTAGAGACATATTAAGAATGATCCCTTTACAATGATAACTTACAGTGGCGGCTGGTGACTTTTCAAGTTGGAGGGGCGACAGGGCGAAACATAGCCACTCCCCCTTTTTCAAACCACACCCATTTTTATAACTCCTCCCCCTGACGTCATAATGACCTTTATAAGCCCCGCCCAATGACCTTATGCTTGTAAAGCCCATTGAAATACATGATCTGCAATGCAGAAATGTCAAGAA
Source organism: Discoglossus pictus (assembly GCA_027410445.1). Lineage (NCBI taxonomy): Eukaryota > Metazoa > Chordata > Amphibia > Anura > Alytidae > Discoglossus > Discoglossus pictus. Next base: position 18,777,905 of record CM050175.1, read on the forward strand.
GTAAAGTAACAATGTGTTAAATTCATTGGTATACAATATAGATTGAAAAAACTCATGTGACAAGACTACAGCAATATCATAATTGCACCTATACGTATTAACAGAAAAATTAAAGGAGTGACACCTACCATTAGTCGGCTCTTCTTCTCAGGGTATTCATGTCCATTAAGTTGACCAATGAGTAGAAACAAATCTGCAGCCACATAGGGTTTGCACCTGGGGTTGAAAGAAAACAAGCAAATCAATCAGACCATTCAAGAACAAAACCATACTTTAAAAACCTTAAAAGACCAAGTGGAACCATATAGGCCCCAAACATACCTTAGAAGACCAAGTGTGACTATATAGGCCCCAAACATACCTTAGAAGACCAAGTGGGACTATAGGCCCCAAACATACCTTAGAAGACCAAGTGTGACTATATAGGCCCCAAACATACCTTAGAAGACCAAGTGGGACTATAGGCCCCAAACATACCTTAGAAGACCAAGTGTGACTATATAGGCCCCAAACATACCTTAGAAGACCAAGTGGGACTATAGGCCCCAAACATACCTTAGAAGACCAAGTGTGACTATATAAGCCCCAAACATACCTTAGAAGACCAAGTGTGACCATAGGCCCCAAACATACCTTAGAAGACCAAGTGGAACTATATAGGCCCCAAACATACCTTAGAAGACCAAGTGTGACCATATAGGCCTCAAACATACCTTAGAAGACCAAGTGTGACCATAGGCCCCAAACATACCTTAGAAGACCAAGTGGGACCATATAGGCCTCAAACATACCTTAGAAGACCAATCAGCACTGCATAGGCCCAAACCAGTGGATCTTGGGATTCAAGAAAACAACAACATTTCACTTCTGTTTAGACCACACAATAATCAATGTCAAACAAACACGTTGAATTAGCATATGGATAACCATATGAGCAGTAACGCCACGCCAAGGCTTCAACAATTGTTACTGACCATTCACACACCTTTCATAGCTCCTTCAATATGCACACCCACACACCATTCATACTTTACTTACCACTAGTTATTTTTGGTAGTGAGGTGGTGCCATTTCTGAGAACTTTACGTACCCTTGAAGGTGCCTCCAATTCCTTCAAACCAATGCATTTAACCGCTACAGGGCCATGGTGCTTTTTAATTACTTTTTTGATCCTCTTCAATGTGGAGAAGCATCTTTCTGGTTCTTTAGTAGTCTTCGTTGTTGTAAGCAGGATTCCTTATAGCTTCACTCACTCTGTTAAATTATGTAGATTAAATTGATGCTAAAGTTGCTGCAGAGCAACAGCACTTGTACAGACATGGAATTCTTGCTTCCTGTACACAAGTGACAGCTACCCTTGGAAGTGCCTCCAATTCCTTCAAACCACGCCAAAGCTTCAACAATTGTTACTGACCATGCACACACCTTTCATAGCTCCTTCCATATGCACACCCACACACCGTTCATACTTTACTTACCACTAGTTATGTTTGGTAGTGTGAGGTGGTGCTGCTTAACGCAGTTTATCTTTGCACACCTTGGGGGTATGCATTCTTCTTTGCTTCAATCACTTGTATTTTAATTTTGCACGGCGATCTTTCAAAGAACAAAACTTCTCAATGGTTTTTTCATTGAAGTGTGGGATCTCGGAAATCAGTTGCTTTTCCATTGAGAGCATCGCCAATGCATTCAACCGCTCCAGGGACATGGTGCTTCTTAAAAAGGTTTTTATCCTCTTCAATGTTGAGAAGCATCTTTCTGATTCTGCAGTAGTCATTGGTGTTGTAATCAGGATTCTTAATAATTTTACTGTCTCTGTGAAATCATTCTGCAGATTAATTTGATGGAAAAGTTTGTGCAGAGCAACAGCACTTGTACAAGTATGAAACTCTGTCTTCCCATACAGAAGTGACAGCTCAGTGCGTAATTGTTCCTTCTTCAGTATTGGATATGCTTGCACGGTGTCTTACAGAGCTTGGGTTGGAAAGCAAGTGTCATGGGTTTTATACAAGTCACTTTGAACAAGTTTGGCACTGACTAGGTGATTTGAAAATGAAAAACGTTCTTTTGCATGAACCACCACTATGTCACATACCTCTCTTGAAAGTTGTCTCAAGGTTGAGATCTCCGCACTCCGTCTGTTGACTGTTAGATCGCTTGGCAAACTTGCTTCTATCTCTTCCACAGAATTACGGATTTTCTGGATGCTGGCGACAAAGTCTTCTGTGACTTTTTTGATATAAACAGTATCCGTGTCTCGCTTCTGAAGCTGACTATAGAGGATGTCTACATGTGGCATTATTAAATGAAATAATTTAAGGAAGTAAAGGAACTCCCTGTCTTCCAGCATTCCAATGAAACCTGCGGCTTCCCGTATAGATGTTGGATCAAAGTTTAGACATGCTTCAATTGTCTGGAAACACTCAAGTAGCGCATCTCTGTTCTCGTAGATCACGTTCACGGTCCTAACGTTGAAGTTCCATCGTGTCGGTGCACCTCTTGGAAGTCTTCTACCAACTACCTCATCCAGAACTCCAGTCCTTTTTGGAGAGCGTGAAAAAAAAGATGGTATGCCGCCTATGTTTGAAAAAAAAAACTCTAACTCTTCCAATCCTTGAAACTGCTTTCTCCATTATTAGGTTCAGTTGGTGAGCATAGCAATGGACGTAGTGTGCGTTCGGGTACACGTCTTTTATTTTTCTTTGAACTCCTCCTTGATCTCCACGCATCACACTGGCACCATCATAGCTTTGAGCTATGAGTTTCTTCTTGTCTTCTGGCTCTGGGAGAACAGTATTCAGTGTTTCCAGCACAACAGCAGCAATGGAGTCTGCATCCGTTGATTTCATTTCCGTGAAGCCATCAAATCTTTCCACCACTTGATGCTTCTTGTCAATGTAGCGATAGACTACAACGCACTGTGTCCTAGCGGAAATATCGGTTGTTTCATCCGCTTGGATTGCCACAAACTGGGCTTCCTTAAGCTCTTGGTGAATCACTTCCTTTATAACTTCATGCATGCAGTCCAGTAGCTCATTCTGCACGGTTTTGGAAGTGCCCTTAAACACAGTTGCAGTCTTCAAATGCTGTTCCATTGCACTATCGATACTGCCAACCAAATCCACCAGGCCTCTAAACACTCCTGGATTTAGCGATGTTTCACTCTCGTCGTGTCCTCTTAATGCCAGTTCAAAGGCGCCACAAAAGCGAACACAATCAATTATCTTCGAAAGGATGTACCGGTTCTTAGCCACTTCTTCGTTGTGTTTTTGAATGCTGACTTGGTATCCTTGGTCCAGTTGAACAGCAATGTTCGCCTGTCCAAGCATCTCAAACTTGATCCTGTTATCCAAGTGAGCTTTAGAACTTTTGTGTTTTGCCAATTTGTCAGCTAGATGTTTGACGTCAGTCACTCCAGTTTTGGTCCAAGCAGCGTCACCACCAAATAGGATGCATGGGAAACAATATAAGGACTTCCTAGAAACGCTTCCAGAAAGCCAGTCGTTCTTCTTGTACCATTCAGTATTGAAATTACGGACATATTGCTTCCCTCTATCTCTTGCGATTTGCTGCAGATTTATCTCTGGTTGGTCAGCTCCTAACCGTTTTACTTCCACCTTCTCCTCATAGGTTAGGGTGGCGAAAGGCTTCACAAGTAGAGAGTCAATAGTATTCATTTCTGATATTGATACCAATAAAAGAAAGAGATCATGGTATATTAATTTATATTATGTCACAAAATTACTTTAAAATAACAGTGTGTTGATTTCATTGGTATACATTACAGATTGCAAACCCTCATGTGACAAGACTACATCAACATCAAATTTGCACCTATACACATGGACAGAAAATTAAAGGCAATGATACTCACCAACAGTTGACTCTCCTTCTCGGGGTATTCACGTCCAGTAAGTCAACCAACGAGTCCAAACAAATCTGCTTTCACAGATAGTTTGCACCTGGGGGGTGATAGAAAACAACAAAAAAAACATTAGAAATCTCAAGACCCAAACCGTAACTTTTAAAACCTTAAAAGTCCAATTGTGACCATATACTCACCAACAGTTGACGCTCCTTCTCGGGGTATTCACGTCCAGTAAGTCAACCAATCGAGTCCAAAGAAATCTGATTCCACAGATAGTTTGCACCTGGGAAGTTATAGAAAACAAAAAAAAAAACATTAGAACGTTTAAGACCCAAACCGTAACGTTTAAAACCTTAAAAGAGCAAGTGTGACCATATAGGCCCCAACCGCCCCTTAAAAACCTTAAATAACCAATTTTGACCATATAGGCCCCAACCGCACCTTAAAAACCTTAAATAACAAATTGGGACCATATAGGCCCCAACCGCCCCTTAAAAACCTTAAATAACCAATTTTGACCATATAGGCCCCAACCGCCCCTTAAAAACCTTAAATAACCAATTTTGACCATATAGGCCCCAACCGCACCTTAAAAACCTTAAATAACAAATTGGGACCATATAGGCCCCAACCGCACCTTAAAAACCTTAAATAACAAATTGGGACCATATAGGCCCCAACCGCACCTTAAAAACCTTAAATAACAAATTGGGACCATATAGGCCCCAACCGCACCTTAAAAACCTTAAATAACAAATTGGGACCATATAGGTCCCAACCGCACCTTAAAAACCTTAAATAACAAATTGGGACCATATAGGCCCCAACCGCACCTTAAAAACCTTAAATAACAAATTGGGACCATATAGGCCCCAACCGCACCTTAAAAACCTTAAATAACAAATTGGGACCATATAGGCCCCAACCGTACCTTAAAAACCTTAAATAACAAATTGGGACCATATAGGCCCCAACCATACCTTAAAAACCTTAAATAACAAATTGGGACCATATAGGCCCCAACCGTACCTTAAAAACCTTAAATAACATATAGGCCCAAAAAAAAAAAAATAATAATATATAAATATATATATATATATATATATATATATATATATATATATATAAAAATTGATATCAATATATCACAATAAATAAATATATATATATATATATATATATATATATATATATATATATATAAAAATTGATATCAATATATCACAATAAATAAATATATATATATATATATATATATATATATATATATATATATATATAAAAATTGATATCAATATATCACAATAAATAAATATATATATATATATATATCTATCAAATTGATATATATATATATATATATATATATTTATTTATTGTGATATATTGATATTAATTTTTATATATATATATATATATATATATATATATATCCAAATATATATATATATATATATATATATATATAAAAAATTACACATAAATATACATAAACATATACATACAACAATATATATTAATTGATATTTATTATTTGATTAATTGATGTTCTTTATTACATGGTATATTATATTGTTCATGCATTTCTATTACACTTTATTTGTTATACATATTACAGTGCTATTTTTTGGCTATACATGTTACAGGATATTATCCTGTAACATGTATATCACATAAAATAGCCCTGTAATATGTATAATACATACAGGGTCAAACAAGTTCACACTAACCTTTTTTACCCTTACAGGCTTCCATACCTGCTTGCTGATTTGCTAATTTTTTGAAGACTCTCATTGGTTGAAATCGATGTCAATCAAAAATTTCAGCCAATCAGAGTCCTTCAAAAATTAGTATATATAGCAGACCGTGGGAAAAAAACAATTAATCGCGGGAGGGGCTCCTTGTAGGAGGAGCTCTTTTAGTGTGTTTTTTTTTTTTTTTAGAGCGTCGGTTTTTTTTTGTGGAGGCCTCTTTCAATGGGCCAGAATGGATGGATGGACAATGGCTTCAATCAAGATTGGATTATTTTTGATCATTGGCTTCAATCAACATGGATTATTTTATTTTTGATCATTGGCTTCAATCAACATGGATTATTTTATTTTTGACCATTGGCTTCAATCAACATGGATTATTTTATTTTGACCATTGGCTTCAATCAACATGGATTATTTTATTTGACCATTGGCTTCAATCAACATGGATTATTTATTTTTCATGACTATATCCAGAGAGGACAGAAGGCCAACGCTGGAGGGGTCAATTTTACAGGTAAGTATGTGCTGTTGTTTATTTTATTTTATTTTTAATGTTTGTTTAAAGCTGTTTATTTTTGTATAAAATGTGTTACTAACTGTACTAACAATGTGTTAGCTTACTGTTTAATTGTAATAATGTTTTTACTTTTTACTGTATTTTTTTTCCCCTTCCCTTATTTTTATTTTATCTTTAGAAGTGACAGGCACATATACATGCCTGTTACTTCTAAAAATGGAATAAAAATAGGGGGGGGGGGGGGGGTAGGTAGTTTGTTCATCCAGGGTGGGGTCGGTCACGGTCAGGCGCCCATCGGTCGCCCATAGGCCACGACCAGGGGTGGCACAGGCCTCATGGGGGTGAACATCCACCCCCATGTGGCCTGGTCAACCCCGCTCACTGCCCGAATACCCGGGGTAGCATAGGCCGCATCGGGGTGGTGCCGGGGGCCCGGTGGTGATCGGGCCTCGGGGGTGGCATAGGGCGGCAACATGGAGGTCATCAGGGGTGGCACAGGCCTCATCAAGGGGGTGATCCGATCACCCCCATGTGGGCCTGTGCCACCCCGCTCACCACCCGACTACCCCGATCCCGTGATCCGGCGGTGGCATGATGGCATAGCTAGGCTAGCATAGGGCAGGCCTGATCGGGGGTGGCACAGGCCACATGGGGGTGATGGCTGGGGTCGTCGGTGGTAGTTGGTGGGTGGCTGGGTAGGTGGCACTGGCAGGCTAGGCAGGCATAGTGGGGGACTGGGGGTAACTGGTCACCCCTAACTTTTATTAGGGGCTACTAGGGGTTTTGGTTTGGCCAGGGGCAGGGGCAGGTGCCAGGCAGAGGCAGGTGTAGACTTACTGTGTTAGGCAGGCAGAGCAGATGAGTAGATTCAGCCAGGGAGGTCTCTCAGTCTCAGCGTGACCAGGGTCAGGAAACAGAAAGGGGGAAGGGACAGGGAACTGGTGGTTTTATTGACTGTATCAGTCAATCAAAATGTAAACTCGAGGCCCTATTTGCTGGCGGGCGCTCAGGGCTAACGGTCTGGGTGGGTTTAGATTGATCACTTAGTAACTGGACAGCCTTCCATCATTGATTGGTCTATTTCCAAGGACGCTAAGTCATCCACAGACGCGTACCACATACACATTAGTCGCCATTTTACAACACTAACTTACACAATGCGCAAGTACTAAGCTACCCTAACGGATTTTCCTTGTGCACTTACACTATTTACACTACACACTGCACACATTGCTGACACTTACACACCAGCTCCACAACAGTGAAAACCGACATTATATGCTACAGCAACATCAAAACAGATTGTCAGCTCTTCAACACAATGCTTCCTGCATATATTAGGTAAAGTATATTAATTTAATAATGTATTAATTATTTCATTAGCATACAAAAAACGTCCGCCAACGCTGCTCATAGCACACAAACGACCAACAGCCTCGCAATGAGCGCAGAAGGATCTCGGAACACCAAGAAAATTAATGTCTCAACCAAACACCATTACCTGCCTTACAATCTTATTGCAGTCATTTTTTGACGGGCAAGTCGCTAGTTAAAGTATAATAGTGTAAGCCTTAAAAATCAGTTATGTTTCATTTATGGCTATTTTCCCCCAGATATTAGCTTGAGATATTGAGCTTAATGCTGACCACTGAGGGTTTAATAGAAACACACGAATAGTGTTCCTCTTAATTTGAATCTAATTTATTGGACAATACAATTAAGGAAATTAAAAATAGTTTATAATTCACCCAACCATCACTGATATTGTATGTTATAAAATATCTATTAAGTTTAGTCACTTAAAACACCTCCTGTAGAGATAGTTTCCCTTAGTAAAAGTTAATGGTAATAAAAATGATCTCCCACAATACAAAAGGCTTAAACTCCCCTTTTAAAAGGAAAATTGAAAAAGCAAATTACACTAAATTAAAAGCAGATGTTATATGCATACAAGAATCCCACTGGGATAAAGAAAATAGTCATAAATTAAGAACAGTTTATGGGATTAGTATTGATTCTACTTATTCCTCCAAGTCAAGGGGTGTTTCAATTATATTCAGCAATAAGCTAGTGGTCAAAGAAGAGTTTAAAAAAATAGACCCTTAGCGTAGATGTATTTTGTGGACAGGCAGTATAAATAACTCTCCTATCACTTTTGTGAATATTCACTCACCAAATACTAAACAACTGAATTTCATTAAAAAAATCTTGAAATTAACACAAAAATGTAAAAAGGGACCCACTGTAATATGTGGAGATTTCAATGTAATAACATATGGATAGAAAATCTATTAATAACCCTAAATCTGAAAATTGAATTAAGAATATGGCCCACTAATTTACAAGTTTAATAACTAAAAATGACCTCTTTGATGCCTGGAGAAGCTTTCACCCTACCTCTAGAGATTACACCTTTCTGGTTGATTCCCAGATATTAAATTTGACTCAGTCGGTTGACATTCTAACAGCAAGCTGGTCTGATCACTCTATGTTAAACATTACTTTAAAGGATCAATTTGGAGGATTTATTAAAAGATCTTGGTAAATGGACAACTGTATATTAAAAAGATCTAGTTAAAAATCTGAGAGAGGAGGTCCAAAAATTGTTTGAAGTAAACATAGACTGAGGAAGATTTGACTGTTTAAAACAGTCCTATCACTAAAAAATAAATAATACAAGTAATTGAGAAATTTAAATTAAACAAGACCCCGGGAGTTGACGTTCTGGGCAACCTATATTATTGTTGCTTCTCTGAGACTTTATGTCAACATATTAGTAATATGTTTAACGAAATCAAGACCAGTGGTAAAACATTGGAAGAATTATCGGAAGTAAGAATTATAAACATTCTAAAACAGAACAAGAATCCAGAGGATTGTGCCAATTACAGACCAATCGCTCATGAACTCGGATATTAAAATCTACTCCAAGATATTAGCTAACAGATTGAGCTTGATTCTTCTGAAGTTGATCCATTTGGATCTGTCAGGATTCTTGAGTGGTAGACAGGAAAGCTACAACACCAGAAGTCTGATTGATATTCTATTGCACTCCAAGAGGAGTGATATTCCCATGCTGACTCTGTCTTTGGATGCAGAGAAAGCATTCGACAAAGTCAGCTGGGAATTTGTAAATGCAGTTCTCAAGAAATTTGGCTTTGGAGAATTTGCAGATAGGGCCATAGGTGCACTTTATTACAACCCTAGTGCAATAATCTCTGGCTACAGGTTCAAATCAGAAAAATTCAGGATAAAAAATGACACGGGTGCCCTCTATCCCCAATACTTTTCACATTATTCCTTAAACCCTTAGCTGAAGTAACAAGATCATCTCCTGATATAAAAAGAGTAGAGATAGCTAATTCTTCCCATAAAATCCTTCTTTTTACCGATGACATCATACTAACACTGACTGATCCCGAAATTTCACTGGGATTTCTACAAAAAATTCTAGATGAGTTTGACGAACTCTAATTTCTTAGAGTTAACTATTATAAATCAGATATAATCCATAAAGGTTTAAAACTCGAACAGGTATCGAATCTAAAAAGATTATATCAGTATAACTGGGATGCTAAGTGTATTACACACCTAGGAATAGAATTCACTTTCAAACTAAAGAATATATTAAAAAACAATCTGTTAAAAGTAAGTAATCAGATTAGAAGTCAGTTGTTAGAATGGAAACATAGACTGTCATGAATGGCTTGAATTGCAATAGTAAAGATGGTTCTTATCCCGAAAGTTACCTACATACTCAGGTATATTCCTGAAATAACCCCCAAATACCTGTTAAAAAACATTCAAGCAATTCTAGATAAATATATAAACAATGATAAAAAAGCTAGAATAAATTATAAGATAATTGGCAGAAGATTTGAATGGGGAGGGCTTTCTTCTTCAGATATAAAGCTTATACATGATAACATTGTTTTATCCCATATGGTGGGTTGGAATCTCCCATCAAGGAAATACATCTGGAAAGATATTGAGGAGGCTTTACTAGGCGATACTCCTATTCAGTTAATACTTTGTTTTCCTAAATATGAACCATCTAAATTTCGTAATTTTCCTAGGGGAACTGACTCTCTGGTTAAATACTGGTATAAAAACAGAGAGAAATTTATCTATCTTCCGCTCTTTCGGAGCCCCAATTGATCTCTTGCATTACGTAGGGATTAAAAAAAGCCCCATTAAAAAAAGCCCATATAAGTAGAATTGAAAATTAGTTTTCTGAGGTTACCATGTTAGATTATGCTAGCCTGTGTAAACAATACTGTCATAGCAAACTTTCATGGCTTGAAAACATGTCATTAAAAAAGGTAATGACCCAACTGGGTTATATAGGAACTCTAGACCAGAGCATGAAGTGTGGTAGGGTGTCAGGGAATATCAGACAGTTTTCTAAATCTAGTAGAATACTATTATGGGAAAAAGACTTGGTCCAAGAATGGAACGATAACACATGGTACGACACATTCTGCTTGGTTAGAAGATCTGGTTTACTCTCCCCATAGTTGGAGTTATTTTTCAAAACTGTACAAAGATGAAACTTATCTCCAGATATCTTGTCTAAATATGACAGGAGTCTTGAAAATATATGTTGGAAAGGCTGCCGGAAACCAGTATCACTTTTTCATATGTGGTGGGGTGTGACAAGTTAAAACCATTTTTGCACCAATGTAAAATTCAGATCTCTAAGATGCTAGGTAGAAAATGTATGTTCTTTCCCCATATGTTAGTTTTGCATATTGGAATAGACTCAAATTATTCCCAAAATAGATATTTAATTACCCATATTTTGCTGGCAGCCAAATGGCTCCTAGCGAAATATTGGAAATCAGAACTTGTACCAACGTGGGAAGAAGTTAGACTAATTATAATAAGGAATAGAGAAATGGAGAAAGATGGTGTCCATTATGGTATGGGAAAGAAACACACACTCTCTAAATGGCATCTCTGGGATAAGTACAATGTTTCTATGTGAATTCTCTATAGTATGTATATTACTTGCTGTATAATAGCTTATACTAATTGTCCATATTTGTCTGTTAAGGTGGACAAGATATTCCCTGTTCAATGTTGTTTGTTTATGACTTAAGTCATAAGGATGAATGAAACTGTATTGTAAAAACAATAAAATGTATTAAAAACAAAGTTGTATTTGGTAGCAAGAAAAATATAATTGCCACCATTTTTGTAATTTAAATAAATTACAATTGTCAGGTAGATGTTACTATAAGAAAAAAAAACAACAGAATTATTAACTGACTCTTACTCTTGTTTAATAAAAGGCAGCTGTGCTCACCATTATACCACACATAAAAAAAATGTCTTTCTTTCCCCTCTTCCTTACCTTCCCCTTCCTCTAGTCCCTTCCTTCAGTATCACTCTTTGGGCTCTCAATTTAAATATAAAAAAGTACCAATAAGTTACAAAAGTTATATCTTAATTATAATTAATCTTATTACAAAGATAAGAAGCATAGTCATTAATTTTTTTAATTGGGAAACAACCAATTTGTTTATAGTGTTCTCGCTATTCTATTTTATTAAATAAATTTTAGTGTTTTACTTTCAATACACTTCTACAAAAAAAGTATTTGATTACATTTAGAATCTGTGAAAAAGTTTTAAAATATTATTTTTAAATCAATTATGTAATAATTTTTTAATTTACTACATATTTATATTTCTGTGAGTGCTTTCTATAAGTGATTTAAGTGTAATCTACTCTCTTGTATTTAATCTAAAAAATCTAAATAAAGGGATAAGGAAAAGTTTTTCCAACTATTTGTAGGTAAAGATTTCATAAGTGTTCTAATATTTTAATTATAAGTCATTTCATTAATTATTTTAAGTGATTCAATGTCAATTTATTTTAAGTAATACTAAATGTGTTTTTAACAATGAATTTCGATCCCTTCTATTTACCCCTATTCCCTTTATCAGCTTATGATAGCTAAATCAATTTGAGAGCTCATTTAAAAATCTTTAAAGATTTATTTGTGCTTTTTTAATTTATAAACATTTCAATTCATTTTATCGTATGCCATGGATGACTATTTTGAATCTGTTGTTCTGAGCTCATTTTTGAGCTTGTTTCATAAGGAATTGCCCATTTGTCTAATAGTATCTCTCCATCTTTTACTGAATTGATGATAAATCTCTGATTGTTGTTAATAATCAATAGTTTAGCAGGATAGCTCCACATTACATTATATTTTCATTTATCAATGCTTTAGTTATTTGTCTAAGTTATTTTCTTTTAATCAAGTTCTCAGTTGGAAGATCAGAAAAAAATCATAAGATTTTCATAAGGGTTATCAAAAGATCCCTTTTCCCTTGAAGCTTTCAATATTGCCTCCTTATAAGAGGTAACTTGAACATTTATTATTATATCTCTTGGAGTTTCTTTGGAAATATACCCTGGTATAGGAATTCTATGTAATTTTTCTATCTATCTTCTGAATTCACTAATGTGTTCAAAAAGTTAGTAATATATAGATTTAGATCTTTCACCAGAATTTTCTCTGAAATACCTCAAATTATTTCATCTGATTTAACCTCATCCTCCAACTGTGTGACCCTAGTCAACATAGTTTGATTAACCAACCATATTTCCTCATATTTATTCTCTAACTCATCTATTTGGTTTTTCACAGAGTTAATCTCTTTTGTATTATTCTTAATTCCTTGTGATAATTCTTCTCTTAATAAGACATGAAACTCTGAAGGAAAAATTGTTTCATGTTATCCACCGTTAACAATTCTTATTCTATTGGACATGTAATATCAGGTGGTTTTACTATAGGAGTCTCCATAGATTTTATTTGTCCTCGGAAGAGCTCTAACTGTGAGGAATTAGTTAATTGAAATGTTTCTAGTGTTCTATCATGATTTTTCTCTCTTGGGGATAAGAATAAAGACATACTTTTCGTGTTTCTTTTTCCCATTTCTTTTGATTTACTCTTTGAGTTATTCCTCGTTGCTGGTTGTTTATTTTCTTTTGAACTCATTTTCAACTTTATCTAATTTGTGCATTAATTTCCAAAAGTTTGACAAAATTAGACTCTTCAAGTAACCTTGTTATAGTCAAAATACGCCAATCAGAGTCTCATTCGTCAAACTAAAGTTCCCAAATATTATACGGAAAATACCTCAATTCAATCTTATACAGTATTTGATCAGCAATAATACAATTTAGTAAATATCCTATTTGACATCAGTTCATAGTTACCAAAAAAGAGAAGAGTGAAGGGAGACAATTGCAAAGGCCTCAGTTTCCTTATAGGTTATTGTTCTCCCAAACACTCTACTCACATTTCCCACGGTTGTGACAAACTTTCCAGGACTGTTAACAAATATTGGTAAATCAAGCAGATTATATGCACTCTGTGGGACAATATTTAAGAATAAAAAGAAATTGGGATATGCTAATTTGAAAAAAGTAAAAACGGGCTCAATAAAACTAAAGGCTGCTTTATATATATATCACTTGGTTAGTATTATCCACCATAATACCTCATGCTTAAGTATCTGTTCAACTATCTCATGCAATTACTTTATGGATTAAATACCTTATAGATATACTCAAATTGGAATTTTAAGCAGTGGTCTTTTATAATTATTTAAAGACTCTATGCAAACACTACTAGCATTTAGTACTCCTATAAGCCCTTTGACTAATTTATCAGACACTAAACACTTTGATATATCCACACATTTTTTGATATATCTACTAGGCATTTAGCACTTTATCTCATTATTTATTGTCTATGATAGTGCACGTTTTTTCTAATTAGCAGATTTTTACTTTTCTCACTTTGTGCAATATACATTATTACTATAATTCCATTGTCGTTTACAGCACTTAGCACTTTATATCTGGATCAGTCATTAAGTGGACTTACAGGATTGACAATAATTTTTCATACTGTCATTTTAAGTCTTATCCACTCCTTATATTATCCACGTGACGTCAGAGCATCAAGATTTTAACTTTCAATTTTAACCAAATTATTAAATGTTGAGTTTTATTTATTATTCATTACTCTCTATATTGAGATTTGACCCTAGGGTGTGCACCATATTTAAGGTATTCCTTTTGCTTCTCTGTTTCATTGTTTTTAAGAAGAGGGACATTTCAAAGGGGCCGAAGGTGAGGATCATTGGTTTGAATCAAGAATCAAGAGGACTAAATCTTCAGTCAATATGGATGTGCCTGCTTATCTAGGGCTGAAGAATGAGAATGAGAGCTTTGAGAGCGACCAAGGATAGCTAAAGTATTATTTTGCCCCCTTACAGGTATATTTTGGATAATATATATATTTTTTTTAACATTTAGTGTTAGGGTATATGGGGGTCATTGTGGACTCCAATGGAGACGTTAGGTTATATGGGGTCCAATGTAGACCCCTGTGGTGGTAGGTAAGGTGCCATAGAGTGTCTTTGAGGACCCCCATCGCACAGGGTTATATGTGGGTCCATGATTACCCCCATGGTTATAGTTAGTGATACCATGGTGTCCGTTGCAGACCCCCATGGTATGGGGGTTAATGATAGGTGCCACAGGAGTCTGTTGAGAACCCCCATTGCACAGGTCAATTTGATATGGCACGTGGATCCGATTCGGACCCCTGTGTTATGGGGGGTGGGGAAATTTTAATGAAACAGCGGCCCATTGCAGACCCCCATGGTATGGGGGTTCAATTTAAATGCCACAGGAGTATGATAAAGACCGATGAGGTATTGGGCTTACATTTAAATGCCATGGGTGTCTGTTAAGGACCTACGTTGCAAACGGACCTACGTCCAAACTCTGCACCATGGCCAAGACCAAAGAGCTGTCCAGGGATGTCAGGGACACGATTATAGACCTACACAAGGCTGGAATGGGCTACAAGACCATCGCTAAGCAGCTTGGTGAGAAGGTGACAACAGTTGGTGCGATTATTCGCAAATGGAAGAAACACAAAATAACTGTTGGTCTCCCTCGGTCTGATGCTCCATGCAAGATCTCACCTTGTGGAGTTTCAATGATCATGAGAACGGTGAGGAATCAGCGCAGAACTACACGGGAGGATCTTGTTAATGATCTCAAGACAGCTGGGACCATAGTTACCAAGAAAACAATTAGTAACACACTATGCCGTGAAGGACTGAAATCCGGCACCACCTGCAAGGTCCTCCTTGTCAAGAAAGCACATGTACAGGCCGTCTGAAGTCTGCCAATTAACATCTGAATGATTCAGAGGAAAACTGGGTGTAAGTGTTGTGGTCAGATAAGACCAAAATTGAGCTCTTTGGCATCAACTCAACTCGCCGTGTTTGGAGGAGGAGGAATGCTGCCTATAACCCCAAGAACACCATACCCACCATCAAATATGGAGGGGCAAACATTATGCTTTGGCAGTGTTTTTCTGCTAAGGGGACAGGACAACTGCACCTCATCAAAGGGACGATGGATAGGGCTATGTACCGTCAAATCTTGGGTGAGAACCTCCTTCCCTCAGCCAGAGCATGACAATGACCCAAAACACACAGCCAAGGCAACAAGGGAGTGGCTCAAGAAGAAGCACATTAAGGTCCTGGAGTGGCCTAGCCATTTTCCAGACTTTAATCCCATAGAAAATCTGTGGAGGGAGCTGAAGGTTCAAGTTGCCAAACATCAGCCTCAAAACCTTAATGACTTGGAGAGGATCTGCAAAGAGGAGTGGGACAAAATGCCTCCTGAAATGTGGGCAAACCTGGTGGCCAACTACAAGAAACGTCTGACCTCTGTGATTGCCAACAAGGGTTTTGCCACCAAGATGAAGGGGTCAAATACTTATTTCACTTTTTTGACATGCGTTCTCATTTTTTTTGTTTCGTTATTCTGTCTCTCACTGTTAAAATAGGGGGACATGAGGGTGCTGCAGGATTTCAGTCCTTCACGGCATAGTGTGTTACCAATTGTTTTCTTGGTGACTATGGTCCCAGCTGTCTGGAGATGATTAACAAGATCCTCCTGTGTAGTTCTGGGCTGATTCCTCACCATTCTCATAATCACTGATACTCCACGAGGTGAGATCTTGCATGGAGCACCAGACCGAGGGAGACTGACAGTTATTTTGTGTTTCTTCCATTTGCGAATAATCGCACCAACTATTGTCACCTTCTCTCCAAGCTGCTTATCGATGGTCTTGTAACCCATTCCAGCCTTGTGTAGGTCTAGAATCGTGTCCCTGACATCCCTGGACAGCTCTTTGGTCTTGGCCTTGGTGCAGAGTTTGGAATCTGATTGATTGATTGCTTCTGTGGACAGTTGTCTTTTATACAGGTAATGAGCTGAGATTAGGAGCACTCCCTTTAAGAGAGTGCTCCTAATCTCAGCTTGTTACCTGTATAAAAGACACCTGGAAGCCAGAAATCTTGTTGATTGATAGGGGAGCAAATACTTACTTCACTCACTGACCTGCAAATATACAGTATGTATAGCCTATTTTTCTTTTTTTTTTTTGTTATTCTGTCTCTCGCTGTAAAAATACACCTACCATTAAAATTATAGACTGATCATTTCTTTGTCAGTTTACAAATGTTCAAAATCAGCAGGGGATCAAATACTTTTTTCCCCTCACTGTACTTTAGATGGGGGATCTCCGGGGTCATATCGGCTAGTGGGCAGAAAGGAGAATCTCAGACAATCCCCTCGCTCATATTAGGTAGTGGGTATTCAGTTGGGATCCCGGGGGATCCCCAGGCTCATGAGGGTAGTGGTATAAACCCCTTAATTGTGTCAGATTTGACACATCAAACCTCAGCCTGTTGATAGCGTTCTATTTGACCTATGCAGGTTTCTCAGAGACATTTTTGTGTCTCTCTACATGTGGGTATAAGTAAGCATTGGCTTTTGTAAAAATCTCAGCAAATGTAAAGACTTATGAGTAACCCTACGAGTGCTGAGATCCCACTGCTGGAACATATGATGGCCTTTTTGAAAACATCAATGGTATAGGCATTTCTTGTTGTTTTTTACAGTGTGCGAGTTATTTTGCCAACGAGAGACATGGAATGGAGGCCCATGTCAGGAATGGAGAAAAGTGGCTCATATAATGTATTGCACTCAAATTGTATGGATTAGCCTGATCATTTTTCTATGAAATCTCTCAAACTGGTAAATACTTCTTGTAATTAATCATATATAATTAATGCATGCCAGGACTCTTTAAATATTAAAGTAGTCTCTCTGAATCTATCTAAGGGTAAACATAACCCCTAGGACACAACACTGTCTTCTTAAATAAATGTTCTGCTACATTATGTCCTTTATGCTGCTGTTTTTATAGCAATGCTGCATTGAATAATTTAGTCAAAAATGTCACTTTGCCCAGCTTATATTTAACCAATCTCCTTAAGAGCACTTGCAAATAGATTTATCATCAATTACTTAATGAAGTCCAAGGATTGTGAGAGCTTTTCTTGTAAGGTTTTTTTTCTGATGACTAGTTACATTTTGTTCCAGGCTAATTTGTTCGACACCTTATATTTCAGCTTGGTTTAAAGAGAAAACAGTGCAAACACATTGGATATATAGAGCCTTATTAAATTAGCCCTCGTAGTTCCCTCGGTCCTTGTGAAAGGCAGTTTTTTGCTGTTTGCGAGTACCGATTCCCCCATAAGTCCCTCGCAGCCTGCTTTGCGAGATGACTCCGAAAAATGTCCGAGAATAGGCTCAGAGAGAGCTACGAAGTAACACGCAGCCTTAAATCTATGAGGTGAACCTTGCACCTCGGAAGAATCCCTACGGGCACAAAAAGTCCTAGCAAGGGATCCTAAAGCCTCTACGTGCTGTCTCGGAGCAGCCCGAGACAGCCGTGTGATGCTGCCCCCTGCTCCCTATACACATCCCCATGCTGCAGGGGTCACGATCGGCATAGATCAGGCCCCTGCTGCATTTAAAAGTTAAAAATTCCCCGCCGCGGCTCCTTAAAGGGCCCCCGGCACACTATTGGCAATCCCAGCCGCGGCACCTAAAATGAACCCCCCTCTATGCTGGGGTTCCCCACCGGGACCCAAGAGGTGTCTCACATTAACCCCTTGCTGCAGGGGTCCATAGGGACCCCCGCAGCCCCCCACATTAACACCTTGCAGCGGGGGTCCCTGATCGGCACCAATCGGGACCCCGCTGCATTTAACATTTTAAATTTCCTGCCTCGCAGGTCCTTAAAGGACCGTAAAGGTCCTGAAAGGACTCACGCTAAAAAATATTAACCGCAGGCAACTAAAATTAACCCCATAACTCAGGGGATCAATACAGACGCCCATAAGCACTTAAATAACCCTGTCACTCATGGAGGTCAATACAGACCCCCATAAACACTTAACTAACCCTGTCACTCATGGGGGTCAATACAGAGTTTTTTTCATTTTCTGTCATTAGAGTGGTGGGGGGGGGGGTTATTAGGGGGTAGGTAGGTAGTGTAGGTAGCTAGTGTAAGTGTTAATAGATTAGTGTAGAGGGGGGTTAGTTTAGATTTAATGGTTTATTGGGGGTTATAGTCTAGTGTTTGTAGTTAGTGTCATGATGGTCCTTGAGGACCGTCATGGCACTTATGGGGCTGTTAAAACCCTAACATTAACCACATAAGGGTCATAATATACCCTTATGGGACTGATTGGGTTAAATAGAGGCTTAGGGGGTCTGTATTGGCCCCCATGAGTTATAGGGTTAATTAAGGGCTTATGGGGGTCTGTATTGACCCCCATGAGTTATAGGGTTAATTAAGGGCTTATGGGGGTCTATTGACCCCCATAAGTTATGGGGTTAATTAAGCGCTTATGGGGGTCTGTATTGACCCCCATGAGTTATGGGGTTAGTTTTAGTTGGCCAGGGTTAATATTTTTTAGCGCGAGTCCTTTCAGGACCTTTACGGTCCTTTAAGGACCCGCGAGGCGGCACATTTTAAATTTTAAATGCAGCAGGGTCACGATCGGTGCGATTGGGGACCCCTGCTGCAAGGGGTTAATGTGGGAGGGCTGCGGGGGTCCCTATGGACCCCTGCAGCAAGGGGTGAATGTGGGGACACTTGGGGGTTCCGATGGGGACCCCCAGCATAGAGGGGGATTAATTTTAGGTGCCGCTGACGGGATTCCTAATAGTGTGCCGGGGGCCCTTGAAGGAGCCGCGGCGGGGAATTTAAAAGTTTTAAATGCAGCAAGGGCCTGATCGGTGACCACCAAGTGTGGAAAAAGGTTCCAGAGATCTGACAAGCTCTAAAGCAATTAGGGATTTCAATCTAAATAGTTTGTCCGGGGTGATATATATCCTATGGAGAACCTTAATAGAGGTCTCCAGGATATTACTGCTCAAAGATTCCCGGGTTAGGCTTCGCCAAGAGTTTTGACAAGTCTCCATATCCCACTTGCAATTTAAGTCTTCTTCCCATTTTTGCATATATTTTGGAAGGGGTGTGGCGGGAGGGGAATTAAAAGTATTATACAGCTTACCCACAATACCTTTTGTAAGAGGAGCAGACAGGCATAACCTGGTAAACCAATTTGAAGTCGGTTTACCTAGTGTATGTTCTAACGTGGAGAGAAAGTATTTAAATCTACAAAAAGTATAATGTTCCTGAATGGGGATGTTAAATTCTTCTTTTAGTCGAGTGTATGTTAAGGTAATATTATCTCGATACCAGGAATTCACTGTCAGTAAGTTATGGGATTTCCACCATAGTAAAGAGGCTGCATGGAGATTATCCGAGAATCTGGGGTTGGGAATTAAGGGAGAAGGAGTAGGGTACCTCGGGATCAGCTGAAAATTGCGGACAGCCCATGACCAAATATTTAAGGAATGCTTTATATACGGACTATCCAGTTTACCCAAACATGTCAGTGGGTTTGGGATCCATGGAATGGAATCCCACGTATATGGGGCCATCATAAAGTTCTCAATAAATATCCAAAGAGGCTGGTGAGTAGGGGAGTGTGCAATTGGAACAAAGGCCAATTATGCCGCTTTAAAATATAGTCTCAAATTGGGGCAGGAGAGACCTCCTTTTGATTTATGGATGAACATAGTTGATTTAGAGATACAATGTGATTTTGCCATATAAATTTAAAGACTTGGCATTGTAATTTGTCTAAATCCATTATAACAGAATCATTGATGGAGTTTACGTGGGAGAGAGACTGAGCAGAGCCCTGTGTCCACTAAGGGAAGAAAGGGTTAACACAGCAGGCTAATCAAGCAGGCCAGCTGGGATCCAGCTTTAAAGGTATGATTAGCACACAGCTGAGAGGGAGAGCTCAGTCTGAGCTGGACAGAGGACGCCAGAGCCTGCTGTGAAAATCCCCTGCTACAAGGGAGACTTGATATCCCGTAAGCTTTTGTTTGGACTTTTGTTTTGTGTGAACTTTATCTTGCATAGTGAGGGAATTACAGCCAAGAGTAAAGTCTGTGCTTCTATTAGAAGCTAGGATTTTGTTTTGCACCATTTATGTTGTTTTGCTACACTCAAATAAATACTGATGATATTTTTAAGAGGGCTCCTGAGTACTCCATTGTGGTGCCGGATACAAGGGCACAAACCCTGAGTGTGACAGCAGCGTTATCACATATGGTGGCAGTGGTGGGATCTGAACAATGGACAAACTAGTGAAGGCCCTAATACAATCCACTGCATGCCAGCAGGAGACTACTCAGCAGTTACTGAGACAGCAGGCCCAGGCAGCACAAATCCTGACGGAACAACAGGCCCAAGCTGCAGAAGACCGAAAGCTGCAGCGGGAAACAAAACCAAATCTTGCTTGCCCAGCTACAGCACCTGATACCTGCAAAACCTACCCCGATGCCAGAAACAAGTGGAAACATCAACCCAAATCGTTTTCTACAGAAAATGAACCCAGATGAAGATGTGGAAAGATTTCTCCTGACTTTTGAAAGAATTGCTGTCAGAGAAGCGTGGCCCCAAAGACACTGGGCCAGTATAGTTGCTCCGTATTTGTGTGGGGAGGCTCATAAAGCATATTTTGACCTGGACACAGAGCAAGCAATGGATTATGCCAGCCTAAAAGCTGAGATCCTGGCCAGAGCTGGAGTTACCAGAAGCGTTAGGGCACAGAGATTCCACACATGGAAGTTTGTGGAGAACAAGAACCCTCGCGCACAAATGTTTAAATTGCTGCACTTGGCTCAAAGATGGCTAAACCCTGAAACTAATGGACCAGGGAGAATTATGGAACTACTGGTAATGGATCACTACCTGAGGAGTCTACCCCCAGGCTTAAGAGAATGGGTGGGACAAAATGAGCTGGAGAATCCAGATGAATTTATTTAATTGGCAGAAAGATATTTGGCTATGAATGAATTTTCCTGTCCTTCAAAAGTGGAGACCTACAGTATTCAAAGGCGGCCTAATCACCCAAAGGCTCAAACCTCTAACTGCATGAGAAGGTCGGGAAACGGACAAAGACACCTGTACCCTAAAGTGAAAAAGAGTCTGCTTCAAAACAAAGCAGAAAGGGTGATTCCTGAAGAACCCTGGCAAAGAGGCAGCCCCGCAAGCAAGGGGACGTGTTTTTTTTGCGGAGAACCAGGACACATACCGGCTTACTGTCCAAGTAAAGAGGAACCCATGCAATGCAACATGGGAGAAAGTCCAAACCACTGTAACGTAATTAACCTGGTGGGGGTGACAGAAAAGGCTCATCAGTTTACCAAATCCATAAAGGTTAACGGTAAAGAAACGTCAGCCCTAGTAGACTCAGGAAGTGCTGTGACTCTTTTCTCAGGAAAACTCATAAGACACAGTGAAATAAAAACCTCAAGACGAGTGGGCATAAAATGCGTACATGGTACCGTCAATCTCTACCCTACAAGCACTGCAACACTGGAGATACAGGGGAGGAAGATGGTAACCACTGCACCCATCGTAGCTACCCTGCCTTATCCGGTAGTACTAGGCAGAGACGTTCCCCACTTCAAAGATCTACTTCCTACTGACCGATGGGAAAGCAGAAAAGAACCTGTGGAAAGTGTCCAAACTTCTAACAATTCCGTATGTCCACATCTATCATGCTTAGAGGATGGCTTATTCTCGAGACCCGGGAGAGGCCGAAAAACAAAGCGGGAGCGGCGAAGAGCAAAAAGGATGGGCACGGAAATACGAAAGAAAGCTTTTGAAGAAGCTTTAGCAGCAAGCCGAGAAAAGGAACGGCGAGGGGCACACAGAACGAGTCCTACAGCTCATAATGATGAAAGAGAGGAGGAAACAGAAGAACCTGGAGAGGAAGAGCTGACTCCACAGCAGTGCTTCCAGGACAATAATAATTTTGCACAAGACCAGGCTTCGGACCCAATTTTGCAAAATGTACGAAATGAACTATCGGAAGGAAGTTCCAACCGGGAGACAGAGTACTAGCTCTAGATGGCAAGGCCCGTTCGAAATTATTGAGGCCATAGGAGATGTGGATTACAAAGTGAGGCAACCAGAGCGACGAAGAACAAAGCAAATATACCACGTAAACCTGCTAAAGCCTTGGAGAGAGCAGATAGTAGAGGTAAATATTGCTTGTCTTGATGAAGAGTTGGATGATGTCGGAGAAACTATTCCGAGCACAGAAGCAATGCAAGTAGAAGCATTTGTGTCACAGGATCTGTCCCCTGAACAGAAGGAGGAAACGTACAAAGTTATAAACCGAAACAGGGATGTCTTCTCTACACAACCAGGTCGCACCACCGCTATTTACCACAACATCATCACTAAGCCTGGGATCAGGGTAAGGATGAAACCCTATCGAATACCCGAGGCTAAACGAGAAGAAATAAGAGCAGAAGTAAAAAAGATGCGAGATCTTGGGGTTATTGAAGAATCCCAAAGTGAATGGTGTAGTCCTATTGTGGTGGTCACAAAATCTGACGACACCATCAGATTCTGCAGCTACTTCTGCAAATTAAACTCTGTATCTGAGTTTGACGCATATCCCATACCTAGAGTGGATGAGTTGATAGAGCGGCTCGGGAAAGCAAGATTTTTAACAACCCTGGACTTGACAAAAGGATATTGGCAAATTCCTTTGACACAAGCAGCAAAAGAAAAAACTGCCTTTTCGACCCCAGATGGGCTCTTCCAATATAAAGTACTACCATTTGGACTCCATGGAGCTCCAGCCACCTTCCAGAGACTGATGGACAGGTTATTACATGAACATTCGGAATATGCTGCTGCATATTTAGATGACATAGTAATCTATACCACAGATTGGGAGACACATCTTCCAAAGGTGGAGTCTGTGTTAGAAACCCTAAGACGGGTAAACCTTACAGTGAACCCTGCGAAATGTGCCATAGGACTTAGTGAAGCCAAATATCTGGGTTACACTGTTGGACGAGGAATGGTCAAGCCGCAGCTCAACAAAGTGGAAGCAATCCAAAACTGGCCTCGCCCACTGAGAAAGTAACAAGTAAGGGCCTTTTTGGGAATCGTGGGCTATTACAGGAGGTTTATCCCACATTTCTCCACAAGAGCCACCCCGCTGACAGAACTCACTAAGAATAAGGCACCTGACGTAGTCAAGTGGAACAAGGCCACTGAGGAAGCTTTCGAGGACCTAAAGACTACACTGTGTCAAGGTCCCGTTTTAATAGCCCCTGATTTCGAAAAGGAATTTATCCTACAAACAGATGCTTCAGGAGTAGGACTGGGGGCCGTATTGTCACAGGAGGTGAATGGTGAAGAACATCCCGTCTTGTTCCTTAGCCGCAAGTTGATGCCACCGGAACAGAAATATTCTGTGGTAGAGCAAGAATGCCTGGCCATAAAATGGGCCACGGAAGCCCTCCGGTATTACCTATTGGGAAGAAGGTTCACCTTGGTCTCGGACCATGCCCCTTTACAGTGGATGCACCAGAACAAGGAGAAAAATAGCCGCATGACTAGATGGTTCCTGTCCCTCCAACCCTTCGACTTCCGTGTTCTTCATAGAGCTGGCTGCCTTCATGGCAATGCAGATGCCCTATCCCGCATACACTGCCTCACAGTGTTGGCTGCTCCACCCCATAGTGTCGAGCTGGGGAGGAGGATATGTAACAGAATCATTGATGGAGTTTACGTGGGAGAGAGACTGAGCAGAGCCCTGTGTCCACTAAGGGAAGAAAGGGTTAACACAGCAGGCTAATCAAGCAGGCCAGCTGGGTTCCACCTTTAAAGGTATGATTAGCACCCAGCTGAGAGGGAGAGCTCAGTCTGAGCTGGACAGAGGACGCCAAAGCCTGCTGTGGAAATCCCCTGCTACAAGGGAGACTTGATATCCCGTAAGCTTTTGTTTGGACTTTTGTTTTGTGTGAACTTTATCTTGCATAGTGAGGGAACTACAGCCAAGAGTAAAGTCAGTGCTTCTATTAGAAGCTAGGATTTTGTTTTGCACCATTTATGTTGTTTTGCTACACTCAAATAAATACTGCTGATATTTTAAAGAGGGCTCCTGAGTACTCCATTGTGGTGCCAGATACAAGGGCACGAACCCTGAGTGTGACAGCAGTGTTATCACACCATGTAATTCAAGGCAATTGGTAGGGAGCGAAATAGATACATAAGGCGGGGAAGGAGGTTCATTTTAAAAGAGTGGATACGTACTAACCATGAGATAGGGTGTTTTGCCCATGCCAGTAGATTTTGGGAGAATGTTTTGTAGATGGCCGTATAGTTGGACTTGTGAAGATGTGTGGTGTTACGGGTGAGATTCACACCCAGGTATTTAATATGGTTAGAATGCCAATTAAAATTAAAGTGCTGTTGCAAAAAGGTTAAGTCTGAGGGGGGGGTTTTAGATCTTCCGTTTTATCCACATTTATGTGGAGCCCAGAGATTTTACTGAATGTTCCCAGTAAGTAAAAGAGGGCAGGGACTGAAGTGCAGGGATCTGTCAATGTATAGAGGACATAATCTGCGAATAAGGCACACTTAAAGTGATGGTGGCCTATATTAATGCCTTTAATGTCTGCGTTTGATCTAATAGCTTGAGCTAAGGGTTCAACGGCTAGAACAAAGAGTAAAGGGGATAGAGGGCAGCCCTGTTTGGTCCCCCTCTGAATAGTAAATGAAGCCCTTGCTTCACCAGGAAGTTTTAGGACTGCTTGAGGGGATTTATAATAGCTATTAATCATGTTCACAAAACGTCCAGTAAGGCCGAATTTCGACAATACTGCTCTTAGATAGGGCCATTCTAGAGAGTCAAAGGCCTTCTCCATATCCAGGGCTAGAAGGCATAAGGCGGTACGGTCTTTACCCGCCCAGTGCATGGTATCCAGAATCCGCCTAATGTTATCCCCTGCTTGCCTAAAGGGGATGAAACCCACTTGATCCTTATGAATTAGTGAGGGCAGAAAGTTAGAATTTCTATCGGCCATCAATTTAGCAAGTATTTTGACATACCCATTTAGAAGCGATATAGGCCTGTAATTTTTAACCTCCAGTGGGTCTCGGCCCTCCTTTGGAAAGAAGACCATGTCCGCTTGGTTCAATTTAGGTGGAATGTTGTGACCGTCTAAGATCGCGTTAAATAAGGTCACTAAGTGAGGAGCCAAAATTTCTACGTATTTTTTGTAGTACAAGTTAGAAAATCCGTCCCGACTTGGGGCTTTACCTAATTTCATGTTTTTAATTGTCTCCAAAACTTCCTCTACCGTAATTAAAGAGTTCAGACCATCTTTTTCTTGAGCCGAAATATGTGGAAGGTTGTAAGACTCAAGAAAGGTGGAGATTTAATTAGTATGTTGCCTCTGCGTGGAAGAATAAAGCTTTTGAAAAAAGGTGGTGATGGTTTCTTTAATCTCATTTGGGCTATATATGTTCCCAGAGGGGTTTTTGATCTTGAAAATTTGGAGTGGGCTAGCTTCCCCTTTAATTTTCTAGCAAGCAGAGAATCCGGTTTGTTAGCTTTTGTGTAAAATGTATGGCCTGTCCGTCTCAATGCTTTTTCGGTTTGCGCTGAAAGTATTAAATCCAATTCTGCTCGTAATAGGTCTATTTGTTTATGGCGCTGGGTTGAGGGATTGGTCTGGTTAGATTTTTCTAAAGCTAAAAGTGATGCTCTGATCTCAACTTCCCTTTTTCTTTGCTGTCTCTTGTGTGCAGTAGATAGTTTAATGCAAGAACCCCTAATAAAAGCTTTGTGTACTGCCCAAACCTACCCTATATCCGTGCCTGGGGTCAAGTTATCTAAGAAGTATTGGCTGAGATCCGAGGCAACCTGGTTCTGAAAGGCTTGATTGGAGAGGAGCATATCATTCAGCTTCCATGAATAAGGGGGTTTGTATATAATGCCAAAATCAAGGGACATGTGGACCACAGAGTGGTCGGACCAGGGACAGAGGCATATTTCGGAGGCAACTAAGCCATCCGACAAAGATGAATCCATTAGCAGTGTATCTATTCTGGAGTATGAGCCATGCACTGGGGAGAAAAATGTGTACTCCTGTTCCCCCTGATGTTTCAGCCTCCAAGTATCCAGCAGATGGAGCTCCTCAAGAAATCTATGAATGCGCTTAAGTTTTTTTGAGAATTTGTCTCCCTGGGACTTAGAGGACCTATCAATGCTAGGGTCTAGAGCTAAGTTAAAATCCCCCCCTAGAATGATTTTGCCTGTATCCATTGATTTGAGATGAGCAAGGAGTTTAATGAGAGTATTATGGGGGGCGGTAGTGGGGGAGTACAGAGCTATAAGAGAGATCCTAGTATTCAGAAG
The DNA here is from genome assembly GCA_027410445.1 of Discoglossus pictus. NCBI lineage: Eukaryota > Metazoa > Chordata > Amphibia > Anura > Alytidae > Discoglossus > Discoglossus pictus. The sequence continues at coordinate 18,804,773 of CM050175.1, forward strand.
GGAACCTGTTAGTATAATGTAGTTGCCCTCTGGGTCTATTTTTTTACTCTCCACAGTGAAAGGGAAGTCTTTATGGAGTAGTATAGCCACACCTGCCTTCTTAGTGGGGCAAGTTGAGGTTATAAGTAGGGGTATGATTTGTGTAAGTAAGAGGGAGTTTTTCCTTTAGCAAAATGAGTTTCCTGCATAAATATTACTGAGGGTCGAAGTGATTTAAATTAGATAAACGCTTTACTCCTTTTGAATGGGGAGTTAAACCCTTTAACATTGTGAGTAAGAAAGGTGAAAGAGGTGTCAGTCATTGTACCTGTAAGAGTAATGAATGCTCAGGAAGATGTTGAGACCGGCACTAAGCTCATGGCGGCCGAGGACCAATGGAGTAGGAGCAGCGAAGGACCAGAGCCAGACAACCCAGGATGCAGGGGAGAATAGAGACAAAAAGAACAGTTTAAAACATTGAGAAGATATTAAAAAAAAAAACATTTTACCAAACAATATAAAAAACATCAACAGTATAGTGGGAGTAGATCCTCACTAAATAATTTAAGGCACACAAAGTGCCGAGGGCAAGGAAGGGATCTCCCCAACCTTGGAATCCCTACTAGTGAGGTGGAGCAAAGTATAGGTCCGAGCGTGTATTAAGGTTAAAATAATGGACCTGAAGGGGCCCGGCCCTGAGTTAAAGGCTGCCGGGTAGGAGGGTTTTGGGGTCTAAGACTGGATTTAAGTTGAGGGGCCTGAGGAGCCGCCATCTGGGCCCGCCCAATGACGGGGTGGGGGGGGGGGCACGGGTGAGTGGAGACTAGGACAGGGGTCTTTCTGGGAAGATTGGTGCATCGACCACGGGTCTAAATTATATAGAAAGATCCAAATGGGCTTGATGTTGCCTTGTACAGGAGAATGGTAAGGTGTTAAAGCCCTTTCTCAGGCATATAGTGGATGCAGTTTACGACTCCTAGGGACAGTAAACATAGGGAGCATACTAAACATGGTCCAGGGGAGAATCAGCTTGGTTTGGGTAAGAGAACTAGGCAATCTAAAGTTCCAAAGTTGCCTTGGTAAGTATGTAGGAGTTCAGCATATCCTACTGGGGAGTGCAAGCCTAGAATAATGACTCTGGATTGCAACTCTTAAGTAGTCATTATTGTGCATCAGGGAAAGCGATCCAAAATCAGATTTCCATGGGTGAGGAACGCACAACCGGATTACTTGGAATGTCCAGCAAGGGTTTAGAAAAGAGCGTAGAGACGTTTGGTGTGACCACTAGTCGGGAAAGCCTCCGGGGTCACTTAGGTTTCGAAGCTGTCACCCATTGCATAGTCGGACGTTTAGAAGGTGGCACATTTGCAGGTTCCACCAAGCTGGGGTCCAGAGAGTTTGAAAGTTCTGACGATCCAGGATCTGGGGATAGTTGGAGTTGAGCCAGGAAAGCCATACATTCTTCCAGTGAAAAAGCTGTAAAAGCAGATGAACCCACTTGAAAGGAGAGGCTGAATGGGAAGCCCCATCTATATTTAATTTTGTTGTGAATGAGGATTGCAATTGCGGGCTTCATGAGTTTACGTTTCCAAAGCGTAGATGGTGCTAGATCCGCAGAAATCTGCAGAGAGGAGCCGTCTGGACCCTCAATGGAGGGGGACTTTCTGGCTTCCTGTAGAAGAAGGTCTCTTGCATTCTGGCGGAGAAAGCTGACCAGCACGTCCTTCGGTTGATCAGAGCTCGGGGGACCACCCAAGGCTCTATGAGCTCTCTCGATTTCCCAAGCTGACTCTGGGTGCGTCGGTAAGATGGACTGAATAGTCGTTTGCAGGTACGGCAGAATTTTAGTTACCGCTTTAGGAATGCCGCGGTTCTCCAGATCTTCTAGCTTGGCTTCAAGGGTGGAGATTTGCAATGAGTGTTGGTCGATCACCTGCCTATCAGAAGATTGTGTCTCAATGATTTGATCTGTTAGGTTTTCCAGGTGATTGGTGCGTTGACCGAGGTCTTGGATTTCCTGCTTGATTTTCCTGACAGCCGTGGACAGGCGATCTTGCAAGAGAGCATCTATTTTTGCCACCGTCGCATCTGTCAAGTCCACCGGTAGGGGGCAATCCGGGGCGTCCTCGATGTCCGAACTGTCTGAGGAAGTGGGATCTGGCCGCGGAGATGGAGCAGGTGGAGGGGCTTGCGTTGGAAAGTGATCCTTAATTCCCCTAGATTGCTGGGTTTTCTTGCTAGACTTTCCCATGATGGATAGGAAGATATTGTTTTTAACGGGTGAAGCTGAGGCACGAAGATGTGAGAGGGCACTGTCTAGGCTGACAATCAGGAGGCACAAGGATAGGCTTTCTTTCTGTTAACAAGCAGGGATCATATCCGCTAAGCCCCCGTCCCAGTCACAACACACCAGTAGGCCAGGTGTAGATATAGAGACTATCTGTTAGGTAAGGATCATGTCTAGGTGGTCCCCAGTCTGATCATATCGAGTCATTGGGCCCGGGGCCTTCAGGTACACTTGTAGTGCTATTCAGACATTATGATAGGAAGGCTTGGCTGATGATAAAGCGCAGGGAGAAAAAAGTCTTGTCCCATGAGATAGCTGAGAGGAGCAGGTAATGATGAGGGGTGTAGGGAGTGGTTGGCTGTAAGGCCTTATAGTTCTCAGTCAATGTTGTACCGAGCTGTAGCTACTTTGAAGGCCCACCAGATGGCAGTGTGGTATAGTTTTATTGTTGCAGGTCTGAATTGGCAGGCCTGAAATTTGCCCACAAGATGGAGCAGTGCAGGCTAGTTAAGTGAGCTATTTCTATCAAGTTGTTATGTTAACAGCTTTGCCCAAAACATGTTGGGCGTGCCACCCTAGACTGTGCCGTCCACCCCAAAGCAAGTCCTCCAGCCCTTGGAGTACTTCCCAGCCACTTTGTTTGATGAAAGACAGTTCTGGCAAGAATGTACTGTAAAGATAACAGACCACACTCTAAAATTAGGGGTGTATGGGGCCCCTGAACTGGGAGGTCTGATCTGGTGTAGAGGGTGTTGGTATAGAGAGGGGGTCCAATATGCAGTGTCTTTGTTTTTTCAGGGTAGTTATGTAACCACCTCCCTATGGCTTGTGCCCCATTAGCTTCACCTGGTGTTTATGCCACCTCTAGCCCCTGCTCGTAGGTACCTCAGCCCGCCTGCACCGCTGGGCCCTCAGCCCCTGTACCTCTCTCAGAGTCCTCCTCCTCGAGGGACCACACAGGCCGCAGCTCGGGTCTCCGTTCGGGCTTCCACCCGACCAGAAGCCGCAGCCTCTACCTCCGTCTGCCCGGTTTTCTTCCTCGAGGGCTGTGTGCCTCAGTGGCGTCTCCGGCCGCCTCCTGGCGGGGGAAGGCCCCTCGGAGGCTTGCACTGGTCTCTGGTCACTCCTACCCAAAATGGCGGCCACCCAGGCGTGACAGTGCTGCTAGGCTTCAGGCCCGCACCGACGATCCACTTCCTCAAGCAGGCAGCCTCCAAGGATGTGTAGGCGGCTCAGAGTTCCCCCAGCTGGGATGGGGGAGATGAAGGGGTTTTTTCAGCTTTTTTGCTGAAGTTGTGCTCACTTGCTGCAGAGCTCCGGCTCCCTGCGTCTTCCAAAGGAAATGTTTTTAAATGTAAACACACTTCAGTGATTTAATATAAAATTCTTCTTTACATTCAAGGTCACCATCCACTTGAAGAAACTGATAAACAAAAACAGAAATGGTGGCTCCCACTCCATAATAATTACATATGATAGTTAATAGACTAAAGTCTGCATTTTTGTTTTCAGCTTTCGAAAAAAAACAATTGGAAAAGAAAAGTTCTACAAAATAACGCATGGACAACATGATGTGGCAGGGGAATTCACCATGGACATTGGATTCCTAGCTCAAAGACAGGGCCCTC